>OX465271.1:4925138-5525138 GCA_949987775.1 Aproaerema taeniolella
AAATCTCATAATTAACAGATATTTTTACGACTTTTGACGAATTTGTCTATCAACTGAGGTTATAAACTACAAAATGTTCTTTTTAACCCCGGACGGAAAAAGAGAGGTGTTTATAAAGACGTGTGTATCTGTAAGTATGTCTGTTTGTGGCATCGTAGCTCCTAAACCAATGGACCGATTTCGATGCGGGTTTTTGTGTTCAAAAGCTTAGTAATCGATATGGTTCTTAACTTTATTTGATCAAAATTGGTTTAGCCATTTAAAAGTTACAGCAATCGAATGTAGGTGGTGATACATTTTTATTTTTATTTAGAGTAATTTATAATTCGATCAGTATTTTAGAGTAAGTGCCTTTATCGAATTATAAACTTTCCGAAAAAGTTTATTTATTTTTCAATGTTTAGTGTAAGTAAAAGTAAAAGAGGTCATAGATGAGGTCGACGATGGAGCGAGTTAACCCAGAAAATGCCTATAAAGGCACTGGTACTCCCACGCACCGACGGAACACAGCAAGCTGTTTGGCGTCGGACTTCGGTAGGAGGGTGGTCGCGAACCAGACGGCCTTTTACAAAGCCTACCACACCGCATGAGACCATAGGACGACACCTCAGGTTCAGACAAACTGAGGTAACGTTGCCTAAGATGGATAACTAGGAGGCAGGTCTCATTTGTGTTTCCTTAGTCGCCTCTTACGACACCCGCGGATTGAGATGGGGTGGTGTTATTCTCAACCGATCACCACATGGCATATGAGAAACATTGTAAGATTTCCCTGGGATTCCATCATTAGATCCTGACTTGGTGATAATGGGACCACCTCTAACGTACATTTAGAAAAAAAAAGAATTAAAATCGGTCCACAAATGGGGAGAAATCGGTGAACATAATACAAGGCTTTAGGTTAATCTCTTTCAACCTCTCGGGTGCTAAATCAGTCCATGAAACTGAACAACTTACCAAAGGAACGTAGGTCAAAACACGAAAAAAAATTTTTTGAGTTCCCATACAAACTTCATCAGCATATAATATAGCGCATTTTGTATGGGAGATCAAATTTTTTTTTTCGTATTTTGACCTATGTTCCTTGGGGAAAGTTGTTCAGTTTCATGGACTGATTAAGCACCCGAGAGGTTGAAAGAGATTTACCTAAAGCCCTGTATATGTAAGTAAGTATAAATTATTTTATTTATTTTATATTTGTAATTCTTTATGCAAATAAAACATTTAATTGAATTGAATAAACATAGAACTTCTTCTTTTTTGAAGTCGGTTAAAAAAGGCCCATTAGATACTCTCGTGGGCGATTTACTTGAGTGTTATTTATTTGAATATAACCTTGCACAAAAATGAGTAATTTTTCAAGACATATTACGTAAAAACATCAACTTAGTGAGAGGTTGCCGTAGAAGGTTGACCTCTGGCAATAGAAGTCCCTTCGACAAGTTTTTAAAATTAATATTTTTTTAAATTAATTAATATTAAAAATATAAAACGTAACAAGACAAGGGCACGAACATCAAGTCTGTGGATGCAAAATTACTCGTAACTAGGGTTGCCAACCCTACTATATATATAATACAGTATCCTTCTATATTAAGGCATCAAATACTATATTTCTATAAAAAATATATAGTAGGCGAAACTACTATATTTTGCGTAAACCGGAACGCAGCCTTAACTAAAGCCCGCCCTCTCTCTACTCTACGTCTACCGCGAATATTAATGAAGCATATGAACAGTTTTTAAAAAATAAAAATGTAATTATTAAGGCGCAAAGCAGTAAGAAATATTCATTTAAAAAATAAAGTCACATTTTAACCACATACTATATTTTTATTCTTTTTTTTTGCCATCTACTATATTTTTTAAGGAAATAACTTCAAAAATACTATATTTGATAGAAAAAAAGTTGGTAACCCTGCTCGTAACTGTTAAAAAAAATATTTCGATCACTTGAGACGTGAGCTCTTATTTTTTATTTTTTTTCGTTCTGACTTTATTACAAGGTGCCGTGGTTGCAATTAGGTTGAACTAAAAACTGTTTTTAAACTTATTCACGCGGATTGTTGGGGCTCTAATTTGCAAATAACAAATTAGGGCCCCAACTAAACTATTAAGGCGACTACAGCACCTAAATTACGATTTTATGATGTGTAGATAAGCAGACGCACTGCATTAAATCGAAGAAAAAAATACTACGGTAATATTCTGGACATAAACTGGATAAGTAGTTTGCTGAAAACATGATTCAGCACTTTTGGTTCGATAGAAAAAGCTCACAAAGTTACCTCTAAATACCCAAAATTGTGTATCTTTTAAGCTGTAAAAACGATAGTAAAATGCACGCAGGAACTTAAATTTCCTATCAAAATGTTCGTGATTGAACACTCTCGATAAGTAGTTAACGCATTTTTCGATTTAAGCTGTTACCTTTCCATAAATCTCATTTTTCTAACTTTCGGACATGTTTTTACGCACCCACGCTGTCATAGTCCGTAAACTTCGTGTATCGACACTGTTCGCACTGCCGGCCCAGGCCTGTTGAGAGACGGAGATGGCACTATTCCTATGTGTGCTGCCTTTATCGGGTGCTGTAGTCGCCTTAAGGCCCGTGTTCACCAAAAATATAACCAACGGTTAAACCGCGGTTAGAAGCTAATCAGATAAAATGTCAAAAAAATGTATGAAAATGACATTGTCAAATCTTTGGTTAGCTGCTAATCGTTGGTTAAATTTTTGGTGAACACTGGCCTTAAAATCGTTTGTTTCGTATTCTTCGTGTTCCGAATTTGACGTACTCCAGAATTTGTTGTAATCCACAAAGATGTTCGAGATTTGTTGGGTTTTCCCCTGAATTCCCTTGTATTCCTTGTGTTTTTTCAAATAAGTTGCCATTATTAAAGTCTCGTTCCTGGAATCTGGTTTATTATATTCCGAATGTGGGAGAAATTTCCAATTTGTAGTTTGTAGTTTGTAAGTCAGAGCCCGAGGGGCCTCCTGAGCATGGGGGCCCTGGGGCACTGCCCCGTCTAGCCCTTAGAATCCATGATTAGATCTAGAATAATCTATTTTATTGATGTAACTTTATAGTTACCTTTTGCATTTCGACAAATGACACACCCTCGTCCCAAATTTAGGTCATTTAAGACCCATAGAAACATGACATACGTGTCAGTGCTAATAAACAGTAAACATTTTAAGCACGGACGAAGATTACGTAATCAAGGCGAGGGGGGGGGTTAAAAACAAAAGATTACGAAGTGATCACATAGGAGGGTGGGGGGCAGGGGGTTAAAAACAAAAGATTACGCTGTGATCACATAGGAGGGGGGGGGGGTTAAAAACAAAAGATTACGCTGTGATCACATAGGAGGGGGGGAGGTTAAAAACAAAAGATTACGAAGTGATCACATAGGAGGGTGGGGGGCGGGGGGTTAAAAACAAAAGATTACGCTGTGATCACATAGGAGGGGGGGGGGGGGTTAAAAACAAAAGATTACTTACGCTGTGATCACATAGGAGGGGGGAGGTTAAAAACAAAAGATTACTTACGCTGTGATCACATAGGAGGGGGGGAGGTTAAAAACAAAAGATTACTTACGCTATGATCACATAGGAGGGGGGAAGGTTAAAAACAAAAGATTACGCTGTGATCACATAGGAGGGGGGGGGTTAAAAACAAAAGATTACGCTGTGATCACATAGGAGGGGGGGAGGTTAAAAACAAAAGATTACGCTGTGATCACATAGGAGGGGGGGGTTAAAAACAAAAGATTACGCTGTGATCAAATAGGAGGGGGGGAGGTTAAAAACAAAAGATTACGCTGTGATCACATAGGAGGGGGGGGGGGTTAAAAACAAAAGATTACGCTGTGATCACATAGGAGGGGGGGGGGGTTAAAAACAAAAGATTACGCTGTGATCACATAGTTCCACGCTGGACTGGGAGTGAAAGAAAAACTTAGAATGTGCAATCAGCTGCCAACTCTTCCCAGGCTGTAAAGTCAGTAACAGGGACGCGAGGGTTTTGCTGCATTTTGGACCTCTCACATCATGTTTCATCTTATAACCCTCAGAATTTATGTCAAACGTGGCATCAAGTGGTTCTGAACCACTGATACTCTGCCTACCCCGTATGGGATTACAGGCGTGAACGTATGTTATGTAACAAACAACGCACACGCAACCTTTATTCTTGAACTGCACGAGACGTTTCGAGCGGTTGACAAATGTCGCTAGGTCGAGCGATGTTCTATTGTTTAGTTGTAAGTTCAAATCGCGTTCGTTATCTCCATAGACGATGTCATGTAGGCATCTTCGACCTTTAAGGCGACTACAGCACCTAAATTACGATTTTATGATGCGTAGATAAGCATGACGCACTGCATTAAATCGAAGAAAAAAAAATACTACGGTAATATTCAGGACATAAACTAGATAAGTAGTTTGCTGAAAACATGATTCAGCACTTTCTGTTCGATAGAAAAAGCTCACAAAGTCACCTCTAAATACCAATATTGTGTATCTTTTAAGCTGTAAAAATTAAAGTAAAATGGACACAGGAACTTGAATTTGGTATCAAAATGTTCGTGATTGAACACTCTCGATAAGTAGGTAGTTAACGCAATTTTCGATTTAAGCTTTTACCTTACCGTAAATCTCATTTTTCTAACTTTCGAACAGTTTTTACGCACGCACGCTTTCATAGTCCGTAAACTTCGTGTATCGACACTGTTCGCACTGCCGGCCCAGGCCTGTTGAAAGACGGAGATGGCACTATTCCTATGTGTGCTGCCTTTATCGGGTGCTGTAGTCGCCTTAAAATAAACATATAAAATAAGCAAAATCTTGGTTTAACTGTCTGTCAAATCATGTGGTCTTGTCTGCGGGGTTAAACCCCGACAAATATGAAAATTGTATTACCATTGCCTCCTATAATACTGTCTATTCTTACGTCATACTCAAATAGACAGTTTTTGTGGTTCGACCCGCAGTGAATTTAATTACGCTGAGGGTAGATTCACCACTCCGATGACATCTTGCTGAGACAACAACAGTCTACCCGTGACCACGGCGCGTGCAACCGCGTCGAAACAAAGGGAATAGGTAAATAAATATACAGGGTGTAAAACACAGCTTAACAAAAACCTCAGACAATAATTCTGAATGATTTTCCAGTGGAATTTTTCTCCGGAAAATTTTATATTTTCTGCTTATATTTTTCACTATTTAATCGAATACACTCCATTTTGCAATAAAAAACAATCATAACAACGTAAAACACGAAAACCAGCAATGTACATCGCACTCCGATAGCAGCGCGGCGCGGGGGGATCGTGCGCGGATCGGTTCACGATACACGATACGTTGCGTAGCGCCATAGAAGCTAAATAATGAAAACTCCTTAACATGACGTTTCCGGGAAAAAATAATTACTTATAGCTGATGATAGTTATGGGCAGATTCCACCATTTAAGTATTTGTTAAGCTGTCCTTTACACCCTGTATATACGCGAATTTAGGACCCGTTTTAGAATTTTTGAACCGTGTGGTGATCGGTTGAGAATAACACCACCCCATCTCTTTCCGTGGGTGTCGTAAGAGGCGACTAAGGATACACAAATGAGACCTGCCTCCTAGTAATCCATCCCAGGCAACGACACTTCATTTTTTTCTGAATCTGAGGTGTCGTCCTATGGTCTCATGCGGTGTGGTAGGCTCTGTAAAGGCCCGTCTGGTTCGCGACCACCCTCCTACCGAATTCCGACGCCAAACAGCTTGCTGTGTTCCGTCGGTGCGTGGGAGTACCAGTGCCCTAATAGGCATTTTCTGGGTTAACTCGCTCCATCGTCGACCTCATCTTTGACCTTTTGGTCAAGATTGAGGTCAAGAGTTAACCCATCTTATAATAAAAAATAAATAAATAATAATTATGTGTTCTAATCGCTAAAGTTTAAAGTGTTATAGTATAGATTATGTTTTCCTTGGCTATCAATTCTCATGAGAGTGAAGAATGAGGTTGAGAATGAGATGTATACAACCTGTTACATGTATACTTCATATATACAGCCGAAGATTGCTACAAAAAATCATAAAATGAACACGAAAGTTCAAAAGAACGTGCTAAATAACTATTCCTTTTCAATTGCATATACTTCTGCACTGTTAGGTAACTATGTAAGTGTACTAAATCAAAAGTGATTGACACTATCACTTGAAGATGCATAGGTTACGGTTTCTTAAGAACATCAAGTTACGACGAGCGTAGATATTTGAGTGAAATAGTACTAGACGGAACATTGAACTCTACAATTATCATTAAAAAAAAGAGTTCTTTTTGTATTTGTGCAGGTATACTGGGTGATAAAAAACCTCCTAGCAATATTCAAAATCCTGAACCATTATCACTCAAAGAACACATTTATAAAAAAAAAATTTTTTTTAATTTTTTCAATGGGAATAGTTAATTTTTTGCCTAAACGTAGACATTACTCCTACACCAGCCACGCGAGGGGTGCGGGTAGCGCTCGGGGGGTGCACCCGACTGGTGTCTACGTTTAGGAAAAAAAAATAAAAAAAAAATAATTATATAAAAAAGTGTTCAGTTAGTGATAGTAGTTTAGGATTTAGAATATAGCTATAGGAGGTTTTTTATCAACCGGAATTTTTTTTATACCAATGTTTTTTGAAGCGTTGATAGCCTAGGGCTTAGTTGTTAATGAGCCAGACTTGTAACCGGTAAGTTGCGGGTTCAAAGCCTGGTGCGGGCGATTCCGCTACCGAACTTCGAAGTATGAAATTCCGCTATTTGTGAGGTATAAAGTATATGAGTGCGATGAACGTTAGTTCGAAAGTACATTGTCAAGAAGTATGAAATTTTGCAGTTCACGAAATCAAAAGTTTACCATTACGACGTACGTCAGTTCGAAAGTACAGAGGCCAGCGCATCAGGTTACTCCATTTTCATTGCAAAACCGCTCTTATCACAACAGCTTAAGGCGACTACAGCACCCGATAAAGGCAGCACACATAGGAATAGTGCCATCTCCGTCTCTCAACAGGCCTGGGCCGGCAGTGCGAACAGTGTCGATACACGAAGTTTACGGACTATGAAAGCGTGCGTGCGTAAAAACATGTTCGAAAGTTAGAAAAATGAGATTTATGGAAAGGTAACAGCTTAAATCGAAAAATGCGTTAGCTACTTATCGAGAGTGTTCAATCATGAACATTTTGATAGCAAATTCAAGTTCCTGTGTGCATTTTACTGTCGTTTTTACAGCTTAAAAGATACACAATATTGGTATTTAGAGGTGACTTTGTGAGCTTTTTCTATCGAACCAAAAGTGCTGAATCATGTTTTCAGCAAACTACTTATCTAGTTTATGTCCTGAATATTACCGTTGCATTTTTTTTCTTCGATTTAATGCAGTGCGTCATGCTTATCTACGCATCATAAAATCGTAATTTAGGTGCTGTAGTCGCCTTAATGTATGTTCATTTAAGAAAATTCATTTCCAAAAGACGAGCAATCCACTAGACCAGCTTGGTGGACTATGGCCTAAATCCCCTTCGTGTTTCGAAGGGAGGCCCGTGCCCCTCGGTGGGGACGTATATGGGCTGATAAAATAACGATCTTTTTTTCAGAACTTCAGCGGTGAAATAACAGTTAAGTAAATAGGTACAGAGGCCAGCGCATCAGGTTTCCCCATTCTCATTGCAAAACCGTTCTTGTTGCAACAGCACAGAGTGCACGCATGTGGTAAACTGATATGCGGCTCTCTGTACATCAATTAAATTCATTTACAAACTTAAATTTGACCAAACTGCAACTTACACATCAATCAATCATACATTACTATGAATTCATTCAAAAATGGTGAAGACAGGTTGTATGTAATTTAAAATTAATGATTTTAAAATTGAGCTCTTTATAAAGTTTAGCTAACTCAATTACAAAATAAGACCGAGTAAAGATGTTCCATTTTGCAATACCATTTGCTAATAAGTAATCAATCTAACTAAACTATAATTGTGACTTTTTCTTGACTTTACATCTTTTTTTTTAATTAGTTGAATTTGTGTATGTACAAAGACATGACGTCCATGAGATCTTTACAGTTTGTCCAACTAACATCTAAAACTTCAAAACGGCTAAATTTTTAATCCACTTAGCGACCATCCATAAATTACGTCACTCGTTAAGGGGAGGGGAGGGGGTCGACAAAGTGTGACATTGTGTGACAAGAGGGTGGGAGGGGTCATAAGTTGTGTGACGTCACATTTCAAAATGTGTTATGAGTATCAAAACATGTTAACTATTAACGACAAACTTAACCTCCTCAGTCCCAGCACTCTTTTTACGTTTTTACTTTGAATGAGACAATGAGTTTTGAGTTCTCAAAAAAAAAATAACAACTCTTTTAAGTACTTACTGCTTTTATTAGAAACTTACAAAAAATTGAAAATATGCAAAATATGTGACGTCACGCTAGGGAGGGGGGAGTCTTACAAATGTGACCAGCTGTAACAAGGAGGGGGTCAAAAAATCATGAAATTCGTGTGACGTAATTTATGGATAGCCCCTTACCTACTAAGCAACGTCCTAATCCTAGGATCGTCGGTTCAAGTCCCATTCGCGCCGAATATTTTTCTTTTCCTAATTTGTGAATATCCCTCACGCGGGTAAACGTTTAAAAAAATACTAATTACCTAAAAATTAATAAAATTAAATATTCTTGGTGAGTACTCGATAACCTGATGTCGTGAGGAAATGACAAAATCTGGGATTTCGCGAAATTCCTGAAATTGACGATATGCTTTTTAGCTTTATTAAATTTACTCGGACGGAACTCGATTTACCAATCGATTTCACGAAATCCCTGATTTCATCGTTTCCCTACGACATATGTATACCTACACTATTTTTTGTAAATACGTTATTTATACATATAAAACATCCAGCCCTGTTGGTTGGTATTCGAACCTGCAACCTTTAGATCAGCTCCAGCACGATAACGACAAACTCGCGCTCGGCTCACGCTGAAACTTCACTTTGATTGCGCGAGGGTCCGGCGCAAAGTCTTGCTCGCCCTATGGCGTTGTCAATGTTGACATTTTGACATAGGACCGCGGTGTCGTCGCGGCGCTGTCACTATCGTACTCGGCCTGCTGGGCCCTGATTCTGTACCTATAAGTTGTGTGTCGATGGAATGATCGCCATTTTATCCGTTCAGGTGGCGAAATTGAGAACTATCCATATCTCATACATCTAATGACGGCTGCTTTGACTGGTGGCGCCATCGCCAACTGAATTTTCAGTTGCTAGGTAGTTTGCAACTTTACGTTCGGTTGGCGGTGGCGCTGCTGGTCGGGGTGGTCGTCAGCAATTATATGAAAATTAAATAGGTCTCAATTTCGGCACCTGGAACAGATAAAATGGTCTCCATTCCATCGACACGCACAATCGGGGCCCAGAAGGCTAGGTCATTAAAGATTGAGCTACGATAATACAAACTGTAAATCTGCAAGGTTGCCATATTCACAGGAGCAAATATACAGCTGATATAGTGTCATCAATAATAATATAAAAACCTAAAATTTTTTTTTTTTATCGACAACTCGCGTGCACATCATTAATTCATCGAACCCTTATGCACATCACTAAAATAACATGGCACAGATAATGTTGGGGTATTCCCAGTGCACTACATTTTTTATTTCAGCCTAGGTGGTTATTCTCTAAAGCTCAAAACAAAGTCTTGTTTTTTTTCGTTTATAGTTAAATGTTCCGTTTCCGGTATTATCGAATTAAGTTGGTACCATACCATACTACACTGGGCGTCAAAAATAAGTAGTACAGTTTTAAAATTGCGATTTCTCCCAAACTATAAAACTTAGACCTTTGAAACAAAAAAGGTTAAAAAGAAAATTTAATCTTATTCAATAAAAACTTCATGCATTATAAGAACTTATAATGCTTGACTTTAAAAAAAACGAATAAATAAAAACACTTTTTTTAAACTGTTGAAAGGTGTTGTCTTACTTAGGATTTTTGTGTTTGACACATTCGCTGCTGATAAAGCAATTGTAATTGAAAAGCATAGGTATCTTCAGAGAGTAAATTTGACTAATCATGCCTCTTTCACCAGAAGAATGTGCAAGAATCTTAGCTTTTCTCGAAGTGGGCATCAGTATGCGTCGTACTGCAAGGAGGGTGGGTGTAACTTTAAGAACGGTTCAGCGAGTAAAGCAAAGGTACGAAGAGACTGGAAACCATCTAAGGAGACGAGGTAATGGCAGACTCAGGTGCACAAGTACCCGAGAAGATCGCTTTATTGTTTCCACTGTGTTAAGAAATCGACACCTTAATGCAGTTGAGGTTCAGCAACAGCTTCTTCGGACCCGAACAGACTACATCAGTGAGAGTACAGTGAGAAGAAGACTTGCTGAAGCTAACCTGAAGCCTCTAAGACCAGCAAATGGCCCCAAACTTGAGACAGAGCATCGCGTAGCAAGACTACGCTACGCCCGTCAACACGTACAATGGGGCGAAGAAGAATGGGCTAGAGTTTTATTCACAGATGAGTCTCGATTCTCTTTATACACTTCAGATGGACGGCGGAGAGTCTACAGACGACCCGGTGAGCGATACATTCAAGCTTGTATCTCGGAAAGAGTCCAATATGGCGGGGGCTCTGTACACGTATGGGCTGGTATCTCTTCAGAGAGTCGCACAGAGCTTGTGGTAATAGAAAATGGGACTTTGACTGGTGAAAGATATGCCTCGGAGATCCTCAACGAGTATGCAGGGCCATATTTAATAAATATGGGTGATGGAGCCATCCTAATGCATGATAACGCCCGGCCACACACTGCTCACCACGTACAAGAGTACATTCAGGAGGTTGGCATCAACTTGATGGCTTGGCCATCGAGAAGCCCAGATCTCAACCCGATTGAACACGCCTGGGATGAGCTTGGGAGGCTAGTCAGAAGGCGCAGTCCACCTCCTGCCACACTCAGGGCTCTAAAACATGCGCTGATAGAAGAATGGGAAAATATTCCCCAACACCGCCTCCGAAACTTAGTGTTCAGCATGCCAAACCGGATCCAAGCTGTAATTAGAGCCCGAGGCGGCAACACAAGTTATTAAATTGTGAAAAAGTTCCAAAACGTGAAAATTAAGTGGTTGACATATCGTTAAAAATTTTAAGTTTGAAACTTTATTCATGCCAAATAAAATATAACTTTAATAAACTTCGTTAAGTTTACTATAAACTGCTTTTTATTTCATAAGTGTAACTACTATAGTTTAGGAGTAATTGCAATTTGAAAAGTGTACTACTTATTTTTGACGCCCAGTGTATTCCATCATTGAATATGGCAACCTTGCAGATTTACACCCTGTATACGCTCAACAAACATTTAACTTCCATATTTATTTATATTTACTACATCATTAGAACCGCATCGTAATTTGTCTCACGTAATAAATAGATTTATTCAATGACTTGTTTGTTTAATGCTTCACTCAGCCTTCATTGAATGTTTTATATTTATGCTAAAACAGTTTTGTGGTTTGAAGAATTTCGAGGGTCGCCATTTTTTTAAGTTTATTTATTTTTCTATTTTTCTTTAAATACTCACTCACGCCTATAATCCCTAACGGGGTAGGCAGAGCATTAGTGGTTCTAGCGAACTATTTGATTCCACTTTTTAACACAAATTGAGAGGGTCGGTCGAGGGAGGGTCGAGGAAAATCGGTCTAGCCGTTCTCGAGTTGTAAGTGTTCGAACAAAACCCGACTTTGTTTTATATATCAGGACTATTTTATTTAAACTTTGTTATATGTATTGTTTGAGTGCAGTGCCCTAACAGGGTTTCATGTTGGAACTACTTTTAGACTGTAAGAACTATTGTAACACATGAAAGCATGAAATAAATAAATAAATAAAATAAAGAAGGGTTAAGTATCATATTGAACAAGTTGTATAATGGGGAGAGGTGGTCAGTCTTTCGCCCATTATACAGCAAAAGCCTCGCATCCCACTTACAGACTTTTACTGTATACTTATGAGCCCTCAGAGTAAAATTGTGAAAATTCAACATTGTGAAATTTCCTATGTATACTCACAAAGTGTACAAAATTACAAATGTACTTTGTCCAATTTACAAAGTTTTTTTCACAAAATTAAGATTGTTGCGCTGACAACTTGACTTTGACGGCTCATATTTCACAATTTTTTTGTTGATTTCACAAATTTTTTTTTGAGTGTAGATGATTTCTGGTTTGTTAGTAATTTCGAACAAAAAAATAATTTTGAAAATCGGTCCATAATTTGCGGAGAAGTCGTTGAACATACACAAAAAAAATACGGGTCAGGATAGACGCTTAATAAACATTATTTACAAACACTATATGACATATTATACACATTATATTTAAATTCATACACACACATATAGGTATACATTCGTTCGCTAACACATCCACCCTCACATAACACACACACTCACACATACACACACACACACACACACACACACACACACACACACACACTCATGCAAACACCCACAACTATTTAAGATAGCTTAAGACAGCATAAGATTAGAGCGGTGCAGCCTAACACAGGCGATAAGCCTACCAGGTTGCACCGGCAACTAGTTTTAATAAAACCATTGTCTAGAAGAAATAAAAACATTTTATTTAATTTTTTATTTATTTTATTTTAAATAGATACAGTCGCACATAGAACCTCCTCCTTTTTTGAAGTCGGTAAAAACATGCCCTCACTATTACAGAGCGAATTAAATAAACAAACACGGATTCTATTAATGTATATTTGAACGGCTGATCGAGTGCGTCAATTAGATGAGAAATATATTGTGTGTTTGTCTGTAAATAAATAAGTAGTAAGGCCGTGTAAATGCCAGCTGATTTTATTGTTGTGACGAGATGACATTTGACGAGTGCATTCGTGCATGTATTCTGCATGTGTGGGCCTTCAAACAAACCAGTAGTCACGTAGGTAGCACATATAATAATGCTAAGATTTTTTTTTTATTACACTTAATTTTGCATCCACAGACTTGATGTCCGTGCCCTTGTCTTATTTTAATTTATATTTTTAATACTAATTTTACATTTTCAACAGATTTAATACTCCATTTGAGTTAACAATAAGATTTTATTTTCCTTTTTGAAGTCGGTTTATTTTTTTATAAAAAGTTTCTTTTTAAGTTTATATTTTTAGTGAAAATAATAGAAAGTACGTGAGAAACAATGTAAGTGCCTATTAAATTCAAGGGTTTCCCTCGATTTCCCTGAGATTCCATCATCAGATCCTGACTTGGTGACAATGGGACCACCTTTGGAGTATACTCTTTCGCACAAAAAATAAATTTTGAAAATCGGTCCTTCAATGGCCGGTAAAATACTCGTACATTAAAAAAAAGATACTCAGTCGAACATCGAACGGTTAAAAAATAAAAAGCTGCCCAAAGTAACTATTCCACGCGGACGAAGTCGCGGGCAAAAGCTAGTCTTCTTCTTATCGTATACTTAGGTATAGTCAAGTGTGTGGCGAACTTGTTATACAATATATTGCAGCAAAATCCACACACGCCTTGTGCGTTTTATTGCCAATCCATTTGCAGTCAATCAATAAAAGTGCTAAAAACATGTTTTATTTCGACAGAGAAGTAATTTTTTGTCTGTCGGATATGTTTGGGTGTTTACATGATAGATTATTAGCATTTATAACGTAATCTTGGCTTATTTGAAGAAGTTAGGTGCTAATTGGTCCTGTTAATGCTAATTTTATACACTTTAACACTGTCTGGGGATATTATATATTAGTCCATATGCCACGTGTGTAAAAATGTATAATAATATACCGAATTCCATCTCCGCTACAGATAATCCACAACAGCTTAAAAAAAGCCTAGAAGATTACTTTAAAAAAATGTTACTACTTACTGAGTTCTTTCAAACTTAGCGAATAAAGTTATGTTTAAATCTAATTAAAAAATAGGACATCATTAATGTAAATAATTTATGGTTTTTATAATATTAAATACCTATATTAGTTTAAGTTAAATTGCTGTGCCCTGGCAGGGTTCACCTTCTTTATAACACCTTTGTTGAATGTAGAAATGCAATAAAGTATTGAGTATTGAGTATACGATTTTTCATACAAAAGAGGTCTGTTTGAGAAGCTATAAAAGCATACTCGAGACACATGGAGGGATCCCTTGACATTTTCAGTATGACCAAGTGCCAAACCTGAATATTTAATCTTTTAAATGATTTTTTAATCCCCGACAAAAAAAGAGGGGTTTAAGTTTGACGTGTTTATCTGTGCGTCTCTTTCAAGCAAAACGAAATTCATTGAGTTGAAGGGGAAAATTCAGGTTTAGCACTTGCTCATCTGAACATTTTTAGCCCCTAAAAAAAAGAGGTGTGTCTTTTGTCAGACAGTCTGTGGCAACGTAGCTCCTAAACGAACGGACCGATTTCGATGCAGTTATTTTAGTTTGAAAGCTGACGGAATTGAAATGGTTCTTATCTATATTTAATTAAAATTTCAGTCGTTTGAAAGTTATAAGCAATTTTTAATCGGTCGGGAGTGACATATTTTTTAAAGTTATTCTAATTCGTAAGAGTTTGCAAAATATCCACCATACAAGGGAAAATTCTAGTATGAGCCTTTGAGTGTGTGGCTTTTATTTTATTTTCTTTTATTCAGATAATAAACAGCTTATTATCCTTGCTATCCTTACTAATATTTTAATGCGAAAGTAGCTCTATCTGTCTGTCTGTTCGTCTTCCACGCCTAAACTACTGAACCGATTTTGATGAAATTTGGTACAGAAATAGATTAGAACCTGAGAAAGGACATAGGCTACAATTTATCCCACAGTTGGACATTATATAACCTGTAGTCCACGCGGGCGGAGCCGCGGGCGGAAAGCTAGTATAGTATAAACCGCTTAACAATATCTGTAACAATATTTGTATTTTTTTTTAATAATTGAAACAATATACTTATTGAATTTATATGTCGCTAGGCCAGTACCAGATTACCCCAAGTTACATTCGAGCATAATCAGTAATTTTATATAATAAAATCATTTATTAACTAATATTCTTTCCAGATGGCAGCAGTTCTCGCGCAGTCGTCGTGCCAACAAAATGACGGCATCATCAGAAACGACTTCGAAGGCCCCAACCCTGACGGCTCCTACAAATGGGCGATACAGACTGGTATGGAACATTTCTTCTTACACACACACACGCTTGGGGTAGGCAGGCAGAGAATCAGTGGTTTCAAAACCTCTTGATTTCACGTCTGACATAAATTCACAGGGTTATTAGATGAAATATGAAGTATTTTTATTACACACACACACACAACATTATAAGTACCTAAATGGTTACAATTTTATACACACACACAACATACACAGAGGCAGGGAACCCGCGCGACATAAACCGCAGGCATAGTGTGTAGGAGCCTCAAGAGATGATGAAAAGCACTCAGTACGCGGGATTTCGACAAGATAAGGACGGTACCCCGCAGTGCATCTTGACGTCCGATAGAAGGGGGCAGGCGGAATGAGCTCATGTATTCAAAATCAACTGTCTTATAGGTACGCTTACAAACCAACAATCCATCAATCCATAAACACACGAGCGGTGATAGCCCAGTTTGTAATGAGCCAGACTTGTAATCATAAGGTTGCGGGCTCAAATCCTGGTGCGGGCCTGTACCACTAAATGCGTCTTTTCGGATTTATGTACGGATTTCTAATTATCACTTGTTCAACGGTGAAGGAAAACCGTGATGAAACCCGCCCGTCCAAGAACATTTATTTTCGAAAGACGAGCGGTCCATCAACCCGCATTGGGCCAGCGTGGTGGACTTTGGCCTAAATCCCCTTCGTGTTTCGAAGGAAGGCCCGTGCCCCTCGGTAAGAAAATAAAAAAAATAAACTCACACCTATAATCCCATTTGCGGTAGGCAGAACGTCATCTAGAACCACATGATTCCACATTTGACAATCATTTTGAGGGTTATTAGATAGAACACGAGTATAGTGGTGGGGTTTTGCTATATCGCCCACGATACAGCAAAACCCTCGCGTCCCACTTACTGGCTTCTACTGTATGCCTGGGAAGAGTTGGCAGCTGGCACATTCTAAGTTTTTCTTTCACTCCCACATTTTTCAATTTTCCGGTGATATTTACCTAAGACACATCAATCTTATTTGTTAATCTTTTTGTTTTTAATTAATCAATGGAATCTATGAGATGCATAATATATCTGCCTAATGAAGATACCAAGATGTCACAATCTTAGCCTTGCCTTGGTTAATTTATAAATTATAAATTTTTAGTAATATAGTTAATTTAATATGGCAAAGGCAGCAGCATTTGATCAAACGAACGTACGACGCGACGCAATGATAAACGGCCTATGAGTTGTTAAAATTAGGAAATTCTTAATATGAAAGAAAGGAGGAAAGAAAATACATTTATTGCACTACACTGTACTACAAAGCATACATTTTAAACATTCATAAGTAGTTAGATTTCAAATTTAAAAAAAAACACATCGGAATCCGTTCATTTGTTTAAGAGCTACGATGTCACAGACAGACACACAGATACACACGTCAAACTTATAACATTTTTATGTCAGGGGTTAAAAATAGAATCAGTTTTCTTGCTTATCGTGTATGTAGGTAGTAGGTATACACATCCCCGTCTCATACGGGGACGCAAGCACAAGGTGCGCAGGCACCATGCTAAGTTGCACCCTACTACGTCACTGCGCTGTATCCCTACATAAATCGAGATGGTTCTTAGCTAATTTGATCGAAATTGATTCAGCTGTTTGAAATTTATAAGCAATTGATTGTCGGGGGTGTTGGCAGCCCCAACATTTTTATAGTCTTTTGGAGGTCTTTGGCGGGAACTCGGCGTGAGCGGTTGCTTTCTCAATTGAATTTTCGTTTTCGGCGTGAAAAAGTTGTTTAATGTGTTATAGTGATAGTGTATTATGCAGTAAATTTACTAAAATTCGTGTAGTGATGAAAAATTCAAGTGATAACAGTGTTTCTGCTCCGTTTGGTACCGACAAAGATCCTCGCGGTTGTGCTTCTCGCCGCCAGTTTTCGTAAAACAGACGCTATCCGGTTTTACGCAGAACATGAGGAGCTTAGGGCTTAGGTTAAGTTGAAGAAAGAAGATTTTTCACTGAAGACATGGCTGTATGGACATAGTTTCCTTTGCCTTTCCCGAAAGGGATAAATTTAACAAAAAAAATAAATATAATCTTTTGTTTTTTATGTCAGATGGTTCTCTTATGGTTCTCTTCCTGAACGACCGCTGAAGCGGCAATTTGTAAAGTTTTATTTTAATTAATATAAGTGTTCAAGTTCATCTTGTGTTTCGTTTGGCTGCACCAGCAATAACACAGTTCATCAGCTCACACGCTATCAGGGGGTAATACAAAACTTTTAATTTTAAACTCTAAAATTGAGTTATTTCTCAATTTCCAGGAAAAGGAAAAGGTTCTAACTCCAACTCAATATAGTGTTGTGGTTAGAGTCACAACGCTGATTTTCTGTTAGTGCCTTTTAAAAAGATAGGCTAATTCTATTTTTCCTTAATTTCCAGAGGGAGGAATCTTTCACGAGCAGCGCGGCAGTGTGGAGCCGAGTTCGAACGGACCCTCAGAACAGCAGCTCGTAGTGGAGGGACAGTATCAGTACGTGGCACCTGATGGACAGGTATATTTAATTATACGTTCCCACCGAGGGCGGGCCTCCCTTCGAAACACGAAGGGAATTTAGGTCATAGTCCACTACGCTGGCACAATGCGGCTTGGTGGACCGCTCGTCTTTCGAAAATGAATTTTCGTAAACGCGGGTTTCATCACGATGTTTTCCTTCACAGTAAAAGAGTTTGCTAAATTGAAATATAGACGACTGCCCCAGCCATGTATAGACATCGTACCTATTAATGACAGAGCTTTAGGTATCTCTCTTTCAACCTTTCGGGTGGTTGATCAGTCCATGAAACTGAACAACTTTCCCAAGGAAAATAGGTCAAAATACGAAAAAAAATTTGAGTTCCCATACAAACATCACCAGCATTTTGTGTGGGAGGTAGGGAATCCAATCCCGCACCTTTTTTGCGGGATCGAAAATGCGGGATTAGTCGTGCGGGATCCCGCGTTGGATGATTTTTTTATTTAGAACTAAAAGTTTGTAAAATGGGCTCAGACGATGCTCTGATTATTTATTAGACAGTAAAGCCCCATTAATAAGTATTTCAAGACTTTTCCTGTGGAATACCTGACCTTTCTATGGAGTTTTTTAAGAAAATAATGTTGTTTTCAGTCTTTATTTTATAGCTAAATATAGTTTCAATTTCTATTTTGTGTTGTGTGAATCCTGTAGGTATTGAAACAGAACAATCGAACAATATACATGTAATTCAGATACCTATGAGTCATTTAAAAAAAAAACTTCACAATAATGTCTATTTCAATATTTTTGAGTATGAAATAAATGTTTAGACTCAAAAATAAATGATACTTAATATCCGAAACGCGTTGCTATTGGTAAGAGTCAATATGACGTCAAAGTTCATGACAACAAAATTACTCAAATAAATTAATACTTGTAAGTATATTGGTTGGAGAATGTTGTTCCATGATGAATTAGAACTTGGTGGCCATTTAAAGTACCCGTTTCAGTAAGTTACTTTTAACTTTCGAAAAAAAATACTTATAATTTATTTTCATAGTAGATATTTTTTAACGATTATTTAGCGATGTAGGTTATTTTTTATTCTTTATTGTACATGATCATAAGTTATACAAGTCACAGTATAAGAAAAACAGCACAAAAGCGGACTTATCTCACAAGGGTATTTCTTGCAGTCAACCCAATAAAATAATAATAAAATATTATAAAAAAAAATACACGCATATTCCGTTGATTAATTATTGTTTGAGAAAGTTATTGTGTCATTTGTGTCTCAATTGTTATGGGAAAGGTACGATACAAAGGTACAATTATTTTTGTTGTAAAAGTTTTCATACTAAGTTAAACGAGTGAAAAATTACTTTGGATATTATTAAAAACGAGCGTGAGTTTAGTTTATAAAGAGTTTAAAAGTTCAAGTGAAGTATGAAAACATTTTTAACACTAATAAATGGGATTAAAACAAATAAAATATTAAAAAATCTTAATCCCGCAAATCCCGCGGGATTGATGACCTCAATCCCGCAGGCGTGCGGGATCACGATTTTGATGCGGGATTGGATTCCCTAGTGTACATCAGTACATCTTCCTTGGGAAAGTTGTTCAGTTTCATGGACTGATTAACCACCCGAGAGGTTGAAAGAGATTTACCTAAAGCCATGTATAATGCTGAATAGCTAAGTATTGAACTGTAGTCACCATTATCATTCCACCACTAATGAGACGCCAATGGTTAGCTAGTGAAACAGTCGCCTTGATAATCTATTAACTTATTTTCCAGGTGATCAATCTCCTCTACAAAGCCGACGAGAATGGTTTCCAGCCGAGCGGCGCCCACCTCCCCACCCCGCCCCCCATCCCCCCCGCGATCGCCCGCGCGCTCGAGTACCTCGCGACCAAACCGCCACCTGTCGACGGCGACTACTAACTAATAGTTACGATAGTTCTTGTTCTTTCCGCTAGATGGCGCGTCTGTTTTGATGAAAGTGATGTTTTTGTTGATAAGGGTTGAAATGTAATGGGTTTCCGTTACGGGCATTATTATTTTGATTATTTGCAGACTCGAGTCTGGTCGACGAAAGCTGTCCACGAGAAACGGTGGCAGATTGAGTATACACTGAATAAAACGGAGTTAATACCTACTATTTTATTTTCTACTAATTTGTTTCGATTTTCTTTCTTTTCTAACTCCGTATATTCAGTGTAACTATACTCAGTGTTTTCAGAGGACGAATTTTTAAATCTGTCGCCGTTTCTCATCGACAGCTATCATATTTTTTGCAGATTCATAATCATCATTTTTAAAGTTACAGTCTTTCCACCCGGGATTTCGTTCCTATAAGACTTTGGGAAAATTACCTAGGTATGTTATTCTGATGTTTATAAAATAATACAGTTTCATCAAAATCTGTCCAGTAGTTTTTGTGTGAAGGAGTAGCAAACATCCTTACATCCACATAAACTCGCATTTATAATAAGTAGTTTTATTGTAATTTTTATTTTTTAATTAAATTACTGACTGACATATTATACAGAAATTTAACTTACTAGCTTTCCCAGGACTTCATTCCCATGGGAATTCGGAAATATCATGTATCCTATGTTACTCAGGGATAATGTAGCATTCTAATGTTGAAAGAATTTTTGAAATCGGTCTAGTAGTTTTTGCGTTTATTCGCTACAAACATACGAAAATACAAATCTCTCCTCTTTATAATATTATAGTGTAGATAAAACTCAATTGCTCCATGTAATTTGGCTTGTGCAATTCAAGTATATATACTAATATATATGGGGCGACTTTATAGCTTCAGAATTTTTAATAGTATCCGTTTCTCACAATAGATGGCGCGCCACTACTCTTATAGTTCAAATCTGTCACTTAAGAAGGGTTGCCTTTAAAATTCTAGTCTTTCTTTTTAATATTTACTTCTTTATTACTTACAATTTACTTAATAGTGTTTAAGAGAAATGTCTCATTAAATACTCAATTTTCATTTTAAGTTAATTTTGAAATGATGGATAAGTACAAATGTTTTAAGATTTAATTTTTTAAGTTTTGTAAATAAAAACACTTTCTAATTTTATAGTCTTTTATTATAATAATAAAACTTACAAAATATATTTTTAACTATTATGTAAGTTATCTATAAAATACATTTATTTTTTTATCACCTTTGTTCGGAAGAGTCTTACGTTTTAAAAATATGGCAAAATACGTTTATTTATTTTTAACAACAGAAATTAACAAAATATAACATTGTTAGTTATAAAAACATAAAACACCAACATTTTTGGTGTATTTTTATTTGCGAATACGTTGTGAAAATGGTACATTTTTGAAACAGCACTTCAAAACCGAATATAATAGTTTGCTGTTAATTAGACCAAATAACAATAAATAATTCGGTTTTCCAAAGCTATTATTATTTTAGGATTGAGATAACGTATTAACAATCCTTCCATATTAGCATTGAAGAATTGTCCAATGATTGTTTTTTTTTTGTTTTTTTCATTGAACAGTCACACCAATAAATTTTAAAAATTTTTAGAAAAATCAGACGTTTTATATATTTGGCTTTGTAATTCGAACACTTTTGTGGTTAAAACAAATTGGTAATTAAAGTTAAATAGACAATGTATTAAAAAAAACATTTCTTTTAAATCGTAACTTTTTGAAAATAACTTTTTGAATATGAAATAAGCAATTTTCAAAAGAAAAGCTCCTACACCTCTACAACCAAAATAATTCAAAAACTTAAATTCAAACTTACAAATAATAAAATTAAATATAATCTAGGTACTGTACTTTCTAACAATATTAGAAAAAGTTAAATAAGAAAATAACATCAAAATTGGTAACACATTCAGTCATTTTGTCTAAACATCGACTAATTATCACTCTTACAAAAAAAATTGCTTTTCTCGGCCTTTAAACGACATAAAGGAACAAAAGTAGACATTTTGTCAAGAAGTTAGAAGTCTTATCACAAATTCAGTGCGTGAATAATAGGGTAACGACTACATAAAAAATGGCATTCGGTTTAGTCCGTCTGTTAGACCGTCCAAAATACGGGACACATATTTTTCGCTTGATCAAATTAAGACTATTCTATAGCGCCGCGAGCGTAGGAAAATAGGTATTTGGAGAATCATTCTCTGTCGCGACCGCGCTCGGCCCCGCTCGCAAACGTGCGATAGAGACAGTTGCAGCTCGGCTGTGTTTCTAGGTATTTTTTTGTCGAAAATCGCGTTTGGGGGGAAAACGTTTCCCAACCCCTAAACTGTACTAAATATACTACTTTTTGGTATCAATCTTTTCAGCAGAATATAATCTATGCCTCTATTTTTTGTTTTTTCCGAAAATTTACTTTATTTCTGAAATACAATGAATTTAAAATGAATGTTTTTCAAACCCAATAAAGCAAGATTACAGATCCTTATAACTTTTTATCTAAACAAAATTTTCAAAAAAGGAAAACATAGAGGCATAGTTTTTGATAGGGACAACAACATAGTGAAAAATTATCAAAATCGGAGAAGATTTAGGGGTAGCAAAACGTTTTCCCTTTTTGTATGGACATGGGCGCGGTAGTCGATCCTCTTAATAAAAAAACTACAAAGATAAAGAGAATCAAAGTGGGAGTGGGGGCTTGTGACGTCACTTCTAAGTAAAAATTGTACCTAGGCGTGACGTCACGCGAAACTTTAACGCACTGTATCGTCGTAATTTTTCGTTTATGAGAAAAAAGAAAAAATACGTGTCCAAAATTTTTTGATCATCTAACTGACGGACTAAATATTTTTTTTAGTCGTCTAGCCTTTTATCAAAGGGTTGAATTAAAAAAAAAACATTATAGTATAAAGTAATTAACAATTTAATACATTAATATTGCTTATTATGTGTAATGGCACAATTTTTGTAACTAGATTAATTTTTGTTACGTAAGAATTTCTTGTGATTTAATAGTTATTAACGATACAATTGTATTAAGTAATGGGTAATGTGAGCCCACGTAAAGGACTCCAGTTACATATTATTTAACGCACGTAAAGATCTGTAGCCCGGGGACATTTATATTACGAAAAAGATGACCGTTTGTCTTGGTGAAATTATTATAGATTTCGCCATTTTATATACTTAAAGTGAGGTCTTAATGACCGTAACCCGCCGTAACCATACGTAGTGTTTTTTTTACATGTTTGAGTTTCCGTTTCCAAATTATACATTTGTTAAAAGGCCCTCTGAACAAACCATATACCTATTTTAAGACAATTTCTGTGGCGGGTTTAGATTACGGTCATTAAGACCTCACTTTTAATATACTGGGTAAAAATGAACCTCCTAGCTATATTCAAAATCCTGAACCACTCAATCACTCATTTTTTTCAATGGGAATAGTTCTTTTTTTGCCTAAACGTAGACATTACTCCTACACCAGGCACGCGAGGGGTGCGGGTAGCGCGAGGGGGGTGCGCCCGAGTGGTGTCTACGTTTAGAAAAAAAAATCCCCCCCCCAAAAAATAATAATAAAAACAAAAAAATTAAAAGTGTTCAGTAAGTGATACTGGTTCAGGATTTTCAATAAAGCTAGGAGGTTCTTTTTCAACCTGTATAACATGGCAAAATCTATAATAATTTCACAAAGACAAACGATAACCTTTTTCGTAATATAAATGCCCCCGGGCTACAGATCTAGTATATCGTTTATCGTTTTACAATTCAGTAACCGAGGAAAGGAAATAACAAATATAAGATTTATTTACATTATGAAACATCATACAGGGTGTAAAGGACAGCTTATCAAATACTTAAATGGTGGAATCTACCCATAACTACGATCGACTGCAAGAATTTTTTTTTCCGGAAACGTCAAATTATGGAGTTTTTCTTATTTATCTACTTTGGCGCTAGGCAACGCTCTGTAAAACTGCGGTTTGTTTCGACTTTAAATTTTATTTTTTTAATTATTACATCAAAATTACATAAAAAGGTCACCTTCCCCATTGAACAGGCACCACATCCTCCATAAATAACTTTTGGAAAAGAAAAACATTCGGCGCGAATGGGACTTGAACCCACGACCCCAGTATAACATTTCCTGGTGCTCTAACCAACTGAGCTATATTCAAGTCAAGTTTATTATAAGATATGTTAACTCTTGACCTCAATCTTGACCTAGGTTGTAGATGAGGTCGACGATAAAGCAAGTTAACTCAGAAAATGCCTATTAAGGCACTGGTACTCCTACCCACCGACGGAACACAGCAAGCTGTTTGGCGTCGGACTTAGGTAGGAGGGTGGTCCCGAACCAGACGGCCCTTCACAGAGCCTACCACACCGCATGAGAATTTGAGGTGTTGTTGCCTGGGGTGGATTAATAGAAGGCAGGTTTCATTTATTGTAGCTATCGTGCCTTCAAGTCAAGCGGCGAAATTTCTCATTCCCCTAAGCACATTACGTCGTGCGTGTCGGTTAGCGCCATCTGTGTCTCGTACGGAGAACTACACACTCATACCACTTATTCGAAGTAGGTTATGACAAGTACAAAACCTATTAAAGATCCCATCCGCGCCGAATAGTTTCTTTTCCCAAAAATTATTTGTCCATATCCCTCACGCGGGTAAGCGATTTAAAAATACCTTATTCTCCATATTACCTCGTTACCTCTGTTACCTAAATCCCTTCCTATCCTGTAGTGGTACGACTTTGTCCCGATAGATGGCGTTATTGTGGTAGTGAGTGAAAGCTTAGCAAATACTTTAAAAGTGGAATCTACCCATTACTATGATCGGCTCGCTCAGTGATCAGTGAGGTTAAGTAACGTACACAGAGGTAGGGAACCTGATGGTTAACCAAAGTGGCAATTTATCACGAGTGTTTCCGTGCTTCGGAGGGCACGTCAAGCTGTCGGTCCCGGCTATTGTCGATTGACTGCAGTCGTTAAAACCAAGACAGAGGCCATTGTGAAAGCTCTGACACCAGGGTTAGCCAAGTTCGCCACACACTTGACTATACCTACACAATAAGAAGTCAACATTACCCCGTTACCTTGTTGCCTCTGCTACCTCGTTACCTCTGTTACCTAGATCCCTTTCTATCCTGTAGTGGTACGACCGTGTCCCGATAGATGGCGTTGTTGTGGTTGTTTTGTATGTCAGGAGGGAGCATCTTCTGACCCTCTTCTGGAGACTCTGGTGGCGTTGGAGGAACTAAAGGGAGATTGGATGGTTGATTAGATTTAAAGTGTCATTATAAGGTGTCAATGAAACACTATAAACTTCGATTAAAATTAAAATAAATAAACGCTTCACACTCAAAGGCCCACATTAAAGTTTTTCCTTGTGTCGTGGGTCCCTTGGAACACACAAAGACAGACACAAACACCCATGACCCGAGAACAAAAATCTGCTTTTTACACTAATATTTGCCCCGACTGGGAATCGAACCCAGGACCCGCCGATCAAGAGGCAGCGTCACTACCCAGACGACGGACGGACCCAGAAGTGAGTCTGCGGGCTGAAGCTCCGAGCAAGCCTGTGTAGTTGTCGCGACTGCACTACAGCACTGAGGTGCGAGACGTCGTCGAGTACATACGGCAGAAGACAAAAGTTCCCTTAGGTCTCCAGAGAGTGAAACCGTTGGAATCGCATCACCATGCTAGTTTCAAAGCATTTGTGGTGCGGTTCCCGACGTTCATGCTGGAGACAGTCATGAAGGAGAGCTTTTGGCCGGAGGGCGTGGGGTTCCGCCGGCACTGAGGGAGATTCCCGGTTGCAGACACCCCCGGAAGAACACCCGGGAAATAGTGTTAGTTAGTTTTATTTTATTTTGTTTAATTATAATTCATATGTATGTTAGTCTGTAAGGTATTTATCTATGGGCCTTAGATGCCTGATAATAAATGATTTTATTATTATTATTATTGCTACCACTCGACCAAACCGGCCGTCAACTAAAATGAAACACAGATACCCGCACGTACGCACATATAACATACGCTCACGACTGTAATCCCTAACGGGGTAGGCAGAGCATCAGTGGTTCTAGAAAACCACCCAATGCCACGTTTGACACAAATGGTGAGGGTTATTAGATGGAATATGTTTTGTAATGGTGAGAGGTGGTCAGCCTTTCATAGATAGATAGATAGACAAAACCTTTATTTAACTGACACATTACACACAATTACAAAAACTAAAAAAAATAAAGTAAAAACATTTGTATTTTAATGATTAGGTAATTAAAATTAATGTGTTTGGAATATAGTGGGTGTTTGAGAGTTTGAGAGTGAGTAGGAATGTGTGTGTGTGTGTGTGTGTGTGTGTGTGTGTGTGTGTGTGTATGTGTATGTGTGAGTGGTTGGTGTTGCGTGTATCGTGTCAGAGAAAATGGCGCTGGCTCAGCGTTTGTCCCACTTAGGGGCCATCCATTAATTACGTCACACCTTAAGGGGGAAGGAGGGGGTCGACGAAGTGTGACATTGTGTGACAAGGGGGTGGGAGGGGTCCTTCATTTCGTGACGTCACGTTTCAAAATCTATGAAATCAAAGTGTTTAAACACGAACTTTAAACTATTAAGGAAAAACTCAAAAACATTTGCAACGAATATTAATTTAAATGGAAACAAAACTAATTTCATTAATTACTAGATGTAGAATTGCAAAATATGTGACGTAACACTAGGGAGGGGGGAGTCTCACAAATGTGACCAACTGTGACAAGGACGGGCGGGGGTCAAAAAATCATGGAATTCGTGTGAAGTAATTTATGGATGGCCCCTTACTGATTTTTACAGTATGCCTGGGAAGAGTAGGCAGCTGGCACATTCTAAGTTTTTCTTTCACTCCGAGTCCAACGTGGAAGGAACCACGGTTAAAATGAAAACAAACGCACGCACGTACACACACACTATTAATTTTAAATTTTAGAGATATCACTGATATTTTTAAGGCGACACGCGTTCACACCACTACTTCCATCTCTCTCTCTTACAATTATTTTTTTTTTATTAAAAAAAAGGTGATGATTAAATACTTTAGGATTACCTTTATTCCTGGTGACTATCGCGAACAGTAATGCATGAAGTAATGAGGCGAGTCCGGCGACGACCGCTAGTATGCGGAACGAGCCGCGGCCCCCCGCGCACCCGAACAGCTGCCCACCCACTAAGGAGCCCAGCGCGAAGCCTGCACAATTATTTATTAATTATTAAAAAACAGAAACATTTTAAAAATAAGCTTTAATTTAACTGATTTTAAAAAAGGGGAGGTTCTTATGTTCAGCGATTTCTCCGTCATTTGTGGATCGATTTACAAAATTATATTTTGTTCGAAAGAGTGTATACTCCGGACTATTCCGGAGTTTTTTTTAAATTATGAGATGGGTTAACTCTTGAGCCCAATCTTAACCACGGTCATAGATGAAGTCGACCGAAGTCCGACGCCAAACAGCTTCCTGTGTTCCGTCGGTGCGTGGGAGTACCAGTGCCTTTATAGGCATTTTCTGGGTTAACTCGCTCCATCGTCGACCTTATCTTTGACCTTATGGTCAAGAGTTAACCCATCTTATGATAATAAAAAAATTACACTTAATTATTATTGGAGAAAAAAAATCTTCTGTCAAAAAAAACTTTTTTCTCCAATGTAATTTAGATGTGCCGCCTTAGAATAAATTAAATTACTCCACAAGAGCAATTATTACCAATGTTTTTTTTAATAATAAACGCTACACACTCAAAGGCCTACACTAAGGTTTTCCCTTGTGTCGTGGGTCCCTCGGAACAGACATAAAGACAAACACAAACACCCATGACCCGAGAACAAACATCTGCTTTTCACACAAATGTTTGCCCCGACTGGGGATCGAACCCAGGACCCGCCGATCAAGAGGCAGCGTCACTACCACTCGACCAAACCGGCCGTTATAATGCAGGTCATAAATAATGTAGGTCATAATGTTACAATCAACTTTGTATTTGGGTACGCTGTTACCCATTCTCCTTTCTTTAGTCCTTATTTTTGCTAGCTAATTTAAATTCACCCAATATGTTGCCATTAAAATTAAAATACAATAACATAACAATATGTAATGAAGACATTATTTCAAAATATACCACCAATGTTTGCAAATTCCAATATTAATTCATACAATATTTTGATATGTAAGACGCTGTTTATACACAAGCGAAGTGGCGCGGCGACGCGACGATCAAAGCAACGGAAAATGAATTTTAATAGCTACAGAACAAGGGTTTTTTTTGTCCGTCGTCGCTCCGTCTTCAGGTGGCGGATGTCTTTATGTGCTTCTATTTTCGGCAAAAAAACCTTTGCTCCGTAGCTATTAAGATTCATTTTACATTGCTCTGATCGCCGAATTGCCACACCACGTTGCTTGTCTACACTAAGGAAAGATATGTATTTTTTGTATGTTACGAATAAACTTAAAAACTACTGAATCGATTTCAAAAAAAATTTCTCCATTAAGATGCTGCATTATCCCTGAGTCGAGTAAGATAGGGGTAGGTTGGACCTTTTATAGTGTCTCCCCACCCCACAAAAATACCCCAATGCCCTTTTAAGTACCCCACTGAAGTTTGAACTCCCCAACGCGTAGGTTGGACCTTTTAAAGTGTATCCCTGCCTGACAAAAATACCCCGCCGCCCCTTAAAGGACCCCACTGTAGTTTTGTAGTTATAGTTGAGTAAGATAGGGGTAGGTTGGACCTTTTATAGTGCCTACCCACCCCACAAAAATACCCCACCACCCCTTAAATTACCCCACTTCAGATTAACTTCCCAACGCGTAGGTTGGACCTTTTAAAGTGTATCCCCACCCACAAAAATATCCCACTACCCCTTAAAGTATCCCACTGTAGTTATAGTCGAATAAGATAGGGGTAGGTTGGACCTTTTATAGTGACTCCCCACCCCACAAAAATACCTGCCCTTAAAACACCCCACCGCCCCTTAAAGTATCCACTGTGGTTTTGTAGTTATAGTCGAGTAACATAGGGCGTAGGTTGGACCTTTTTTTTATTATAAGATGGGTTAACTCTTGACCTCAATCTTGACTAAAGTTATATATGAGGTCGACGATGGAGAGAGTTAACCCAAAAAAATGCCTATAAGTGGAGATACCTTTTAAAAGTGTATTCCCACACCGCAAAAATACTACGGTGCATCTTAAAATACCCCACCGCCCCTTAAAGTACCCCAATGTAGTTTTGACTCCCCAACTCCTGACATAAATTTGACATTATTCACAGATGATACTACGGCTATAGTTGCTAGTGATGATATAAATAAGCTATCGGACAAAGTTAATACTGCTTTAAAATATTTTGACATTTGGTTTGCGACAAATAATTTAAAAATTAACATTGACAAAACTAACATTATTTTATTTAGAAACACTTCACGTAACAAGGATATTCTTAATTTAAATTTAAATGGAAAACTAAAAGAAACGGTTACAACAGTCAAAACTCTGGGTATACGGATAAATGAATATTTAAATTGGAAAGACGAATTAAAAGAAATAGAAGCAAAAGTGAGTTCTGCTTGTTATGCTCTTAGGACATTAGGCAATATTCTTACCACGGAGCAATTAAAGAGAGTTTATTGTGCCCTTGTCGAGTCTAGATTTAGACAAAGCATAACACTTTGGGGTGCTAGTTATAGTTACAATACAAATAGAGCTTTCATTTTGCAAAAAAGGGCGATAAGGGCTATGGTTAGAATACCGCCCGTGGGAATCATGTCGTGACCATTTTGTAAGACTTGGCATATTAACCATACCCAGTCTTTATATATTAATAATACTAACAGACTTTGTAGTAACTCGTAAACGATATGAAACAGAAATTGAGAGAGAGAAAAGAGAGAGCACCAGACGGAAGGACTTTAAGTCACTAATTGCACCACATTTAAATGTTGTTGAACACGGAGTCCTAAATCAAGTTACCCGATTTTATAATAAGTTGCCTGTAGAGTTGAAGGTCGAAAACAGTAAAAATGTATTTAAGAATAAATTGAAACTTTTTTTATTAAGTAAATGTTTTTATGATGTACAAGAATTTTTAGACGGTTAAGATTAAGTTAAGATTGATTTCGAACACAAATGTATTTGTTATCGAATAAATAAATAAAACTCAATGAGTCCGTCATCCATTCCCGCCACGATCCTTTACACTGTAGCGGAGTATCCCTCTGGGGTGGTGTGTGCCGCGTATCCCACTATAGTCGAGTAACGTAGGGCGTAGGTTGGACCTTTTATAGTGTCTGCCCCCCATTCCACAAAAATGCCCCATTGCCTCTTAAAGTACCCCACTGAAGTTTGAACTCCCCACCCTACTTTCTATAGTGTCTCCCCATCCCACAAAAATATCTCACTGCCCCCTAAAAATACCCCACCGCCCCTTTAAAGTACCCCACTCTAGTTTTAACCTTCTATAATGTCTCCCCACCCCACAAAAATACCCAATGCACCTTTAAAATACCCCAACGCCCTTTAAATTCCTCCACTGTAGGTTTGACGTCCTATAGCCTCTCCCGAACCCATAAAAATACCCCACCGCCCCCTTAAAATACCCCACTGTCCCTTCAAGTACCCCACCGCCCTTCAAATAAAGTACCCTAACTCACCGAGTCCGTCATCCATTCCCGCCACGATCCCTTGCACTGTAGCGGAGTATCCCTCTGGGGTGGTGTGTGCCGCGTATCCCACTATAGTCGAGTAACATAGGGCGTAGGTTGGACCTTTTATAGTGTCTGCCCCCCATTCCACAAAAATGCCCCATTGCCTCTTAAAGTACCCCACTGAAGTTTGAACTCCCCACCCTACTTTCTATAGTGTCTCCCCATCCCACAAAAATATCCCACTGCCCCATAAAAATACCCCACCGGCCCCTTTGAAGTATCCCACTCTAGTTTTAACCTTCTATAATGTCTCCCCACCCCATAAAAATACCCCACCGCCCTCTATAATTACCCCCATTGCCCCTAAAAATACCCCCACTGCCCCTAAAAATACCCCAGTGAGGTGACCCTTAAAGTACCTCACTGTAGTTTTGACTCCCCAACTCACCGAGTCCGTCATCCATTCCCGCCACGATCCCTTGCACTGTGGCGGAGTATCCCTCGGGAGCGACGTGTGCCGCGTACCCCACTATGGTCGAGTAACATAGGGCGTAGGTTGGACCTTGCATTATCGCCTGGAAAGGGGAGAAGATATTACTCAAAAACAGCATAATACACACATCAACACGGTCTAGGGATATTGCACGATTTTTCATACAAAAGAAATCTGTTTGAGAAGCTATAAAAAGTATACTCGAGACACATGGAGTGCTATAATTTTCAGACGAACAAGTGCTAAACCTGAATTTTTAATTCTAGTCAATAAATTTTGTTTTACTTGAAATTTGTAAAAACGTGACGGAAACGAAAATGCACTTTTTGCCTGCTTTTTGTATGAAAATAGTAGAATTTACCCAACTACTTTTTTCATTTTCTTCACGTTTTCACAAATTTCAAGTAAAACTAAATTTATTGATAAGAATTGAAAATTCGGGTGTAGCACTTGCTGGCCTGAAAACTATAGCGCTCCATGTATCTCGAGTATGCTTTTGTAGCTTCTCAAACAGACTTTTGTATGAAAAATCGTGCAATATCCCTAGACAGTGTTGATGTTATAATAAAAAAAGGAAATGTAATAGCAAAGGCAGAAAAAGTGTCATTTGATTTGCCCGAGTGCCTTAAATTAAAGCTTTTTTAAATAAATAGCATGGTGTAAATGGTTTTTTTAACATCTTTAAGAATAAAAAAGATATGAATGTTTAAAACTCTCAATTAGACAGAGAGGGAAATACTAAACAGTGACGTCAGAGTTCAGTACCGCCATACAAAATTTCGTTTTGGAAGAAAGAGATAGACAATAATGTTTGATAGGCTTTAAGTAAGTTTTGAATTTTCGAACAATTTCAAATTTGATTTTGAATTCTGTTATCATAATATGTATATTAATATATTATATTGATATACAGGGCTTTAGGTAAATCTCTTTCAACCTCTCAGGTGGTTAATCAGTCCATGAAACTGAACAACTTTCCCAAGGAACATAGGTCAAAATACGAAAAAACAATTTGAGTTCCCATACAAACTTCATCAGCATATAGCGCATTTTGTATGGGAGATCAAAATTATTTTTTTCGTTTTTTGACCTATGTTCCTTGGGAAAATTGTTCAGTTTCATGGACTGATTTAGCAGCCGAGAGGTTGAAAGAGAGATACCTAAAACCCTGTATTATTTAATTTCTGTCTATTCTCACCTCAATCCCAACCAAATGCCAAGGGTTTTGTATGAGCGAGATGAGTGCCATTCTGACGCCGTAGAAGAAAAGAGATAGCGTCATTGTCGCTCCGTAGCCGAACCGTTTGATGATTCTACCTGTTGAGAAATTTGGGGTTGTATAAGTATATTTCTATATTAGGATATATGGGGACGTATATGGGCTGGTAAGAAGATATATGCCAATAATTTTCCACGTTAAAAAACGTATGAGTCACCGACTTCAATTCCAACAACAATTCGGACAAAGTACATAACTAGTATTTTTTGCAGACTACAATGCCTATTATCAGATAACCACCAACGAAAATGTCACTCATTTATTTAAATGATGTTCTGGTTTGTAGTATTTTTTGTTTTTGTTATATTTTTACAAAACAAAAAATAATAATTTTCGATAAAATGTATATGGAACCACCTCTGGAGTATATTCTTGCGAACAAAAAAAGAATTTTGAAAATCGGTCCATAATTGGCGGAGAAATCGGTGAACATAAATAAAAAAATACATACAGTCGAACATAGAACCTCCTCCTTTTTTGAAGTCGGTAATGAAGGAAAATCTGCTAATCACACAAGTTATACAGGGTGTAAGAGACAGGTTAGCAAAAACTGAAATCCTAAACTAAGACCATTATTCTGAGTGATTTCTCAGTGGAATTTTCCCCAGTCCATCATAATTATGGGAAGATTCCGCCATTTAAGTATTTGCTAAGCTGTGTCTTACACTCTATATGAGAAAGGGTTTTTTTTCGATCTGTTCTTAGGAAAACTTTGTACAGTTTCGTGAGCTGATCACATCCTTATTTTTTCTAGTTCCAATATGAAGTTTCTTTTACAATACAAGGTGTTACAAAAAAACCCAAAAAAAGAAATTCCAAAATTTAATTTTGAAACTGAAATAATCGCAACTCTAGTAATCAGTTGCACGGTTTGACATCTTTCAAAATGAAAGTTTCATATAATTAATATGACATACTTGTCATATTTGTGATAGAGCTGCGCAATAATCTAAATTTTAATCACGTTTAATTATATTCACAACTAAAACTCAGATTATAAACAAATCAAGGTACGCGTCAACACTGTGTCAAAATACCATAAGAGCGTGCGTCGTCGCATACTTTAGCAGCACGTTAGTAAAATGAAAGGTAAAATGAAAGGCTTGTCTTTTTGGAAAAATTTTAATTAATATTGAAATATCTTTTTTTTGTTTTTTTTTTGAAACACCTTGTATAAATATTTCATAATATTAAAATAGAAGTAAGAATTGTTATTTTAATCATCTAATTTTAAGTTTCTTAGTCAATTGTAAGTTTAAGTTTAAAATATACTTAGTTGCACACTCACAGCGCCTTTACAGGGTGTCACAATTAACTCACCCATTTTTGTACCAACTTTTGTGTTTTGTGACAATAAATAAAGATATAAATATGTTTCTTGGGAAAAGTTGATTCACATCCTAAATATTCTCTAACTAAATTAAAATGTGAAGTTTTTTACTAACCAGACAAAGCGAAAAACAGTAGTTCTCCGACGAAGCTCTGTGCGGCCACGATGATCCCTTCTATTAATTTAATCTTGGCCATGTGTCCCGTTTCAACCGCTAAGTCCTCTAGAAACCTGAAATAAACGTTTTTGCATTAAACGTTTTGCGTTTTTGAATAAACGTTTGAATAAATTCAACTCTAGGTATCCAAATAAACTGGTGCTACCAAGCGGAAAAAGCTCCTCATATGACAAAAACTGTCCTAGAATGGCGGTAAAAATATATATTATTTTACCAAACGACGTAACAGATTTACTTTTCGCGATATTTAAGAGAAAACTATTTAACTGGCTGTGTGATAGGTGTTTTTATTCCCTTAAGGAATTATATGACTATAAGGTTTATAAAACATATTATTAATAGAATTATTTGTAAATTTTGAATATTTGCATGCCATACGATTGGTGGATTATGAGACGCATTTCTTTTAATATATTATCATTGTAATTACCATTATCCGTGCAAATAGAGACATTTCATTTCATTTCATTGCAATCCACGAATAATTTTTAGGGTAAGAAAAATATTCGGCGTGAATGGTACTTGAACCCACGACCCCAGGATTAGATCTCCTGATGCTTAACCCACTAAGCTATCGTGCCTTTTATTCAAGTCAAGCGGCGTTTCTCATTCACTTAGCACACACGTTTCGCTTGTAGATTAGCGCCATCTGTGTTTCGTACGGAGATTTTTTTTTTTCATATGTTGACTTGTGGTCATTGGGAATTCACGAATTTCCTAAATGATTTAAGCGAACGTCGATTACGCCATCGCGGTAAGTTTGAACGTGTTTACCAAAGCTAAACTACTCACGTTTCCTTTGTATTCAGCCCAATAAAAACGTTGAATACAATAGAAACATGAGCTTCGGTGAATACATTCAAACTTACCGCAACCATGGGGCTGGTTTCATAATTTCCCGACGACATACAATAGATAAAGGTTTTCATTTTTTTTTGTTTTTACCCCTTTCGCGAAAGGCAAAGGAAACTATGTCCATACAGCCATGTCTTCAGTGAAAAATCTTCTTTCTTCAACTTAACCTAAGCTCTAAGCTCCTCATGTTCTGCGTAAAACCGGATAGCGTCTGTTTTACGAAAACTGGCGGCGAGAAGCACAACCGCGAGGATCTTTGTCGGTACCAAACGGAGCAGAAACACCGTTATCACTTGAATTTTTCATCACTACACGAATTTTAGTCAATTTACTGCATAATACACTATCACTATTACACGTTAAACAACTTTTTCACGCCGAAAACGAAAATTCAATTGACAAAGCAACCGCTCACGCCGAGTTCCCGCCAAAGACCTCTAAAGGTTTTCAACTTACCAAAACATATAGTAGATGATGAAGCTATCAAACGTGCCAGCGACTACCGCAAAGGTAATGAACACGACCACGCGTGGGATCCTCAACACCGCTCTGAGGGCTTTACCCGAGTCTTCTGGGCTCGATAAAGAGGGTAGCTGGAAGAAATAGTAAGTTTACCTATAACAGAAAGCGAAGGCGAATGTACAGTCTGACAAAGAGTGCGGTAAGCAGATGCACGGATAATAATAATAAAATCCTTTATTATCAGGCATCTAGGCCTATAGATAAATACCTTACAAACTGACAAACATCTATACTAATATGATAGGCTCCGAAACTACTGGACCGATTTCAAAAATTCTTTGACCATTAGGATGCTACATTATCCCTGAGTAACATACACTACATAATTTTCCTGAATTCCCACGGGAACGAAGTCCCGAGTGGGATGCTAGTATGAAATACAATAAATAAAATAAAACTAATTATCACTATTTCCCGGGTGTTTTTCCTGATCTCATCTTAACCCAATTCTAATCTTACTTTGACCTCATCCTGATTCAATCCCGATCTTTTCTTGACCTCACCTGGACCTGATCTGAATCCTTAACAAACTAGTCTTTACCTATGAAATTGCCGATTTTTTCTCAAGTTTTATTTTATTCATAATTTATTTGATTGAACAGCTATTACTAAAATTGATTTTTATTTAAAACCTTGGCCATATTACGGAGATATTGAGTCAAATTAATACATATTTACTTTAGATTTATTTGCTGCAAAAAAAGCTCAAATATAGCTCGTTTCATCCGTTGCCCGTTTCATTGCTTATTTTTGCTGTACGTTTTGTTACAGTTACAATTTTCAATAAAGTAAGAATGATGAAAACTAACTTAATGTTGTCCAAACCTTCCCACAAAATTTTGCTAAATTTGGATTTCGCATTCCCGAGCAAAATCCAAAAACGTTAGTATGGAAAATTCAGTTTTCCAAAAATATTGTATGAAAAACGGCAATTTCACAGGTAAAGACCTATTATATACAATTCTCGTAAGTATATGTTTCTGACTCACCTTCAGCCGCCTACAAGCAAACAGATCGACCCCAGTAGCGGCCAGTGCGACCACAAACGCCGGTGTAAAGTCCTTCCTATCCCCACTCGACACTATATCCACCAGCCACCCACCCAGTAGAGCCGTGACTCCGTATCCAACCGTTCCCCATGCTCGTTGCGAGCCGTATTTTGAGCCATTTTCTGGACCTTATTAAAATAGAAATAAGACTTGGTCAAAATCCACAGATTACCACTACAAGATAACACATACAAGCAAAGCAACCAACGCGCGCCACGCATATACGATTTTGTACGTAAATCAAGGCGAGCTCCGGTGCATTTCTTCAGTACTAACCAAATATTAGAGCCGCGTGCACGGTTTTTCAAATATAAAAGATGGGTATCAGAAAAAAAACCGTGCACCGAAAGAAAAATATTTGGTCGATACTGAAGAGACAAAACGGAGCTCGGCTAGGAGTGGCGCGCGTTGGTTGCCTTGTGGTTGCCTTATAAATATGCGGTATCTTGTAGGGAGGAAACTGTGTCAAAATCACAATAATTAAGTTAGAAAGAACTTGACAAAGTAAATTTCCTCATAAAACTGAACCACTTTCCCAAAGCAAATCATATCGTATTGTTAATGTATACAGCTTCACATAACGCAAACTTTTGCGAATTTTATTCGATAACTGTTCCTATTTACTCTCATTTCTTACCACAGACCTCTATATCGAGGTAGACGGTAAAAGTTTACCTACCTTGCGTGTAAAAAGTGTGATCCACGGTCACAGTTTTGTCTGACTTAAGTCAGTCCGCTTGAGACCTATGCCGTAAATGATAATCGATTTTAAACTGATTTACATTATTATTTTACTTAATTAAGCGCCTATGAGTCGTTTTCCATTACTAAATTTCGCTCGTGACGTCATCTTAAGTACGAAAAACTCGACACGCTAGGTTCTCATACAGTTTGAAGCACTCTTTTCGTCTATCTCGATATAGGTCTGTGATTCTTACAATTTCCATGACAATCAACGCCATCTACATGAAATACTCGAAACTAAATGACCAATGACTTTTCTTTGTTCTAAAACTGTCCCACGGTGGCGTGGTAAGTGAAGATATTCAAAAAAAAATCAGCTCCAATGCAATGCTATCTACTATTAGTCAGAAATCTTTAGGTATATTAAAATCCATGCTATAGCTCACTTACCCAAAACGTCAAAGCACACCGCATCACCAATACAATTGGCCACATTAAACGCAACAGTACCAATGCACATCAGCACTACAAAGCTCCAGAACGAGCCGGTGCCGTAAAGACTATTGACGTCCTCTTCTAACGTTACTGTACTTGGTATCTTCGACACTTTCGCTCTTATGTCTGTTTCTCCTAGCTTTTGTTTCGATATATCTACTGATATCTCATTTGCTTCGTCGGCTGTTTTGTTTGAATCCACTTTGTTTTTTGTTTCGTCATTGTTAGTATTTCTAGCATGTTTCGTCTCATTTATGTCAGTATTATTGACATTTTCATCGTCATTGTTTAGTTTTTGACTAGCTTTATCAAATTCCGCTTTTATTTGTATATTTTTAATATTATTGTCTTTAGTCTCTTTAACTTTATTGATTTCATTATCAGATACTGTATCTACTTCTCTTTTTGTCCTATTGACTAGAATATCATCTTCGTAACAAAGTAAATTGCAGTCTTTTTTAGGAATACAAACTGTGTCTCCGTCTCTCATATCGTCCAACTCCATTTGCAAGAGGGAGCAAGACATATTTTTATCTTCTACGAATAGGGTATTAATGTACGTCGTATTAGTTATAAATACGTTAAAAGTCTTTGATTCAACTTTGTCAGTACAATTCCAATGGCATTTGAATTTCTCTAACAGAAAATCATTTTCTTTGTCATATTTCTCTAAATAAACTGTGTCGTTGAGTTGGTACACGTGTTCTGTGAACGGAGGTTTTACTCCTCGTACGTTGACGATTTCTGGCACGGGAATGAACCATAAGCCGCAGTATGTTCCTGTCATTGTTATTATTAACAGCATGAAGATTAGTTTTCTTTGGCTCTGCAACAATAAATGTTTGTTTTGCTTTAACTTACAATCCTACTAGTTCTATTAATATTATAAATGCGAAAATTTGTGAGAATGAATGAAAATTTGTGAGAATGAATGAATCTATAGATGTATGGTATGGATGTTTGTTTCTCTTTCGCGCTTCAACGGCTGGACCGATTTTGATAAAATTTGGTATGGAGGTAGCTGATATCCTGCATTAACACATAGGTTACATAATTTTCCCAAATTCCGACGGCAACGAAGTCCCAGGCGGAAAGCTAGTTATATTAAACATATAAGGTTTTTGAGCACCAAAGCAACGTACAGAGGGCCGCATATCAAGTTACCCATGCGTGCACTCCGTGCTGGTGCAATAAGAACGGTTTTTCAATGAATTGGGGTAACCTGATGTGCTGGTCTCTGTACATACGGAGAAGGGAACCTGATGGGGTGAGCATTTAAGCATAGTGTCAATTTATTACGATCGTTCCCATGTACAGAGGCCAACACATCAGTCAGAGGCAACTTGGCGATTCGGAATCTCTAAAAAAGGTCAGTCATATTCGCCACATACTTAGTTATACCACGTTTTTTTTTTTCGTTGTAGGTTTCTTCAATAGAATAAGTTATCTGTTTTCACCTAGTGATCGATTATTGTAAATGCTGTGTACATCTGTAATTGATAAGTGCATTAGTTGTATACCTAGATATAAGACCCATAATAGTGTTATGTATTTATTGTTGATGTACCTTAATAAATAAAATAAAATAAATAAATAAAATAAAATAAGTTCGGAAAGCGGTGATAGTAATGAGCCAGACTTGTAATCCGAAGGTCGTGGGTTCAAATACTGGTGCGGGCCTACCACTAAATTCGTCTTTTCGGATTTATGTACGGATTTCTAATTATTACTTGCTCAACGGTGAAGGAAAACATTATGATGAAACCCGGCGCCCATCCAAGAAAATTTTCGAAAGACGAGCGGTTCGTGTTTCGAAGGGAGGCCCGTGCCCCTCGGTGGTGACGTATATGGGCTGGTAAAAAAAAAAAGTTCGGAAGGGCTAAGGCGCTGTTTATACACAAGCGACATGATGCGGCGATCAAAGCAACGTAAAATTAATCTTAACAGCTATGGAATAAAGGTTTTTTTGCCGAAAATAGAAGCGCAAATAGACATCCGTCGTCTGGAGATTGAGTGTCGGACGAAAATTCATTTTACGTTTTTTTTTTTTATTTAAGTTGGGTTAACTCTTGACCTCAACCTTGACCAAGGTCATAGATGAGGTCGAAGATGGAGCGAGTTAATCCAGAAAATGCCTTTAAGGCACTGGTACTCCTACGCACCGACGGAACACAGCAAGCTGTTTAACATCGGACTTCGGTAGGAGGTGGTCGCGAACCAGACGGCTACAGAGCCTACCACACCGCATGAGACCATAGGACGCCACCTCAGATTCAGAAACAAATTGAGGTGTCGTTGCCTGGGGTGGATTATTAGGAGGCAGATCTCATTTGTGTTTCCTTAGTCGCCTTTTACGACACCCACGGAAAGAAATGGGGTGGTGTTATTCTCAACCGATCACCACACGGCTTAAACTTAACGGCTTAAATGTTACTTTCCGTCCCTTGTGTATATGTTATAGTCAAACCTCGAAGCTCCGGGGCTTCTAGGTTTGACTATTTAATCCTCAGGCTAACCGAACCTAGGATAAAGCAGTCATTCAGGGAGAAGACTGCACATCGACCTTTGACTATGTGAGAACGCAGCGTTAAAGAAAGTTAAAAGAAAAAAAACATTAGTGTCAATGAAAAGTAGAGGGATAGTCTATGATTAAAGTGTTAGGAAGAACTAAGTTGCAGCAGTTTGAAAAAGTGTTTAAATTCAAAAATTAAAAGTTAATTAAGTTTAACTACCGGAGCACCGCAAATTTTCGCGAAAATTTCTGTTTTTCGCGGAAATTTCAGGGCTTGACTGGACCGTTTCAGAAAAAACTAATATTGTTCAACCGTTTCTTCTTCTATTGACCAGGGTTCGAAATTATCAAGATAATTACGCTTCTTGATAATTATCGGATAATTATCACCAGTGTAAGAAATTAATTTGTTATATTGGTTCATAACAAATTATAACAAAACATTATTAAAGTGAATGTGGCTGTATGGATATTTGTTGCTCTTTGACACAAAAACTACTGAATAGATTTTAATTAAACTTAACAATAATATAGCTTATGCATCAGAATAACACATAGATAACACAATATTCGGAAAGAGCGAAGTCCCGGGCAGAAAGCTAGTCGTAAATAAATTAACTTAGATAGACCAAAAAAGCCAGAGGAATATCTTCATCCGATGATGATTGTATTTCCATTGGCTTTGTTGCTTGTTATTATCAATCGATAATTATCCATATGTTACTATCACTATAATTTAGATAGATAGATAGGGTGAAATGGTCCCAAATAAGTGGACTGATCACCCGCCTGTGCCTGACGGGCGTCCCCTCCATAGATAGATATCACGATAATTATCAGTGATAATTGTCCTTTCGAACCCTTCACATCCCGTTTTTTGTTTTAAAATCTGTACGGATGTTTCTAATCAGAGCCGGCGGCGCTCAGCGGCGAAACGGCGCACCAGTGCTCCAGACATCTGGGTTTTGCAGTCTATATTCCCTACAACTATCTAAATATATAAAAGGAGAAACTGACTGACTGACTGACTGACTGACTGACATATCAACGCACAGCCTAAGCGTAGGCACTTGACATTTGGAAGGGACGTAGCTTAGGTACCGTAGAGATGCACTCAGAAAGGAATTCCCGAAATTCCCACGGGAACGGGAATTAGCGGGAAAATCCTTTTGTATGAAAAATCTAAACCGCTTAAGTTAGACGCTTGAAATTTGGCATGCAGGTACCTTAGTAAACTTAAAGCTTAGTTGTAACAGGATATTGCAAAATTCCCACGGGAACGGGAGTTAGCGGGAAAAAACTTTTGTATGTAAAAATCTCAAACGAAGTTGCGGGCATCAGCTAGTGACATATAAACAGCGCCATAGAGTCATAGATGACATAAGAGACTCACCGGCCAGAAATCCACGACGTATCCGAACAGAGGCTTGGCAGCAGCCCACAGCAGCGGCAGCACTGCTGTCACGAACCCCATCACTTCGGCCGAGACGCCCAGCTGCCGGCCTATCATGTTCAGCTGGGGTAAGATTGGGCCTAGTGCTGGAACAAAGGAGTTTATTATAGAACTAGCTTTTTCCCGCGGCTTCGCTCGCGCAAAGAACTCTGCCTAATAATAATAAAATCATTTATTATCAGGCATCTAAGGCCCATAGATAAATACCGTACAGACTAACTTACATATGAATTATAATTAAACAAAATAAAATAAAATTAACTAACACTATTGCCCGGGTGTTTTTCCGGGGGTGTCTGCAGCCGGGAATCTCCCTCGGAAACGGCGGAACACCACGCCCTCCGGACAAAAGCTCTCCTTCATGACTGTGGAGACGAACGTCGGGAACCGCACCAGAAATGCTTTGAAACTAGCATGGTGATGCGATTCCAACGGTTTCACTCTCTGGAGACCTAAAGGAACTACCCACCCATTTATTCACCCACCACCCAGTCACCCATTTCATTCTTGACCTCTTAGGGGATGATTTTCGAAAAAACGCGAAACACGTGTCCGTTTATTTGCTTCAAGGTATATCTTGACGATGTTTCGAGTCAAAATGTCTAAAAAGGGATTTTCTCCATACAAAATTTGAACCCCCATTTCACCCCCTTAGGGGTTGAATTTCGAAAAATGCTTTCTTAGTCCTTGAAAACTGAAAGTATGAGCAAATTTCCGAAACGAATGCAGCTCAGCATAATGCCATAGCATGAGCTGTTACGCTGGTTTTCAGCTGCAACCGGTTTGGTAGACTATGGAGTCTAGTACGCTCGGGACTTCGTTCCCGTGGGAATTTCGGGAAATTATGTAGCCTATGTGTTGATCCAGGGTGTCAGCTACCTCCATACAAAAATTTATCAAAATTGGTCCAGCCGTTTGAGCGTGAAAGAGTAACTTAAACATCCATGCACACATCCATACATACAAACTTTCGCTTATATAATACTAGTAAGGACTAGTTTTCCATCCGAGACTTCGTTCCCGTGGGAGTTTGGGCAAATAATCTAGCCTATGTATTAATTCCAGGATGCCAGCTACCTCCATACCAAATTTTATCAAAATTGGTCCAGTCGTTTGGGCGTGAAAGAGTAACCAAAATTCACAAAAACTTTCGCATTTATACCATCTCGAATACGTCAGCGTTCAAACAAAAATATCCGCATCGAAATCGGTCCAGTCGTTTAGGAGCCACGATGCCACAGACAGACACAGATGCACACGTCAAACTTATAACACCCCTCTTTTTTTCGTCGGGGGGGGGGGGGGGGTGCGGGGGGTACTCGTTTTGGATATTTCACAAAGGAATATTTTTAGGGCTTGAGAGCTGCATAGCCTTTTCAAATGAAACAAGTCCCGTGCAAATGACTAGTTAAGCGCTAATTATGGTATTTACGATTAATTTACGTTTCAAGGCAATAAAGTGTGATTGTTTGATTGTCTGTCTTTATAGCTAATTGTTTTGATCTCGTTATAAACACCTTAATAAAGTTACTTAAAATAGAACGGCACTTTAATGTGTTCTAAAATCAACAGTTCATGCTTTTTAACCGACTTCAAAAAAGGAAGAGGTTTTATGTTCGACTGTATGTATTTTTTTATGTAATATGTTTACCGATTTCACCGCCATTATGGACGGATTTTCAAAATTCTTTTTTGTTCGAAAGAGTATAGGTACTCCAGAGGTTGTCACATATAAATCCTATCGAAAATGATTGAGCGCTTTTAAAAAAATCAACAAAAACAAAAAAATACTACAAAGCAGAACATTATCTAAATAAATGAGTGACATTTTCGTTTGTGGTTATCTGCTAATAGGCATTGTAGTCTGCAACAAATACTAGTCATCTACTTTGTGTGAACTGTTGTTGGGATTGAAGTCGGTGATTCATACGTTTTTTAACGTGGAAAATTATATTCTGACCAGTCGGGCTCTTTCAGGTCTTTGGCGTCTTTATCATTCCAGCGATATTTTGGACGACCCACTGAGCGGCGCCCTAAAGGTTGTCCAGTCCAAGACCACCACAGGACAGAATGGAATGGCGCACTTTAATGTCGGAGTCCAAGATCCACTTTGACTCGTTGAGCCAGCGAAGTAAGTAAGTATGCTTTTATTCTAGACTATACCGCCTGGGACTTCGTTCCCGTGGGAATTGGGAAAAATTATATAGCCTATGTTACTCAGGGATAACGTAGCATTCTAATGGTGAAAGAATTTTTCAAATCGGTCGTTTTTGAGTTTCGAGATGGTTCTTAGCTTTATTTTTTAAAATTGGTTTAGTCGTTTAAGAGTTATAAGACTTATTTAATAAGCAACCCAATGTTGGGGGTGATATATTATTATTATTTTTAATTTAAGAGTTATTGTTAACTCCCGACGCAAAAAGAGAGGGGTGTTATAATAAGTTTAACGTGTCTGATGTCTGTGTATCTGTCTGTGGTATCGTAGCTCCCAAACGGATGAACCGATTTTCGTTTAGTTTTTTTGTGTCATAGATAATTTTATCCCGAGTGTTCTTAGCAATGTTTCATGAAAATCTGTTCAGCTGTTTAAAAGTTATAAGCAATCGGATGTCGGGGGTGATTCAAAATTTTTAATTTTAGTGTTATTTTATTTTTGTCTTTAAATAGGATATGTCCGCGAAGAGAAAGCAACTATCACTGTTACATGTTTTTATGTAACTCAAAATTATAATTTTCCACGTTAAAAACGTATGAGTCACCGACTTCAATCCTAACAGTTCGCACAAAGTAGATAACTAGTATTTTTTGTGGACTACAATGCTTATTAGCAGATAACTACAAGCAGAAATGTCATTCATTTATTTAGATGATGTTCTAGTTTGTAGTATTTTTTGTTTTTGTTGTTTTTTTTTTAAAGCGCTGAATCATTTTTGATAAAATTTATATGGGACCTCTTCAGGAGTATACTCTTTCGAACAAATAAAGAATTATTCAAATCGGTTTATAATTGCCGGAGTAATCGCGTAAAAAATATTAAAAAAAACCAGTCGAATTGAGAACCTCCTCCTTTTTTGAAGTCGGTTGATAAAATTATCTTGAAATCCAATGTTCAGGCACGTATTATCAAACAATGGTTTTACAGACGCAATGAATATACGACTGTTGTCTCGCGATATGATTATTATATAACAATAAACTCCTCGTGTATGTATGTATTATATAGTTCTGACATCATTGTCTGTAATCTATGAAATGTATGTTTGTTTGTAATTATTAACAAGCTTACATTGAAGCTGTTTATGGCTTCCTTACGCTTTGTTCCGTTTGTCAATTGAGCTACGCTAATGATTAATTATAGCTTTTCGACATAAGCGTATAAAGGGGAGGCAGTCCTGGATTTGTCAATAGGCCGTATAGGCCACGGCCTAGGGGCGGCAGCGTCCTAGGGGCGGTAGATTTCTGAGGACGCTCACTCCATTTCAAAGAATAAAAGTCAAACAAGTTCCCTGATTTTTCTCATGGGCTTTTTATTAAATCCCCATAGAAACTCATTCCTATCGAAAAAAATACTTCTTTAGCTCTTCTCTACATAGAAGCAGAGATAATTTTATTTAATTTTAGTGCCTTCCTTACTACAAACTTAGAAAGTAACTCAGTTTGTCTGACCGTCTTTCACGTCCAAACTACTGACCCGATTTTGATGAAATTTGGTACAGAGATAGATTAGAGCCTGGGAAAGGACACAGGCTACATTGTATCCCACAGTTAGGCAAGATATAACCTGTAGTCCATGCGGGCGGAGCCGCGGGCGGAAAGCTAGTTCAAGTAACATTTTGTATGTTCAATAAAATAGATAAATAAATAAATCTTTATTGTAACTAAAACATTGATAAGGAGACAAGAAGCATTGCAGCCTGTGCTAGCTTTGGGTAAAGCTGTGTTACAGACTGCAGTAAAAAGTGAAAAACAATTGCATACAATAAAAACTAATTACAAACAAGATACATTTGAATTTGCTATGTTTTATCAAATCGGTTCAGCTGTTTAGGAGTTATAAGTTATGAGCAATAAAATGTCGGCAGTCATAAAGTTTTTTTTTAATTTTAGCGTTATTCCTAATCTGGAACCCTCCCTGGAGTCTCAAGCGCTCCGCTGCCCAAGCCTTACAAGGTGGTTATGGACCCCACCCAGTGGCGTAACTATACCATCTAAGGCCCGGGGCAAATTCAATGTAAAAAATACAACTACGCAACCAATGGATGCGTTCTATAACTGTCAAATGTCCTTTTCGTATAAATGCGTTTAAATCTTAGTAAATTCTTTATTTGTGTCGAACTTTAACGGATTTTAAGTACGGAGGGCCGCACAGAAGGTTATCACACACGTGCACTCTGTGCTGTTGCGATAAGAGCTATTTTGCAATGAAAATGGAGTAACCTGATGCGCTGGCCTCTGTACTTATAAAATTTTGAAGTGAAAACTTCTTGAGCCGCGTTGAGCACTTTTAGTATGGGGAAAAAATGTTAAACTCGCGATGTACTCGCGTCAGATGTCACGTGACCCAGATCGAAAATGCGTAGGATAGGGTTGCCACCTTTTTTAAAGTGAAAACTTCTTTAGCAGCGTTGTGTACTTTGAAGTATGGGTGGAAACCCGGACGGATGGCAGCCCTATGGTAAAATTATCTCTGTGACAGATGTCAACGATTATTCGCACATAGTGCGCAAATACCGATAGACTATTTTACTGAATTGAATGTAGACAGTTTGGTCGAGTGGAAAAGTTGCCAGATTTTATGTAACAGGTCGAGGGTTCGAATCCTGAGAGAATAACGGACTCTTTTTGTGTAAGTATCTTGTTTTATTTCCATATTAATGCACAACGTTAATGTTCAAGTTTTCATTTCTGCCGGCACTCCCGGAGTGCAACCCGTTGTTTTTTTGTATATTTACTTTTGTTTAAAATATTTGGTTAATTCTGAGCTTGCGGGCTCTTTCCAGCCCTGCCACCCTATAGTTACGCCACTGACAACATTATATATATTTTTTTTTATTATAAGATGGGTTAACTCTTGACCTCAATCTTGACCATAAAGGTCAAAGGAGGTCAACGATGGAGCGAATTAACCCATAAAATGCCTATAAAGGCGCTGGTACTTCCACGCACCGACGGAACACACCAAGCTGTTTGGCGTCGGACTTCGGTAGGAGGGTGGTCGCGAACCAGACGGCCCTTTACAGAGCCTACCACACCGCATGAGACCATAGTACGACACCTCAGATTCAGAAAAAAATTAAGTGTCGTTGCTAGGGATGGATTACTAGGAGGCAGGTCTCATTTGTGTTTCCTTAGTCGCCCCTTACGACACCCACGGAAAGAGATTTTCAACCGATCACCACACGGTTATATCGCGTGTGAAAGAGATTCAGCACATTTTGTGGGTCCATTATGCAATCAGCGTCTCTTCCTGTGCGGGACCTTGACATTGGAACTATTTGATTGATGAACTCATGGGAAGGTAACAGGGGGGGTCACATCACCGCGATTGTAGTTTTTGGGGTTCCGTACCTCGAAAGGTAAAAACGGAAAAAAATAAACCCTTATAGGATCACTTTGTTGTCCGTCCGTCCGTCTGTCTGTCTGTCAAGGCCCTTTTTCTCAGGAACGCGTGGAGGTATTAAGCTGGAATTTATATCAAATACTCAGGTCTACTGTCCCTTGGAGGTGTGAAAAAAATCAAACTTCTAAGCCAACGCAATCAAAAGATACAGCCGTTTATGCCGCATTCGACACTCGCAAGGGAATCAAAACCTACAGGGTACTTCCTTTGAACTCAGAATCTTGAAATTTGGTACGAAACAACGTCTTATAGCGCAGATAAAAGAAAAATTGCGAAAACCGGTAATTTTCAGTTACATAGTTATAATAAAAATATTTTTAATAATTTTAAACCTACAGGTTTGTTACGGAACCCTCGGTGCGCGAGTTTTTTAACTAGCCCCCCGATTGCGGTAAGTTTGAACGTGTTTACCATAGCTAAACCGCTCACGTTTCCTTTAGGGGCCCCCATTGCGGTATTTTTGAACGCATGTTATGTTGGAACATGTGAGGCTTAGATTTGTTTAGGATTTGCTTTTACCTCATCTTATTTAGCCTAGTCAAAAGTCAAAAGTCAAAAGTGTTTATTTCATTGAACATATAAAATGATACTTGAACACGTCAATATTATGAATTACATTAGCACTTTTGGCTTTGCGCCTATTCGCAAAGGTGCAGTCTTCCTCAGGAGAAGAATAGGCAAGAAACTCCGAGGGTCGCTCTTTTTAAGTCAATCATATAAATTTTCTTACTTTTAATTTTAATTGACTTAATATCTGAATAACTCTGGAGCTGAGCAATTTAGTCCCATGGTTGCTTGTCTAACAGATAATCCGAAATTCTATAATAGCCCTTTTTACAAAGTTTTTGTTTAATTATCGTCTTAAATTTTTCTAAAGGTAGGTTTTGAATACACATGGGAATCTTATTGTAGAAGCGTATACATTGACCCATAAAAGAGTTTGTTACTTTGTAGAGACGGCTGTCTAGTATATCCAAGTTATGTTTGCTTCTAGTGTTTACATTGTGCCTATCACTATTTTTCTTAAACAATTGTTCATTTTTCTTTACATACAAAAGATTATTAAATATATACTGGGACGCAAATGTCAAAATATCTATTTCCTTAAATTTATTTCTAAGAGTGTATCCCACTGCTGGGTAAATGCCTCCCTCGCTTTCCTCCACAGATCCCTCTCCTGCTCCTTTTCCATCCATTTCTTATCGAATGGATCGAGCTGGTCACGCCATCTACGTGTTGGTCTACCGCGCTGCCGCTTTTTTTAGGAAAGCCAGTTCGTAGCAATTTTGGCCCATAGATCGATTGGCATGCGGCAGACATGACCAATCCCATTTTAATTTTGCCTAGCCTGGGTTACGTCAACAGTTTGGGTGCGGGAGCGTAGCTCTGTATTTCGGACTTTTATTTATTTATTATAAGATGGGTTAAGTCTTGACTTCAATCTTGACCATAAAGTTCAAAGATGAGGTCGACGATGGAGCGAGTTAATCCAGAAAATGCCTATAAAGGCACGCAACGAAGGAACACAGCAAGCTGTTTGGCGCCGGACTTCGGTAGGAGGTTGGTCGCGAACCAGACGGCCCTTTAAGCCTACCACACCGCATGAGACCATAGGACGACACCTCAGATTCAAAACAAATTGAGGTGTCGTTGCCTGGGATGGCTTGGGAGGAGGCAGGTCTCAATTGTGTTTCCTTAGTCGCCTCTTACGACACCCACGTAAAGAGATGGGGTGGTATTATTCTCGATCACCACACGGCAGAAAAGGACTTTTCTGTATTCTGTACTTTTATGTTGAGGAAACGGTTAACAGTAAACGGTAGCGTGGTAGAGTAAGCCCGGCACTTCCGTTCCCGTGGGAATTTAGGAAAATTATGTAGCCTGTGTGGTGTGTTATACTGATGTCTAAGCCAGCGGTTCCCGAATAGTGTTCCGCGGAACCCTGGGGTTCCATAAAAGGCTCAGGGGTTCCGCTAAAATCCAAGATTTCGATGTTCTTTACTAGTACATATTGTAAATGGCTTCACCTACACAGACCGAGATTCCGTCCTCACACAGACCGAGATTCCGTCCTCGCCGGCGAGGACCTTCGTCGCGTATACCCCATCACCTCCGCCCCGATTCGCGGTACCGGTACGTACCCGGCCGCTTCTCTCCACAAACGTATGTCCGACGCTTCTCTCGCAGTAACGCCCTAAGCCGAGGTTCGAGCCCCACAGGGGGCACCCCTAGGCCTGTTACTTAAAATTTTGGGCTGAGAGCCATCTGCGCTCGCCACTTGCTCGGCGAAGCTGTCAAGGCCATCAGTGGCCAACAGTGTAGTTATTTAGAAAAAAAAAATGGCTTCACCTTTGATATATCTAATGCTTTGTAACTTGTAGGTAAATGCGTCTGAACATAGATTTATTTATTATGTATATTATTGTTGCGTGCTAGGGTTCTGATTCGGAGTGAAACACCAGTGACTATGATTTAGGTGTTTATTCAGCCAGCTGAATAAATCCTAGGTCTTCACAGAAGCCGTCAGCCCAGTGGCAGAGTCAAAATCGTAGTCCGTAGTCACGCCGTGGTCGTAGGTTCCTTCCGTAGATCAGAGTCCGAATCGTAAGCTAAACGTAGTCCTAGGTCGCGCTATAGTCGTAGATTTCCTCTAGTTCGCTCCGATGTATCGCTTGTATCGCTTGAGATCAACTGCGTCCGCTAGGCGCGGCTCGCCCGTATTTATATTCGGCCGGAAGGGGCTCTGGAATAATCCCGATAGTCGCTCTCTCTCTTCAACACACATGAGGGGCCTAGAAAAAGGAAGAGAATCCAACACTAAGAAGCCATCACCGCATATGGGAAGACGAGATACATCTGACCCGAGAGAGATGTTCAGTGCGATGAGACCACGGCCAGATTCTGGAGGACGAGACACGCCAGACCCTGGAGGAGGAAGTCGTATTCGTCTGAGGCTTGGACATGCTCGGGACGAGCACGTCTAAGAAGGGGGCAGTGTTGCGGCCGGGCCCGAGTATTCGAGAGAAAATAGGAGGAACAATAAACAAGTCCAGTTCGAGAAAGCTCACATACAAAAAAAATAGATCGGCGACGTACACAACCAAAAAAAAGGGGTTGCGTAGCAACAACACAAAGCTGCGTCATCACAGAGTACACGCAAGATTGACCCTTGCACGTAGGACGTAAAGGACATAATCCCGTGCACACACCGTGAGAACACCGGCCTTAGCAACGAGTTGTTTACTTCGTGGACGTCTAACTGCGCATGATTTTTACGAGAGCGACTATCGGGATTATTCCAGAGCCCCTTCCGGCCGAATATAAATACGGGCGAGCCGCGCCTAGCGGAGGCAGTTGATCTCAAGCGATAAAAGCGATACATCGTAGCGAACTAGAGGAAACCTACGACTATAGCGCGACCTAGGACTACGTTTAGCTTACGATTCGGACTCTGATCTACGGAAGGAACCTACGACCACGGCGTGACTACGGACTACGATTTTGACTCTGCGACTGGGCTGACGGCTTCTGTGTGGACATAGTATTTATTTAGCTGGCTGAATAAACACCTAAATCATAGTCACTGGTGTTTCACTCCGAATCAGAACCTAGCACGCAACAATTGGTGTCGGAAGTGGATTTGGAGAAGCCATGCCAGTGACTCCGAGGAAGGACATCACCAGCGTCAGGGGAGGGGTGCGACTGGCTGCGGAGGCAAGGGGTACAGCTCGCCAGGCCATAGCCACTGGCCATCGATACACGCCTATCAGCACCGCCCACCAGGCTGCGCCCACTACCCATATGGATTCGCCCACCAAGGAAGCCCTGCCTACCAGCCCCGCGAAAGAAGATTCACCTCTTGCTCACCAGGACATGCTCACTGTTCATCGGAGACAAACACTGCGAGAATTCTTAGAGGATAAACGGGAGGACCTGCTTGCTTCGCTGCAAATGATGGAGGAGTTACTGCAGCCGGCGCTATATGGCAACACCATAATCTTTGACGGAAGAGGGACGTGGGAAGCTTACCATTCGTTCCTGCAAGCTTATGGTGACTTAATGGTCTGGGACTGCGAGGAGCGCTACCATTATCTCGTCGGTGCTCTACGTGGAGAGGCTATAAAATGCCATTATAGAGTGTTCTCCAGGCCCACTTCACCTTCTACAATAGAAGACCTGATGAAAGTACTGTGCGAGGAACTTGCAGCAAGCTACGGCAGCCATTTGCTACGACGCCCGAAAAAGTCACGGCCCAAAACCTTCAAGAGCCCTCAGGAAGTTGAGAAATTTGACAAGCCGGTAAAAAAGATAGCTGGCTTTATAACGCAGATGTTAGATTGGGAAAAAGAAGTTGAAGACGTAAAGGCGAAACTAAAGTCTCTTATCGAAGAGGAGCAGCCGATGGTGCAGGATAATTCTAATGAGGGAGGGTTACTGCTATCGGATATAGATAGGAGAAGTTCGCCTGTAGCCGAATTGGAACCCAATGAGGAGCCGTCTCTGAGGAATGTGCTGCAGCAGGATCGAGGACCATCTACGGTGGCTGAACAGGAAGAGTCCTGTGATGAGGATCGGGTTGAGAAGGCAAGTGACAAAGACACGGCAGAGGAGATAGTGGAACAGGAGGAGGCGGAGCAACGTTTTCCTATCGCGGATGAGGAACCGGTGGTGCAGAGTCAACCGAGTGAGAAAGAGTCGCTGCTGTCGGATGCGAGTGAGGAGGTGAAGGCGGAACCCAGTGATGAGTCGTCTCCAAGGACGGTGCAACACAATGAGGAGTGTGCAATGGAGCCGGCTCAAGAGGAACGGGTTAGCGCTGATTGGAAAGAGGAGCTACGTGACAGTGCCGTAGCAGAGGAAGAGTTTCAGCTGTCAGGTGCAAGAGAGGAGGATGAGCTCATGATAGAGTCGGAACCCAAGGAGCAGTCGTCTTCAGGGAGGGTGCAACAAAATGAGGGTTGTGCTACGGAGCCGGCTGTAGAGGAAGGGTTTAGGGAGTATCCTCAGGATAGCATCGTGACAGCAGAAGAAACGGAGAGGCAGAAACCAACAGAGGAGGATAAGCAGAAAGACCAGGAGCAACGGATGGAAATAGAAGAAGAGAAGTGCCACAGTGGAGGTGAGCAGGCATACAGAGGCGACGAAGTTCCTATGCCAATGGAGATCCTGCCTGCGAAGAGGGGAACCCTGTTTTCTCCCACCGGTGACAACGACTTCCGAGACAAGGGCAGTCGAGAACACTTGAAGGGGGCTCGTCTTCGACAACGAGTTCGGGGTTCACGAAGAGGTCTCCGTAAACGGGCTATAAGGGATGGTAGACGCAAGAAGTTGTCTGCAAGCACCTGGGCTACGACAAGAAAGACATGCAGCACAGCCGCTGGAAGGGTAAAGCCGATGAAGAAATGCGCTCTCTCTTCAACACACATGAGGGGCCTAGAAAAAGGAAGAGAATCCAACACTAAGAAGCCATCACCGCATATGGGAAGACGAGATACATCTGACCCGAGAGAGATGTTCAGTGCGATGAGACCACGGCCAGATTCTGGAGGACGAGACACGCCAGACCCTGGAGGAGGAAGTCGTATTCGTCTGAGGCTTGGACATGCTCGGGACGAGCACGTCTAAGAAGGGGGCAGTGTTGCGGCCGGGCCCGAGTATTCGAGAGAAAATAGGAGGAACAATAAACAAGTCCAGTTCGAGAAAGCTCACATACAAAAAAAATAGATCGGCGACGTAAACAACCAAAAAAAAGGGGTTGCGTAGCAACAACACAAAGCTGCGTCATCACAGAGTACACGCAAGATTGACCCTTGCACGTAGGACGTAAAGGACATAATCCCGTGCACACACCGTGAGAACACCGGCCTTAGCAACGAGTTGTTTACTTCGTGGACGTCTAACTGCGCATGATTTTTACGAGAGCGACTATCGGGATTATTCCAGAGCCCCTTCCGGCCGAATATAAATACGGGCGAGCCGCGCCTAGCGGAGGCAGTTGATCTCAAGCGATAAAAGCGATACATCGTAGCGAACTAGAGGAAACCTACGACTATAGCGCGACCTAGGACTACGTTTAGCTTACGATTCGGACTCTGATCTACGGAAGGAACCTACGACCACGGCGTGACTACGGACTACGATTTTGACTCTGCGACTGGGCTGACGGCTTCTGTGTGGACATAGTATTTATTTAGCTGGCTGAATAAACACCTAAATCATAGTCACTGGTGTTTCACTCCGAATCAGAACCTAGCACGCAACATTATATTATTTAATATATATATATATATGTTTATATATGTTTATATATATTTATTATGTGTAATATAGGTTCATATGTTAATTTATTATTTTTTTTGTTTTTTTTTTTATTAATTAATTAATTGGTAGTACCTAATGCAAACATTATTGCGTTGTAACCCGCACCACATCTGTTTCTCTCTTGCTATCTCTAAGGTAGACTGGAAGAGATCCATTCAGGGATAAGTCCGCCTTTGCACATCTATGTATCTTTTGTATTAGTCTATAAGAGTTTGCAATAAAGAGTTTACATACATACATACATATATTTAGTTATTTATCTTAAAAAGTCCTTCGTTTAAAGTCGAACTATACTTACAATGCGAACACCAAACCATAAAGCGTCTGTAAGGTGTGATTTCACGTAAAAAAACAGTGTTACCTACAGTTAGTTTACTTCTTATTTGAGCTAAGGTTCCGCCCAAAAACGGTAAACCAAAACTAAGCAGGGTGCGGGCCAGTTCTAGCTCCATCTTGAAGATTTTTTTTTAAATCTTTATTTTATAGGACATTCAGGATGTCACTTAAAACAAGTCAAGATTACAATGAAATACATACAAACATACATTAAACGATTTAAATACATACATACGCATTCTTTTGACCCTACTGACTCTACGCCTATTCGCAAAGGTGCAGTCTTCCTCAGAGAAGAACAGGCAAGAAACTCTGAGGTTGCTCTTTTACTCTGAGCTTTTACTCTGACTGTCTCTGAGCGGTACGACTCTCGGATCATGTGTCACTGGGCCGAGGTGCTTTCTAAGAATAATAAAAAGTTGTGACGTCGATTCCCGGTCGGGACAAACATCTGGTCGGGGGTCGGATTATGAGAATTTATTTGTGTAATTTGTGTGATTTTTGTTTTATTTTATTTGTAATAATAATGGATCTTTGTTATCTCTGACATTAATAAATTAAATTAAATTAAAACGGATTCCGTAGCGAAAAGAATTCGGGAACCGCTGGTGTAAGCTACATTGATGCAAAGCTTCATCACAATCCGTCCAGTAATTTTTACGTGATGAGCTGATGAGTAACAAAACATCCAAATGTTCTCATTTATAATACATATTAAAAGTAGTGATTCGTTGTTTCACAAACGGCGCGTCGTCATTTGACTGAAAAATGCGGTTTATATAAAACCGAAGGCAAATATGTTTAATACCATCTTGAACCTACCACAATAATTTAAACTAGGTACAGACAGTAGCACGTCAGGGGTACATTTGCACTACGAAAGCCGACGCTATTACGAGCGAGATAAGGGCGACGTCAAAGTCAACATGTATAGCCTGGTGTGCTGCCGTGTGTACTTATAATACCTACCATTAAGGGGCCATCCATAAATTACGTCACACGAATTTCATGATTTTTTGACCCCTCCCCCCTCTTTGTCACAGCTGGTCACATTTTTAAGACTCCCCCCTCCCTAGTGTGACGTCACATATTTAGCATTTTTTCCATTTTTTGTATTTTTTAAATAAAAGCAGTACTTAATAGTGTTGTTATATTTTGGGAACTTAAAACTCATTGTCTCAACCAAAGTAAAAACGTAAAAAGAGTGCTTGGGACTGAGGAGGTTAAGTTTGTCGTTAATAGTTAACGCGTTTTGATACTCATAACACATTTTGAAATGTGACGTCACGAAACTTATGACCCCTCCCACCCCCTTGTCACACAATGTCACACTTTGTCGACCCCCTCCCCTCCCCTTAACGTGTGACGTAATTTATGGATGGTCCCTAATAAGTATAGAACGATTTGCTGCGGTAGTTTGTAAACCAAAAAGCACTTGTAAAAAAAGCAAAAAAAAACAAAAGCTAAGCACTTGTAAAAAAGCTAAAAAGCACTTGTAAGCATTGAGTGACTCGTTTAGTAAAAGGAACAGACAAAAGCACGGCAGGTTACCCATTTCCACTACAAAAGCCGGCGCTATTACGAGCGAGTCAAGGTCAACATGTAACCTGATGTGCTGCTGCGTGTACAACTTTCGGGGTTGTGAATAATAGCGATTTATAATTGCTCATTATAATAATTGTGAACCTCACAGGCCAGAAAGGCCGAGGGCAGATATAAAAAAAAAAAAAAAAAAAAAAAGGCAGTTAGTAAGTACAGAACTTATAGTCATCATCATATCAGCCTATTGCAGTCCACTGCTGAACATAGGCCTCCCCCAAGGTGCGCCACTTTGCACGATCCTCCGCTGTTTTCATCCAGCCACTACCCGCTATCTTCTTTAGGTCATCTGACCATCTGGCTGGGGGGCGTCCTACACTACGTTTGCCAAGACGTGGTCTCCGTTCGAGAACCTGTCTACTCCAACGCTCGTCGGTTCTGCGACAGACATGGCCAGCCCACTGCCACTTCAGCTTGCTACACTTTTGGATAATATCCATCACTCCAGTTTTCTGTCGGATGACCTCGTTTCGGATTCTATCCCTTAGCGAGATCCCGAGCATATAGCGCTCCATTGCTCGCTGAGCGACGTGCAATCGGTGGGCCAACCTCACTGTCATGTTCCACGTTTCGGCTCCGTAGGTCATGACTGGTAGGACGCATTGATTAAAGACCTTGGTCTTTAGACTTATAGAATGTATTCTTTTCTTTTTTATTATTATAAGATGGGTTAACACTTGACCTCAATCTTGATCATAAAAGTCAAAGATTAGGTCGACGATGGAGCGAGTTAAGGGATCATTCAACAATTACGTGATCACCGGAAGGGAGGGGGGAGGGGTCGGGTGTATAATTGTATATGCTTGTATATACATCTGGATTATTTGGGGCGGGGGGGGGAGGATCCATGATTACGTCATAATTTTATAACTTGTTAGCTAAAGAAATTTTATAAAAAATGAAAAAGGTGTTGTAGAAGCTAGAAATACTTTTAATTAGAAAAGTAATAAAATTACTTTAGTCATCCACCTGAGAGCATTATTGTAAAGCCAATTTAAATTTGAATTTTGCATCCTTAGATGGCTCCGTATGACTGAATTAGCTTTATTTCTGTGATTCTTTCACTTTTTTTGTATAAAACAAACAAAATGTATTAACACTTTTCGTGACGCCGCCTTTTTGCTGTCGTATGATACTGGATTAGAATAGCATCGACTCATTTATTATCCGTAAATTTCGTAAAGAGGCGACTAAGGGACTCAAGGATTTCAGTGGATTGCAATTTTGGGCGTTAGGCTGACAACCTGCCACTACAGTGATTCACAATTTCTGAAATGTCCCTCAACAATTGGCAGAAGTGGCGAAAACAGCTGTTTTAAGGCCGTTGATACTCTGCCTACCCTGCAAAGTTAAATCAATAAAACTATCTATTTTATTGATTTAACTTTATAGTTCTTACCTTTTGCATTTTGATAAATGACACACCCTCTTCCCAAATTTAGGTCATTTAAGACCCATAGAAACATGATATACGTGTCAGTGCTAAACAGCAAACATTTTAAGCACAGACGAAGATTACGTAATCAAGGCGAGGGGGGGGGAAAACAAAAGATTACGCTGTGATCACATAGGGGGGGGGGGTTAAAAAAACGGCCAAAAATGATCACGTAATTGTTGAACGATCCCTAACCCAGAAAATGCCTATAAAGGCATTCTACTAACATTTGGAATTTTTTTTATATTCTTACTTGCTTTATCGTACAACTAGCATTCCGATCAGGACTTCGTTCCCGTGGGAATTCAGGAAAATTATATAGCCTAAGCGGTGATAGCCCAGTTGGTAATGAGCCAGACTTGTAATCCGAAGGTCGCGGGTTCAAATCCTGGTGTGGGCCTGTACCACTAAATTCGTCTTTTCGGATTTACATACGGATTTCTAATTATCACTTACTCAACGGTGAAGGAATTGGGCCAGCGTGGTGGACTATGCCCCTCGATGGGGACGTATATGGGCTGTTAAAAAAATAATGTAGACCTATGTTACCCAGGGATAATGTAGCATTCTAATAGTGAAAAAATTTTGCAAATCGGTCCAATAGTTTCGGAGCCTATTCGTTATATACAAAAAATACAAATCTTTCCTCTTTATAATATTAGTATAGACTAGTGAAGATTAAAGATAAGTGTTATATAAACAGATAACTTTTAGAGATGTCTGGCTATCTATCTATACAATGAGTATGAGTTTATGGACTATTGTAAACTTTTAGTGTAAATTTATTATACAAGATAAGCCTGGATTAAAATTAAAGTATACATACACTACTTAACAACCTTACTTCCTAAGATTTTCTAATCATAATTCAGTACTAAGCTATTCCTTACTACTATTATAAACGCGAATGTTCATATGGATGGATGTTTGTTACTCTTTTACGCTCAAACGGCTGGACGAATTTTGATAATATTTGGTATGGAGGTAGCTGACACCCTGGATTAACACATAGGCTACATAATTTTCCTAAATTACCACGGGATCAAAGTACTAATGTCATACAAAAAGTTTTTGTTGTTTGTCCTTCATGTCAAAACTGCTTAACAGATATTATTTTTTCACACAGAGATATTGGGCTTTTCCATGGAAACGAAGTCTCAAACTGAAGTAAATAATAAAAGTAAGTATTCAGAATAAGAAGAAAATAAATAGGTAGTAAAAGTTTTAAAAATTTGAGTATACTTACATATAAAGAACATTAAAAAAAATATCTTCAGTTAAAGAGTCATCTTAGCTTCCGCCTTTTCAAAGAGTTGATGCGAACTTTGGTCAAGTTTGATGAAAGAAAATAAAATTTCTTAATAAAATTTGTGTTATTGTAAAAATTAAATACAGTTTTTTAAATCATTCTACTAGGCTAAACTTACCCTCTGACCGGGTTGCAAGTTTCTTAACTTGTAAAGAGGTTCTCTAATTAAAAGAAGGTTGAAAAACAAGCATTTGGTATTCACGTCATTTTATAAATTATCAATTCAAAAAAATTATAACTTACCAGCAAAAAAGAAGAAGAAATGGGCCTTTACAGGCAACAATTTTCTGTTGATCTTGATCTTCATTTTCCTGTTATTTAACGCACGAAGACTAGAGGAAAACTTTTAAAATAACTTTTTGATCGCATAGTTTGTAAATTGGAACTTCGCAAGTTGCCGAATATTTAATTAAAAGGGTCAATGTCCGCGTTATGCCACTGCTTACGCGTAACACGTATATCCAACGCGACCGCTTTCTATTCTCGATACGAATAGAATTAAAACGCTCAAGGCGAAAAGATATAAAATCTACGACTTTATTTACAAAACAGACAAAGCGATGCGCTGTGTCAACAAAGAACTGACTTTATTTTTTTTTCGACGATAGTGGTGCTGATCAATCGTTATCACTCGTTTAATCGAGATTAAATAAAAAAATACTACTTTTATAAGATGAGATGTTAGTTGCTGGGGATTATCTAATGTTTAAGATTCTCTTTGGAGTTATAATGTAAAACACTTCACTCGTCTTGAATGAGTGGTGGAATACCACAATCTACTTTCTTAATTCCGTGGTGTGTTCTCAATAACTGAATAAACTGGTAATAACGCTACTTTGTACAGTTTTGTGAATCGTATATTTCGTCACAAATGTCAAAACAAAAGTACCAGCTGATCAAAGATACGATACCAAAGCAAGTTTGTTTTTGTATATTATTTTTGTGCATATTGTTTTTCAGTAAAAACATTGTTTAAGTCTTAAAAAATGACTGAAAACAAAATGTGCATGTCATGCCTTGGCAATGATAATATTTACGACGTTTTCGACACACATGAATGCGAAGGAATAGAAGAGATTTATGTAGACATGTTGAAATCATGTTTTGATGTTACAGTAAGTTTTATTATTTTTTATTAAATGTAAAAAACAATTTGTATAAACTTTTTATTAATTATAATATAACATTAAGGTTCATCCTTACACTGCTTACATTAAATTTTTTCTGCATTAAATAGGCTGTCATAATAAAATATAATAAAATGGTAGGACTAACATGACCCACTGACCGGAAACCCAAAATTGCAATCTCAATTTTCCTTGTGTTAGTATGTTTCAGTTCTCATATTGTTTGAGTATCAAAAATAATTATTTTGTATTTTCTTAGACTTGAGACTGGCAGTAATCTTTAAAATAATGGATTGCTATTTATTAAGAAATGAAGTGAAGTAGGTATGATTGTACAGTTGTATAATAACTACAAATGCAATCATTCTGTGAAGTCTGTAAATTCATTGCATAAAATTATAATTAAAGGAGATGTTTAATTTTAGTATGGAGCTTGGTTTTACTGTATTTTACTCAGATTGAACCAAACCAACAGTAATAAAGAGAAGACTGCAGGGAAAAATGCAAACAGAATTTTTTAATACCGCTATGTGCCAAAAATTTGCAGCAATTTATGCATGAGCAATTGAGCACATCATATTTGTATAAAAACACTAGCTTTCCGCCCGGGACTTCGTTCACGTGGGAATTCGGGAAAATCATGTACCCTATGTCCATCACGGATAATGTAGGATTTTTCAAATCGGTCCAGTATTTTTGGAGCGGTGTTTCTCCCTGTGATACTGAACATCTCTCCCCAAGGGATCCATCATATAAAGTTCTTAATAAAAGGCAAGTCGCTCAAGTTGTACAGAGGCGAAAATTATACAACATTCTTTTTCTTTTGTATGGGGAGGTGGGGGGTGGGTTTCATAGAGGAATCAGCCTTATATTATATTTATTTTTTACTTTAAAATATGTATATTCTATTTTTAGCTATCTCCACAGTCAGGGATAAGAGGAATGTGCGAAAAATGTATTCTGAAACTTAGAGATTGTTATTACTTCAAGCTAAATATTGTGGAGAACATTCAAAGTAAGTTTTGAAATTATCACCTATTTAAAAACTGGTCCTTTTGAAAGAAATCCTTGCTGTACTTAAATAAATAATTAAATAAAAAATAATAAGTTAATTTAAATAATTTAATAATTTTTTTTATTAATTTAAATTATTTTATTTTTTATTTTAAACAATATGGAGTGAGTTTTGTATTATAGTAGTTAACACTAAGAAATTAGCTCTTAGAGATTAGATCTCCTGGTGCTCTAACCAACTGAGCAATAGTACCTTCGAATCTAGTGACGAAAATTATGACCATTTTATTTATCAGTTTTAGAAAAGGAAATCAAATTGATGCAAGAAAAGATTCAAATGGAACAAAATATAAAACTGTGTGCTGCAGGAGTGAAGACAGAACGCCAGAGAAATTTGACAGAAAAAATAGTGTAAGTTGTTAAATAAAAATCAAGGCAAAGTAAATGAAAAAAGTGGCGTTTACAGACAGCAGCAGGTCATGCTAATGACTACGATGAAAGCCGGCGCTATTACGAGCGAGAGAAAAAAAAGCGAGCGAAAGAGTTTACTTACTAAGGGCTACGTCAAGGTCAACATGCATATCCTGATGTGCTGCCGTGTGTACATGTACCACTGAACTTATCCAGCATAACTTTAAGTGGTAGCTACCATGGATGGTGTCGGCGACGCGACCACTTTATAGTGGTTTTGTTTTTTATAATTACCTATTTTTAATTATTTTATTTTCATCTGTCTGTTTGATATGTTTACTATTGATCTGTTTACTTTTTTTACTACGAAGCATTGTATTTTTTTTATTTTGAAGTTGGTTTTTCATCTAATAAATCAGCGACAGCTGGTAAATGCATTTATTGGTAAAAAATGTTATTTCACATATTTTTATCCAAAAATAAAAGAACAACTACAAATCGACACAAGATGGCTCGTCTTGGACAAGAGCGAAGCTCGTACAATATTGAATCTTATTATAACATAGCTCACTTTTACAGGGGAAAAACGAAATATAATTACATTAAAATAGAACAAAGTAAACATGGCGCAGTTAAAATATCTAATGAAAATTTGCTGAAAATGTTCATCAATCAAGGAAAGACAAAAGAAGACGATGGTAAATTGAAATCTGAAAAAGGGAAACCCGAAAATGAAAATAAATCTACAGCGACACAATGTTAGTGTTTATTTTATTGATAGCCTTGCGATAGCGGCAGTTAATTTTTTATGTGTTTTTTTTTTTTGTTGGAATGCTTAGATTAAAACTAATCCTCCTCTCTCCTACGTTGCTGCGCCCAAACTGGGTTAATGTTAACCTTTTTAGTGCCAAGAGTTTTCGTCAAAAACGCCCACCACACACCACGACATCGAAAAATTAATTTTATTTTAATGTCGTGGCGTATGGCGAACGCTTGGTGAACGATATTAAAGTAAAAAAGAAAAAAAAATGTCTCATATATCAGACTTTGGCGGCGAGGGCACGAAACTTAAACATCTGATATATCAGACTTTGGCGGTGAAAAGGTTAACTTTGTATCTAGACATAAAATACCACGGAAAGCAATAAATATTATGATTATAAATTTGAGGTCATGCTCACGGTATTTTCGTTCATTAAAATTTGTCTAACTGATTAAATATATAACTTTGTAATAGTTGTCTTAATAATATATTTATAAATCAGACATGTAAAAATAAGTAAGACTCATTTTTTTTAGTCTTTAAAAAAATATGTTGTCTCTTTCCCTCTACAGCTCAAAAGCAATCAAAATCCAAACCACTGTTCTCAGTGGAAGCGGGACAGAGAGAATGTTCGATATGCAAACAGTCGTTCGAGACTACGAAGACCCTATACGAACATATGAACGTGCACTATGCTAATCACGTTTGTGAACAGTGTGGGAAGAAGTTCGCTTGTGAGGTGAGCTTCGATGTGCATATCTTAGGGATGTTTTTTCAATGCAATTTTTTTTCATGCACTGCTGATGCCGATGAAGTTGAATTGCTGATTTTTATTAAACGAAAATATCGCTTGGTCGTGCATTGTACAGTTCTCAACTTTGGTTTGAATCATTTCATATGCAGAAGCAATGTATGACAAATTTGAAATACATTAGGGGGCCGGCTGTATATTACCAAAAATATGTGAAAAAATTGTAAAGCACAAATTAGTTTCCGCTCATTCAGTGACAAAAAGTACTGGAATTGCCCTTGTTCAAGCTTTGCCCGACCCATTGACATTTTTACAAAGATTATAATTTTTATTGTATTTTGTAGATGCGGTTAGCGCGTCATATGAAGACACATTTAGAGGGTCCGTTCCCTTGTCATTATTGTGATCAGGTGGGTTTATTCTATAATTAGTTTTTGTAATTATTTTATTTAATTCAAAACGTATAGTCATAATATTACAACCCTAAGGTTGTATATTAGTTGTGTGTTGTACAACGATAAGGTCAGTTCAATTTAATTATTTGAAAAATGGCGTCTTCAGATTTTTCCAAAAATTAAAAAAAATATATAGTATATTTTAATTTATAAATTCTTCTAACATACTACTTAATTTGTGGCTATTGCTTTGTCAATCATTTGATGGATCTTATTTCGACTTCTTTATAATTTATCAAAAATGTTCTCTATAAATGCTTTCCATAATATCCAGATGGTCACGAAATTCATTCTCAGCTTGTTCTTAAGGCGACTACAGCACTTAAATTACGATTTTATGATGCGTAGATAAGCATAACGCACTGCATTAAATCGAAGAAAAAAATACTACGGTAATATTCAGGACATATACTAGATAAGTAGTTTGCTGAAAACATGATTCAGCACTTTTGGTTCGATAGAAAAAGCTCACAAAGTCACCTCTAAATACCAATATTGTGTATCTTTTAAACTGTAAAAACGATAGTAAAATGCACACAGGAACTTGAATTTGCTATCAAAATGTTCGTGATTGAACACTCTCGTTAAGTAGCTAACGCATTTTTCGATTTAAGCTGTTACCTTTCCATAAATCTCATTTTTCTAACTTTCGAACATGTTTTTACGCACGCACGCTTTCATGGTCCGTAAACTTCGTGTATCGACACTGTTCGCACTGCCGCCGGCCCAGGCCTGTTGAGAGACGGAGATGGCACTATTCCTGTGTGCTGCCTTTATCGGGTGCTGTTGTCGCCTTAAGTAATCCAGATTACCAAAAAAAGGGCTTAGTAGATTCTTGTGTAAAGGCTGGTCTACCTACCGTACGCCATTTTGATTTTCGTGGCCAGCCATAAAACTTGCATCAATCGGCAGGTGGAACCACTCCAAACAGAACTTGTTAGACGCAACCTTTCTAAACGGTCACGTTTCCGAGATATGAGCTGTCAACTTTGTACGGCGCTGTTTATACACGAGCGACGCGGCGCGGCGGCGCGGCGCGGTGATCAAACCAACGTAAAATAAATATTAAAAGCTACTGGGCAAAGGTCTTTTTCGTCCGTCGCTCCGTCTTCAGACGGCAGATGTCTTTTCGTGCTTCTATTTTCGGCAAAAAAAACCTTTGTTCCGTAGCTATTAAGATTAATTTTACGTTGCTTTCATTGCCGCGCGGCCACGCCACGTCGCTTGTGTATAAACAGCGCCTACCAGTGGCAGTACCTATTATTTTTTGTGACCTAGATAAGCTAGGTCAGACTAGGTTATAAAAAAAATTATCCATACACAATCAAAGGCTCACACTAAGGTTATCCTCTGTGTCGTGGCTCTCTTGGCACACACACAAAGACAGACACGAACATCCGTACCTAACCTAGAACAAACATCTGCTGTTCGACGTTAGTTCTCGGGCAAAGGTGTTAGTGTCTGTCACTCGACCAAACCGGCCGTCAATAAGTCTCATTTACGATTATTTCTTTTCCAGGTATTCTTAAAACTGAACACCCGAAACTCCCATGTATGGCGTATCCACTCAACGTCGCTGCCATACGGTTGTACGCAATGTGAACAGCGGTTCTCAACCTTTCATAAACGTCTCACGCACTTACAGACTCAGCATGGCGAGGAAAAACGATATCACTGTCCACACTGCCAACTAAGCTTTTTTTGTGCTGGTTCGTTTATTTTATTAAATCGATCGATTTAATCTATTTACAAAAATATTAAGTGACATCACTAATGATTGTTCTTTTAGGTTCCCGCTCCAAACATATTCGAAGTACCCACTTGCAGATTAAAAATCATAAGTGTACTGAATGTACTATGGGATTTTTTGGAATAGAACAACTACGCAATCACATGGCTACTATTCATAGTAAGTATTGTCATCAGAGCAGGCTATTACAGATGAAATTGATATTGAAGAATATCAATTGGTTATACATTTAAGTTTGCTACGTTTGGTTAACAACATCAGTTGAAATTACTTTGTGAATAAGCAATTTATAATTTTTCTGATGTTAAATTTGTATTTTTTCAACACATTTGCTCATAAAGTGGGTCTTATATAATTTTACTGAAAGATAGGTGGAATGAAATGGATAAATGTAATAATATTTATTTACTTTATAAAAGTAGTACATACACAATTTTTAAATTAAGGTACTAAGAAGTGGTAGGCTAGCTTAAAAAATCAAAATTATAATTATATTTCATTTTTCCACAGACATTGGCGAAAAGAAGTTTAAATGTGCAATGTGTGACAAAAGTTTTTACCGAAAGATGACTTTTAAAATGCATCTGAGGAGACACGAAGAAAAACTTAACTCGAGGCAAGTAAAAAAGAAATAAATGTTACATACTCTAAGTTAAAAACTCACACAAAAATTTCCCCTTGAGTTGTAGGTCCCTTGGAAGTTCCAAGTTAGAACATACATACAGACAGACAAGACCACCCATGACCCGAGAACAAACATCGACTGTTTTACTTTTTACACAAATATTAATACTTACACTTTAAATTAAACAGTAAAAAATGAACATTGATTGCCTACGAACCTGTGACCCTCGCACTAAGGCGTGCTTGTGTCACAAGGGTCAAAACTAATTACATACAGTTCCTGTCTTAAATTCCCGGTCGGGGCAAACAGTTGTGTACTTATTCTGCTTTCCGTGGTGGTTTCAAATACAGAGCATCGAAATGTTGGAATAATATTCCACCACCCGTGCGCAAACTTACTTCTAAAGTTTATTTTAAATCAAAAATTAGATCAATGTTGCTAGATCTCCAAAAACAAACATGCTCCTAAAAAACCACCCAATCTACCAATTTACCTATTATACATTATACTTAATTAATACTTATATTGACATAATTTCCATTCTTTCTTACCTTTTTACCCATTAAATATTATAATATCATTCTTATACAGCATAACTACTTACTCTACATCACCTTACACTCTCTTCTATTTCAAATTTTCACCTTCACTGCCAGTCTTGCTAAAACTACATCTAGGTCCTGACGAAAGATCAGCGCTGTAGTCTTTGTCTGCAGCATAATGCTGAGTCAGCGCCTCTTCACTCCTGTGACGCTCAGTGTCGACTGATTCTTACTATTTTTATTTTTTTTTACTTTTTCTTATTGCTTTGTTTATGTGTTTTGATGTGTGGTATTGGAGTGAATAAAGCTGTTATCTATCTATCTATTCTCGAGTCTGGGTGTTTGGGTCCATCTTGGCCCTTGTGCTGGACTCAATACTCAATCATTTATTGCTTTCCATGGTTTTTACAAAACGAACCCATTTTTAATATAAAAAGTTTAAAAAAAACTTGGTATGTGTCCTAGATACCACTGTGGTCAAGAGCGAACCCATTTTTATTAAAAAAAGTTTTTAAAAAAACTTGGTGTCAGTCCTATATACTACAAGGGAAAACTTTAATGTGGGCCTTTGTGTATGTGGCGTTTATTTGTTTATTCAAAAGACAACTTAAACGCAAAGGAAAGGAACAATGATCCTCTTCAATACCAAACGTTCTAAAAATACTTATTTTTCAGTTACGAATGCGACTTTTGCGGAGCACGCTTCACTCACAAAGCTGTGTTACGGAACCACATACTAAGCCACCAAGAGAATTCGCCCATCACAACGGAATACCTTGCTGAGGAACTGATGAACGAAAGTGTTGTCTTAGAATACGAAGATATTGCGGACGAAACAAATGAGACCGTGTATTTTGAAATTAGCAATGATATTTAAATATCTATTAAAGTAGCTATTAAAGTAATTTTAATCACAACGTATGTTTCATTGTGCTTAGAAGCTCCTTAAATAATAATCAATGTTTCTTTAGTACCTATTTTATTATTTAGTTTCGTACTTTATCATTACATAACTTTCAACTTGCTTCCAAATATATCCAAATTAATTTTGACAAACCTTGTATCTACATGCATAGTAGATAACTTGCTACGATTTTAATTTCTCAAAAAAACTCATAATAATAATAATGATTTCTTTATTTGCATAAAACATGGTAGGTATAAAAGATCTTAAAAATAACTTAAACTTTAAAGTACTGTGACACACTAAGACACTAATGTCATTTTTATTGTGAAATAATATAATCGATCGATTTATTTTAAGATTTTGTACATCCCTAATTTCGACTTTCTTTTGTCGCGAAATTCGAAAATGGCTCTTTTCACAAACTTTTTCGTCTCGTGAGCTGGAATAAAACTATTTTAACCAAAAAATGGAGGAGGAAGAGTTTGTAGGTTGCATCAGTTGTATGAGCACTACTGATTTATGCGATCTATTTGGTGCTTACTCAGCAAACGAAGAAACTTACGCAAAAATGCTTGAAAACTGCTTTGGCGTAAAGGTTTGGATTTCCTTTCTGTTTTCTATGTTTATTTGTATCTCTTTTGTGTATATTCCATAAATCTGTCTCAAACTTAAATCAATAAATCTTGAAGTATATCTCACATAGTTTTCCCCCGGTTTTTGTGTCGTTTGTTTTGTAAAAGTTAACATTATTTTTAGGTTAGCACAGAATTGAAATATCTTTGCACTGTTTGCGCCGAAAAGCTAAACAAGTCCGTCGCATTCAAAGACCAGATGGTTAAGAATATTTCTATGTTGCAGAACATCAAAGGTTTGTTTTTTCATTTAAAATTTTCGTAATTACCATATCAAGTAGGTATATCCCACCCCACACACACGAATACTATCGTTTCATCGAAACATTTTTGTTCGAATTATACTTCGCCGAAATGTTTTTCTTTTTTTTGTTCTTTCGTGACAGTCCTAGCAAGTACCAACCCACACAACACCTGTGTCCTGCTTACTAATACTGTAAAGATAATAAAAAAATAATTAAAATATATTTTTTTATTTCATTTCGCCGAAAACTTTGCTTTTATAATTTTTTTTTATTTTACTTAAGATCTGCGACTTACATATTTTTTTCCATAGAAATATGTGGCACAAGTTGTTATTTTTCAGGTTGTAAGGGACAGCTTAGCAAATTTATGATATTTAATATTTTTATATATATAAAAAAAGATTTTTTGATAATTAAAAAAAAATACGTAAAAAATCCCACTAGCCAGGATGATGCCTTCAGATTTTGCTAAGTTATATTTAGTAAAGAAATATCTAAACTGTCCAAATTACAGATGAAGAATACTTAGACGAGTCCATTCTAGAAGAAGAGGAAGCCCACACCTCCAAGGGCCACAAGAAGAAATCTGATGCTGATTCTGCCAATGACGAGGATGCTGACGGTATGTACTTATTGCAATCAGTAAGGTTAAGTAACGTACACGGAGTAATGAACCATGATGGGTGACCACAGTGGCAATTGATCACGAACTGTCATTCCCGGCGGTTGTCCCGGATGGCGCAAAGTAAAAAATACTAATGTAATTCACTATTTTGATAATGTATTTTATAATGACGTTTTTAAGAAACATTATGTTCTATGAAAACAAATCAATTTTTGACTTTTGACTTTGTCCTGTGATAAATTGTTACTGTGGTCACCCATCGCGTTCCCTGCCCCTGTGCTCATTGATTAACCTCACTGATCGTTTCAGACTAGCATGCGCCACTGGGCTATGAGCGCTTTAGTGAGCTCTTCGTTAATTTTCGATAGAACACTCATTGTTAAGTTACTTCCAAAGGTAGACTCTAAAATTTTGGTCAAAACCATATTTTTATTTTATTTTATTATAAGATGGGTTAACTCTTGACCTCAATCTTGACCATAAGGTCAAAGATGAGGTCGACGGTGGAGCGAGTTAACCCAGAAAATGCCTATAAAGGCACTGGTACTCCCACACACCGACGGAACACAGCAAGCTGTTTGGCGTCGGACTTCGGTAGGAGGGTGGTCGCGAACCAGACGGCCCTTTACAGAGCCTACCACACCGCATGAGACCATAGGACGACACCTCAGATTCAGAAAAAAATGAAGTGTCGTAGCCAGGGATGGATTACCAGGAGGCAGGTCTCATTTGTGTTTCCTTAGTCGCCTCTTACGACACCCACGGAAAGAGATGGGGTGGTGTTATTCTCAACCGATCACCACACGGTTAAAATCACCACAGTGGCGCATATGTTTTTCAGAAGAAGACGAAGAGAATGCAATCCAAGCACTAGATGAGACTACCTGCATATATTGCGACCTACAACTCTCCTCTCCCGACGAAGTAAGTCGTTTCTATGATTCCGCTTCTCCTTAGGGTCAGTTCACATCCCGACGCGATGCGACGCTGCGCGCACATTTTAATAGAGCCACTCAAAATTGAATTTCATTTATGACATTTGAGAATTTTGAATAGGTACGTCGCACTACGCAGCGAGATGCCTCGCGGCGCGCCGTGGCGTTCTGACAATTAAATGTTTATCTTTTCTTGTAATAAATAAAATTCAATTTTGAGTGGCTCTATTAAAAGTGCGCGCCGCGTCGCGTCGCGGTGTGAACTGACCCTAAGAGCGGTGTGAACTTACTTAAAATTATTTGGGCTGAAAGCCATCTGCGCTCGCCACTTTCTCGGTGAAGTTGTTAAGGCAAACAGCATAGTCATTTAGAAAGAAAATAGGCACTCTCTTATTATCTCGGGTTACGACCTACAATCAACTAGATCTTTTTAACGTCCAGTTTTTGAATCCGCCTTCGCCATGCCTGGATTTATCATAGACCATATGATATGATAAATCGGGGTCAGTCAGTACCTATACTAAATATCTTGTTTAAAGTAGGTTAGCTACTCGCCGACAGAGAGCGCCACTAACAATAAATAATGCACCCTCTAGTCATTAGATGTCGTTGAAACCATGGATATTGAGGAGATCTTATTCTACTTCAACAAACTACAGGTTGAAAAAGAACCTCTTAGCTTTATTGAAAATCCTGAACCAGTATCACTTACGGAATACTTTTTTTTTTGGGGGTGGGATTTTTTTTTCCTAAACGTAAACACCACTCGGGCGCACCCCCCTCGCGCTACCCGCACCCCTCGCGTGCCTGGTGTAGGAGTAATGTCTACGTTTAGGCAAAAAATGAACTATTCCCATTGAAAAAATATTTTAAAAACTTTTTTTTTTCATAAATGTGTTCTTTGAGTGATACTGGTTCAGGATTTTTGAATATAGCTAGGAGGTTCTTTTTCACCCAGTATAGTAGTTTCATCGTTCCATTTTTCCCGCCATTGGTGTATCTTGTTATTTATACAATGTTATTTATCTAATGAACTGTCTGGCGAGGCGAGCATAAAGTGGTAGAGTGGTGAGACAGTGCATGTTCAGAAGGGCTGAATAAGAGAGGCAGTGGAGGGAAGCGGGAGGGTGGTAACTCGGCCTAGTAAATAGAACAGGGGCCAAGCTGCCATTTTGCTTGGCCGAGCGCTTGACGACGTGGGCGTAGCCAGCCATGGGCTCAGGGTGGAGCAGCAGTCTAAAATAATATGTAACTAGCAAACTAGACCCGCTGTCTTACCCCGGTTAATTTTTTCATACAAAAAGGTTACACCCTATAAGTAGCACCCTGTATCTGTATGTATAATTCGAGTTATCCAAAACACTTTCTTATTGCACACCTACCTACACCACGAAATCTTCCATCCAAAGTTGAGCAGTTTTTTGTGTCGACTGACGAGTGTGAACATTCTTACGGATATTAAATATTGTATTTAGTACCTAGATAATTTATTTTTTTAGGTTTGGTTAGGTACCTTACAGGTCAGAGCCAGGGTGGGACGAGCACCCCACCCTGTCTCACCGTGGCTATGCCCATGTGTGTTTAAACACGACTGAGAGCACTGTCTCGCCTCGCCACTATACTCGGTATTTGAAATCAAGGCTTTAATTCGCTGCGCTTGCTTTGTAAAATGCACTGACCCCGACTTCGTTTTTAAGAGTGTCTATTCTTTCTAGGTACACGTACACATACGTATGGTACACGGGTTATCCCCGCGCACGGGGCGTCGGCTGCAGGAGTGTCCACTCTGTGGGGTCGCGCTCGGGGATGTCAATGACCATCTCAACAGGTTAGTCAAAGGCATAGATAGAAACCATAACGGTCCCGAGCGGTCCTATCGATCCAATATACATTTACATTTCTTTAATTCCTTTTATATTCCCTCTTTGACCTTTTGACCCCTGTTCTATTGATCACTGTCCTATATTTCCACCCTGACCTATTGGTCCCTGTTCTATTGTCACCCTATCCTGTTGATCCCTGTCCTATTATCACCCTATCCTATTAATCCCTATCCTATTATTGTCACCCTGTCCTATTGATCCTTCTCTTATTATTGTCACCTTGTCCTATTGATCCCTGTCCTATTATTATCCCCCTGTCCTATTATCACCCTGTCCTATTATCACTTTGTCCTATTATCACCATGTCCTATTATTACTCTGTCCTATTATTACTCTGTCCTATTGATCCCTGTCCTATTGATCCCAGTCCTATTAATCCCTATGGTATTGTTACTCTGTCCTATTGATCCCTGTCCTAATTGATCCTTGTCTTACTGATCCCTGTCCTATTGATCCCTGTCCTAACCCTTAGGTGCCATGGCGTGAAGTCGGAATCGGAGACTCGCGAATATCCCTGCCACTTCTGTGAAAACGTATACAGCAGCCGCAAAGCTTGCTTCACTCATCTTAGGATGAAGCATGGATGTGAGTTGACGTAGATAATACGGTAGAAAATCACAAATAATGTAAATCATTTACTAAAATAAATTGACTAGGATAAATTGTTCGAATCACACTTGAAAAATTTTTCGAATTACAATCAGTCTACGAAACTGCACAACTTTCCCCAAAGAACAAAGATCAAAATATGAAAAGAAAAGTCGCTTCCATACTACTTGAGCGATCAACTGATTGATAGTATGAGAAGTTATTTTTTTAGGGTTCCGCACCCAAAGGGTAGAAGACTCCGCTGTCCGTCCGTCTGTCCGTCGGTCACCAGGCTATATCTCATGAACCGTGTTAAATAGACAGTTGAAATTTTGACAGATGATATATTTCTGTTGCCAATGTAACAAAAAATGCTAAAAACAAAATAAAATAAATATTAAAGGGGCTCCCATACAAAAAACGTGATTTATTTTGTAGTTTTTATAGATAATGGTACGAAACCCTTCGTGCGCGAGCTAGACTTTGCGCTTGGTTGGTTTTTGAGAATTTAATTTGGGTTCCTTCGAGTAAGTTGTTCAGTTTCACTAGCCAATTTAAAGTCACGTCATACCACGTTATTTTTTAATCAGTACGCAATTTTTTTGGACGTCAACTTAATGAAAATTTAACAGACCCGTATTTTTTTTGTTTTATGTCGTTCATATAAAAATTTTAAGCTAGATCGTCTGAAGCATGAAAATAAATCAAAAATTTTGTATGGAAAAAAATTGCATCGTCCAATTGTCTTGAAACTTGGTAATAGTGTTCTTCAACACAATTTGTGACACCCGTGTTTCTGCGTTTTACAAAATTTATCCTCTAACTAAGACGTTAAAAAGGGGTATCAAAATCTGATTTTTTTTCCTCCGTATTGACGTTCTATCAACGTTAGGTACTTACACTTTAAGAAAAAATTGCGTACTGGTAGAAAAGTCACCCTATATAATTATTCAGTGAAGCTGTACAACGATCAAACACCGAAGTGTGTGCAACGCGAACGGAAGAAGTGTCACATGTGCGCGCGAGACTTCAGCCAGAAGCAGATCTTGAACAAACATCTCTTGAAGGCGCATGGCATTGAGGTAATTTTTTTAAAAGGATAGGTTTTTACCTTAGGAAACCCTAGCTCACACTAAGGTTTCCCTTGTGTCGTGGGTCCCTTGGAACAAACACAAAGACAGACACACACTCATGACCCGAGAACAATCTACTTTTTAAACACAAATATTTGCTCGGAGTACCACTCGACCAGACTGGCCGTCTAATAGATAGATACTTACTTAGGTCCGTATTACAGAACGCGACTCAGACTCTGATCTATACTTGAGTAGCAGTGGTCTTTGTCATTTTGATACTGAGAGAAAGAGACAATCAATACTTAAGGCGACTACAGCACCTAAATTACAATTTTATGATGCGTAGATAAGCATGACGCACAAAAATACTGCGGTAATATTCAGGACATAAACTAGATAAGTAGATTGCTGAAAACATGATTCAGCACTTTTGGTTCAATAGAAAAAGCTCACAAAGTCACCTCTAAATACCAATATTGTGTGTATCTTCTAAGCTGTAAAAACGAAAGTAAAATGCACACAGGAACTTGAATTTGTTATCAAAATGTTCGTGATTGAACACTCTCGATAAGTAGTTAACGCATTTTTCGATTTAAGCTGTTACCTTTCCATAAATCTCATTTTTCTAACTTTCTAACATGTTTTTACGCACGCACGCTTTCATAGTCCGTAAACTTCGTGTATCGACACTGTTCGCACTGCCGGCCCAGGCCTGTTGAGAGACGGAGATGGCACTATTCCTATGTGTGCTGCCTTTATCGGGTGCTGTAGTCGCCTTAAGTATAGATCAAGACTTGAGTCTCCTACCTACTGTGATACGGGCCTTAGACACAGTCGGCCTTATTGGTCGAATGCTAGTGACGCTGGGTTCGATATCTGGTCGGAGCTAACATTTGTGTTAGAAACAGATGTTTGTTCTCAGGTCATGAGTGTTCGTGTCTCTCTTTATGTGTGTTGCAAGGAACCGACACAAGAGAAAACCTTAGAGTGGGCCTTTTAAGTGTGTAGCATTTATTTATTTATTATTTAAGTTAAATAATTTTCCACGTCAAAAACGTAAGAGTCACCGACTTCAATCCCAAAAAAAGACATTTTTTTCTACAGTTTCCCTCAATTTCTTCAGGATTCCACCATCAGATCCTGGTTTCCTTTCCTTGGGACCACTCTTGGGATACTCCCTTTCCAACAAAAAAGAATAATCAAAATCGGTTCATAAACGACGAAATTATCCGCGGACATACATAAAAAAATATATATACGGTCGAGTAGTGCTTCAAAATCGTCTTCCTCACCTGCTAGTAGTGCACCCTGCTGATCAACGGACGAGGCTCTGAAGTATTACAACCCGTTAAGGGTTTCTCTACTTAATATTGGCGATTTCACCAGGCTATAAGTATCTACACTATTATCATCATAATATATAATAAAACTAAGCTAATAAAATGTGCGTGCCAATAAAACTTAAAAAGGAGTTCCAGCACGATAAAGGGACTTATATAGTGTGATAGCCCTTTATCCCCCCTGTTGTGGATGTAACTTAATTAAGGAACTAAATTAAGTCTTTCTCTAAAAGTTTTCTAGGTAATAAACATATTAAAAAGAGGCGTGACGTAAGCAGCCAATCCCCGCGTCTTAACATTTTTTCTAATTGGTCGCCGCGAAGTTCCGGCGTCCCGGCGCACCGCGCGCCCCTCAGTTCTTTTTCAATTTTCTTAATCAGTGCTTGGATGGTGTTTGCTTGGCAAAGACGCACTCGGGATAGACGTTCGTCACGCGCCTTTCATTCAAAATAATTTGGTTGTTTTAATTGATTGCCACAATCATTGCACTACCTGCGCGAGTCCTTGTGGGTATGCTTCCGTAACAAACACCCCCTCTAACAAGAAAGTTCCCTTTTTAACCTAAAGGGCGTGTTTTTAAAGATATAAGGGCTTTTCCAACCCTTCAACTTGGAAATTAAGTGAAGTGGCGCCATCTGTTGTCGAGTATTTGAACTTCATTCTGAACAACGATTATTTGGGTTGCATTTCGAAAGGCCCTGCGAGCAATTGCAGCATGTGTAGAAATAGCGCGAAATTTTATAATTATTTATTACTATAAGACACACTGGCTTAACACATAGGCTACATAATTTTCCCCAAATTCCCACGGGAATGAAGTCCCGGGTGGAAGGCTAGTATTATTATAAAGAGGAAAGATTTGTATGTTTGCATTGAATAGGCTCTGAAACTACTGGACCGATTTGAAAAATTCTTTTACCGTTAGAATGCTACATTAGCCCTGAGTAACATAAGCTTCATAAGTTTCCCGAATTCCCACGTGAACGAAGTCCCTGGCGGCATGCTAGTTTTAATTATGTTAGGTTTCGAAAAAGGATATAGCTTATGTCACTGTCTAAGTCCCTGAAAAGAGCTTTCATTAGTGAAAAAAAATTAAGATCGGTCCAGTTCTTTCCTCTTTGTAATGTTAGTGTAGATTAAAATACTCAGTCATTAGAAAAAAATTGTGGACGTCATTTAAATCTGAACTGTGACATTTCTCCACCAGGTGGAAAAACGTAAAGCGTTCATATGTCCTCTCTGCGCCGAGCGAGTTAGTTACGGGAACCATTTCTCTGCGCATCTCTTACAGCGGCATAGAGTACACGAACAAGTCGAACAACTCGAGTTTAACACTATGGACGGTGAGTGTATCTCGTACGAGTTAACTTGAGACCAATACCATTTTACTCAACATAAAAACCAAATCCTAAACAAATCCAAGCCTCACATTGTTTTAACATAAAATATGTCCGCAATCGGGGCCCTGGGTTGGCGACGTCACCTTCAATGTACGGTATGCAAAATGATAAATAAATAAATAAAATCTTTATTTTCACCAAAAAACAGTTTACATTATTGATACGGGGGCTGGAGTCTCCTTTTAAGTTTTTTTAAAACTTGTGTTAGGAGGCACCGCTCTTCCTTTAGGTGTCACATACATCAGGTGAGTAAACCAAAATAGGAAGTGTACAACTACTTAGATTAATGATATTTTTTATAAACAGCTTTTACTTAATTTAAAAATGTTCATGAGTTCAGGCAGTAAAGTACTTAATGATAATTTAAATAAAAAGAAAAAAAACATAATTATTTTTAACATCATAAAATATCTAAAAAGATAGGGTAGCTACATAAAATCGCCGCGGCCACAGTATAAATACGGCCGGCGTAACTAATAAACATTCATTCATCCAACGGCACTCAAGCGTTTCACTACACCTTACCATCGTCCAGCGCTGGGACTGGTACTCCGACGGGAATCTACATTGATATACCGCACCAGTTACCACATTGGTGACCTCGACGTGATATAGCGTCTTTGTTACGGATTCGTGTCTCGACTCTCTTTCGATATTTTATCATTCCGCACACCGTACATCGAAGATGACGTCGGCCCAGGTCCCAAGTTAACTCGTACCTTATCCCACTGCTGGGCAAAAAGAGGGTACTACTGTGTAACTGTTTCGCTGTGAAATCGGTGTCTGAGGTCCGTAGAAGGAGACTCAAGTTTTGATCTCATCATCATCATCATCAGCCTGTGTCAGTCCACTGCTGGACATAGGCCTCTCCTATGGCACGCCACTGAGCTCGGTCTTCAGCTCTCCTCCTCCAACACTGCCCGCTCCCTTACGAATATGGTCACCCCACCTAGTAACAGGGCGCCCTACGCTACGTTTGCCGATTCGTGGTCTCCATTCTAGAACTCGTCTGCCCCAACGGCCATCGGTTCTACGACAGATATGACCAGCCCACTGCCACTTAAGCTTGCTAATTCGCCGGGCTATGTCGGTAACTTTGGTTTTCTGACGGATCTATAATCTATAATTAACTATTGATTGTATCTTTCTCTATCAAAATGACAAAGATGACTGCTGCTTAAGTATAGATTAGAGTCTGAGTCGCGTTCTGTAATACGGACCTCACTCTCTGATCTATACTTTAATAGCAGTCGTGTTTGTAATTTTTAAAGTGAGAGAAAGAGACTTAAGTATAGATCAAGACTCGAGTCTCCTTTTGTAATACGGGCATGACCATTTCGCTGTGAAATCGGTGTCTGAAAGTCATGACAAGACAAGGGCACGGACATAGTCAATGGATGAACAATTAATTGTAGGTTAGGTATTTAGTTTGTTTGCCGCTACGCAAATTTAAGACTTTTCCCTGCAATAAGGTTACGCAACAACAAAAGTTGGTTTTAGTTAGCTTCCCTATGAAAGGTCTCTGTTAAGTAGTTGAAATCTATAACTTGCTTGCATGTCAAAAAACAATGGTACGATAAATATAAAACTTCTTTGTTTCTTGAGTTTCAACTTATAATTTCCGAGACCTTTCATTGTATAAGACGATGTCATTGATCAAATTTTTTTAACAAATAATAAAACAAAGAATTTAGATTTTTCAGATACAAGGACATCGTCTTATCGACAAGGATCAAATGAACGCGTTCTAAATTTCAATTTCAAGTCTTTTTAAAAAGGTAAATAAAAGTACTTAAGTTTTTAAAGAAAAAAATGCGTGAATTTTGGCGAACAGTTGATCCGGACTTTTCTATATTTAAAATTTAATAACGTTACCTTTAATTCAATAATTTCCATTCAGACGCGATCGTTACACGTTCATATAAAAAAAAAAAACTGAAGAAAAATAAACACGCAATCACGATCCTTGTCGAAAGCTAATTAAAGTCAATTGTTTCAGAATTCTTGCTATACAAAAACGCTGTACAAGAAGAGACTAAATACAGATATAGAAAAACGACAGCAAGCAAGCAAACTATTGACGGAATCCGATCACATTATATGTGCAGCCAATCTGGAGTGTATGTGTACCAGGTAAAAAAAAGCTTCAAATTTGACTTTCAGACTTCCTTATGTTCAAAAATGCGATTCAAGAGGAGACGAAGTACAGGTTCCGTAAGATTTCGGCTAGTCGCCAGGTCATTGATGGGATTAGGTCAAATTACATGTGCAGTCAAAGTGGGGTGTATGTTTATCAGGTTTGTTTCCTTTTGTAAATAATTATTAAGCTCTCGTAGTCCAGTGATGTGGCGCTGTATTCAGCAACGTATACAGGGCTTTAGGTATCTCTCTTTCAACCTCTCGGGTGGTTAATCAGTCCATGAAGCTGAACAACTTCCCCAAGGAACAAAGGTCAAAATACGAAAAAAACATTTTGATCTCCCATACAAAATGCGCTATATGCTGATGAAGTTTGTATGGGAAGTCAAATTTTTTTTTTCGTATTTTGACCTATGTTCCTTGGGAAAGTTGTTCAGCTTTATGGACTGACTAACCACCCAAGAGGTTGAAAGAGAGATACCTAAAGCCTTGTATAGAAGCAGAGAACTTGTTGGGTGACCAAAGTGGCAATTTATCACGAGCGTTTCCATGCTTCAAACGGCCTATGAATGGCGTCTCTCGCCAGGTCAGGTAACTTTGAGCGTGTTTCAGCCCGGAATACAATGGAAACGTGAGCGGTTTAGCTTTGGTAAACACGTTCAAACTTACCGCGATCGGAGGGCAGATGGTAGTTGCTACACTGTAGATCAGCGGTTCTCAAACTGTTTTGGTGACGGTACCCTTTAAAAAATGTTTTTCCTAAATGCCTTCGGGAACGAAATCCCGGGCGGAAAGCAAGTGAAATTTTTTTTTCTTCATACTCGATACAACTTGTGCGATCAGCTGAATTACCTTAGCCCTTAGCAGGTATAAGGGCCCGAATATAACAGTCCCATATTGAACAAGGCAATATGGGACTGTTATGTTTCACGCGTTATTTCTTAAATGATAGGGCAAAGGCAAGCGACCGGCTCCGGAAAGGCAGATATACAAGACCGGCAAAGCGTGTCCGGCGCACATGATAGTGACGGAGACTCTGGAGCGAGTCCTCGTCACGTTTTACAAGACTCACGTCGGCCATGGACGTAAGTTATCTTAAGTATAACTATTTAGAGTTTATGTATCCCATAAGAGTTTATACAGGGCTTTAGGTATCTCTCTTTCAACCTCGGGTGGTTAATCAGTCCATGAAACTGAACAACTTCCCCAAGGAACATAGGTCAAAATACGAAAAAAATGGTGTTGTGATAAGAGAGGTTTTGCTATGAAAATGGAATAACCTGATGCGCTGGCCTCTGTACTGTGTAATAATAATATAAGTATGTATTTTTTTTAAAAAAATTTTAAAAAAAGGTTGATTATATCTGTTAAGAGCAAAAAAGTGAATTTTTATTTACTTAAAATGCAACAAACACCACCCTTATTTCATAGGCGAAAATCAAAATTTTCAAAAATATTCTTTGAAACCTTGTTTCGCCTGTACATTTATGGAGAATTTTATGTCTTATTATTATCATACTTAACTTTCAAATCATTACCTACAATTTCATGCAGTTTAAGGCAAATATAGGTTGTAAGGGGCAGTTTAGCGAATACTTAAATAGTGGAATCGACCCATAACTATGATCGACTAGGAGTAATTATTTTTTCCCGGAAACTTCAAGTTAAGGATTTTAAGTATGTTATACATATTATTATTCCTATTTTGACTCTACGCAATATTATTATTTTTTTTTTTTCTTTTCTTCCTTTAAAGGGGGTAAACCTAACATTATTATTATTTTAGACAGACAGGCAGGCAGCTGAAACAACTGATCCAGTTGAACGACATTCATTTAGACTTTATGCCTGTGATGTGTTTTGCCTAGCAAGTTTTTAAATCTGTTGACGTTTGGTGCCGAAACTACTTCTTCTGGTAATTTATTCCATGCTTGCACGACTCTATTAGAGAAACCGCGAAACCGCTCGGTTCTTTCGCACCGCATATTAGAATACGATATTCATTGCGTTTATCGCGTTTTTTTTTTTTTTTTAACAAATTGGGAAACATACAGCATTAATTAAATCTACCGGACATAAAACAACTTAATTAACACAGAAGCCAACAAAGTTTCCACTAAAATCTATTACATTACCGTCTAAGTTACGCATTGTAAAGTTCTACATGATTATTATAATTTCGAAACCAGACTCAGTCATAGTTTTAAGTTTTAAATAGTATACATATTTTTGATAAAAAGATAAAAAGAAACATACATATCTACGCTACGCTACGCTGTTCTTATTGTTTTTTATTGTAAAATTGAGTGTTTAAAAAAAATTAAATTTAAAGCCTAAATTTAAAATAATACCGAGGCAAATTCCACTGGATATCAATGAAGATGGTTTGATTCAGGGTTTTAGTATTTGATAAGCTTTCCCTTACATTACAACCTGTATAAAATATACTGGGTGAAAAAGAACCTCCTAGCTATATTCAAAATCCTGAACCAATATCACTCAAAGAACACATTTATGAAAAAATAATGGAATAGTTCATTTTTTGCCTAAACGTAGACATTACTCCTACACCAGGCACGCGAGCTCGGGGGTGCGCCCGAGTGGTGTACGTTTAGAAAAAAAAAATCCCCCCCCCCCCCAAAAAAAAACCCAAAAAAAAATTAAAAGTGTTCAGTAAGTGATACTGGTTCAGGATTTTCAATAAAGCTAGGAGGTTCTTTTTCAACCTGTATATCTAAAAAGAAAAAAATTCTTGCGTATTGCAAACAGTATGTCCGTACTATGAGCCCCGCGAGCCGAAGAAAGTGAAGCTGGAGACCATCACCAATGCCCTCGCCATCGACGACCTCAAGTCCGAGGGAGAGGTCAAGGACGAGGACACTGATAAGGTAACAGTTCAATTTCTTCAATTGTGGCGATCCTTACGTAGATTTCGCCAATGTCCAGTGTTGCCAAGGAGTGTCTTGGCAACACTGGACATTGGCGAAATCTACGTAAGGATCGCCACAATAAGGATCGCGTGTAAGTCCGGTGTATTTTCCTCCACGACAATGTTGGAAGACTGCTTGACTTTGCATTGAATTTATGTTTCGTGATTGAACAAGGTGCAAGTTATTCTAGACGAAAATGTTTGAATTTATTGATCTTGAATATTGGCCAACCTAAACAAAAGAGACAAACAATATGACATGTCAATATGTCAGTATTCGACAGACAACTTACAATCTAATGTTTATCCGGTTAATATAATCACATACTGATAAGATAACCATATGTTGCGAATTGGTTCTTCAGGTATTTGTTTCAAATTAAAATATGACTCTTAAAAATAATTCCATTCATAAATTCAAAACATTTACACCAATGAAAAAGGCAGTGTAAATAAAATTGAAAAGACCGCCGTGTGGTGATTGGTTGAGGTTAAAACCACCCCCTTACTCTCCGTGGGTGATGTAAGAAGCGGCTAAGGAAATACAAATGAGACCTGCCTCCTAGTAATTCATCCCAGGCAACTACACCTCAGTTTGTTTTGAATCTGAGGTGTCGTCCTATGGTCTCATGCGGTGTAGTAGGCTCTGCGAAGGGCCGCCTGGTTCGCGACCACCATCTTACCGAAGTCTGACGTCAAACAGCTTGCTATTTGTCTTAATTGGCATTTTCTGGGTTAACTCGCTCCATCGTCGACCTCATCTATGACCTTGTTCAAGATTATAGTCAAGAGTTAACCCATCTCATAATAAAAAAAAAAGAAAAAAAGACGATCTCAAAAACTAAAGACTCCTGATGTTCCAGTGTTTTTGAATGAATAAAACATATTGTATGCAATGCTTCTCCAACATGCCGCCTCAGGAGGAGCTCCTGTTTTGTCATTTGAAAATCGACTTATTAGAAATACGAAATTTCTGAACCACAATAAGAAAATGAAGCACTGTACTTACTGTCCGGTCCGTACCCCGTTTTTATTAGTAACTAGCTTTCCGCCCGGGACTTTGTTCCCGTGGGAATTCGGGAAAATTATGTAGTCTATGTTCATAGGGGATAATTGTTTGACCTGTAAGTATGTATGTATGTTTGTCCGCGATTATCTCGCGTGTGGCTGAACCGATTTTGATGCAGCTTTCAGAAAGGTATTCGTTACATTTAGGAGAAGGTTTTGGTATTTTAATTGTAATATTAGTATAGATAAACTGGTTATAGATAGTAAAAACGGGCTAGCGTTTCAACAATAGTGCCTCTAGCTGGTAAAAACGACGGAAGTCTTTTCTTTGTCATTTTTACCGTGTGGTGATCGGTTGAGAATAACACCACCCCATCTCTTTCCATGGGGGTCGTAAGAGGCGACTAAGGAAACACAAATGAGACCTGCCTCTTAGTAATCCATCCCAGGCAACGACACCTCATTTTTTTTCTGAATCTGAGGTGTCGTCCTATGGTCTCATGCGGTGTGGTAGGCTCTGTAAAGGGCCATCTGGTTCGCGACCACCCTCCTACCGAAGTCCGACGCCAAACAGCTTGCTGTGTTCCGTCGGTGCGCGGGAGTGCCGGTGCCTTTATAGGCATTTTCTGGGTTAACTGGCTCCATCGTCGACCTTATCTTTGACCTTTATGGTCAAGATTGAGGTCAAGAGTTAACCCATCTTATAATAATAATAAAATTGTCAGGTTGAGAACTGCCTGGCGTGGATCTGTGACACGTGCGGGATGGGGTTCCTGGACATGGAGCAATTCAAGGGGCACATCACCACGCACGGACCCAAGATATTCCCCTGCCAGTACTGTGACACTGTAAGTCAGTTTTATTTTTTATTCACAATTTTCCCTGACAAAAAGGGATGTTATAAAAGTTTAACGTGTGTATTTGTGAGTCTGTCTGTGTCTGTTCGGTCTCTTCCTATCAGAATGCGATGTACATTGCTGATTGTCGTCTTTTACGCTGTTATCTTGGTTTTTTATTGAAAAATTGGGTGTATTAGAAGGAATCATTAAATTTTAAACACAAAATATTTTTTTAAAAAAGCTGAAGAAAGTTCAACTGAAAAATCATTCAGAATGATGGTCTGAATTCAGAGTTTTAGCTTTTGCCAAGCTGTCCCCTGCACCCTGTTTAAGTTGTCCCTCAGACCGCTATGTGACATAAAAATGATATAACTTAATATTTTCACAGGTTTTCGAAAACATAGAAGCTTGGACCCTGCACATTCAAGAACACAGCAACGCTAACTTGTACTAATTGGACTGTTATTAACGAAGTACACACAAGACCTCGTGTACAGAGGCCAGCGCATCAAGTTAATCCAATTATGCGGCCCTCTACAGGGCTTTAGGTATCTCTCTTTCAACCTGTGCTGCTGCTGTGTCTTTCAGCTTGCTGTGTTCCGTCGGTGCGTGGGAGTACCAGTGCTTTAATTGGCATTTTCTGGGTTAACTCGCTCCATCGTCGACCTCATCTATGACCTTGGTCAAGATTGAGGTCAAGAGTTAACGCATCTTATAATAGAAAAAAAAACCTCTCGGGTGGTTAATCAGTCCATGAAACTGAACAACTTCCCCAAGGAGCATAGGTCAAAATACGAAAAAAAAAATTTGAACTCCCATACCAAATGCGCTATATACTGATGAAGTTTTTATGGGAACTCAAATTTTTTTTCGTATTTTGACCTATGTTCCTTGGGGAAGTTGTTCAGTTTTATGGACTGATTAACCACCCGAGAGGTTGAAAGAGAGATATCTAAAGCCCTGTCCAGTATCACTCAAAGAACACATTTTTGAAAAAAATATATTTTTAAAATATTTTTTAAATGGGAATAGTTCATTTTTTGCCTAAACGTAGACATTACTCCTACACCAGGCACGCGAGGGGTGCGGGTAGCGCGAGGGGGGTGCGCCCGAATGGTGTCTACGTTTTTTAAAAAAATCCCACTGAATAAAAATAAAAAAAGTGTTGTTTGAGTGATACTGGTTCAGGATTTTGTATATAGCTAGGAGGTTTTTTATCACCCAGTATTTGGTGACTTTAAATTAGTTCAACATTAACACCCATATTCTTAGAAGTTAACTCGAGATTTCCTCGACTCCACTCAAGCTCTGACAAGGATTTTGACGTTTTTATTTGACATTTCCGTCCTTGACTTTACAATTTTCCTCAGTGGAGTCGAGGATGATTTGAGTAATCAATTGTCAAAGTTAAGGTACCTCGCGCCCTACCTTAAGATTTTCTTAACGCTTTATTCGATGCTTGAGCTTGTTGTATGCTACTTTTTCATATGAAAAATGAATAATTTTGAAGGTTTCGTGGATTATCTTTATGGTAATATATCGTTAAAGATTAATATCGAATAAAGATATACGCTAGCTAGTGCCATCTATCGTCGAGTAGCTGTATGCCACGTTCAAGGGAACTTGAGGTGACAATAAGAATACCATATTCGAGGTCGTTTCGAGGATTTCCTTAGCTGAAGTTGAGTGGAGGAAGTTTCGAGTTAACTTCTTAGAATACGGGTGTAAGGATGTAAATCAGCCCTCCTTGAACAACTTTCCCCAAATAACAATAATAATAATGAGTTCCAGCGAATAGGCTTCTTCTGGGATGAGCTTGCTACATCCTCGACCGCATCTTTGCCCTTGTACTAGATTGTGGTCAAGAGCAAAGCCGTTCTTAATTTTTTTTTTAATAGGTCGAAATGTGGAGCTCCACATCAAATATAAACGATTCTTCAAAAAATTCCAAAACATCGCTTAAGGTGAATTATGGTAAATATTACGTTTCGTTTTATCAAGCCTGTAACTTTGTATTGACTTTTTGGTGTGGTTTTATGTTGTAAAGTTATAGGATTTATCCTTGACTACCGATTCTCATACTCAGTTAAATTTTTCACCTGAAGTGGAAATGTGACTTTGGTGGAGCTTCACAAATATGAAAAAAAAATTTTTAATCTCATATATACGGTTTCATTGGAGAAAGTTGTTAAACGTGAGGAAAATCACCCCCTAGAGTTTTGTTAACTAATCACCCCATATAACATTTAGATGAATAAGTTGAAATGTTTTAATGTTAGAAGCTAATTATTTTAATTTTACAAAAATTAATTCGAAGAGGATTTTTAAAAATCGATTTAAAGCATGAACAGATTTTTTTTAAACAAAATTATCTTAAAACTTTTCCGCGTCGCATTCGATGTAAATACAATCGACCAAACGTTACCTAACCTAGAAACTGCGAAAACTATACATTCTTTTCGTGAGCAAGTAAGTACCTAGGTTTATTTTAAGTTAGACAATATTTAAATGGCTTCAGTAATTTTCGGGATTTCATAAAACATCACGGTTTTGTTTAAGTATGTACTTAATTTGTACGCCACAGATATAGGTACAAATATACTTTAATGAATTAGTTATCGTAAATTCTTCATACATTGCTTACATTTTTATTCAGTAACAATACACTAAATATACTTACTGGAAATGTAAACCAAATACAGCAATGTACGACCAAACGACGTCGTTCGATCGTGAGCGATATCGCTGGTATTCAGTGCCTTATGTAAAATATTGAATGTTTTACTTTTGAGTTGGAAAATCGTTGATATTCTCTATTAAAATGTGTTGTTTGTTATTTATTGTTTCTTTTAAATGAACCCTTTTCCCAAAAATATGAATATGCCATGTAGAGTAGACAGAAAGCATTACAGAGGGCCGCACATCTGGTTACCACAAGCATGCACTCAATGTTGTTATGATAAGAACTGTTTTGTAATGAAAATGAGGTAACCTCTGTAGTGAAACCGACCTAGAAACTACAAAATCTCAAAACCAGAACGACACGAAGTCTAAACTTCTGAAGTAGTTACTAATTTTCTCTTATGTACATGTTGTGATTTAAGTCCTAACCAAACTTGTTTTCAAAGATTTTTGAGTTTTTTTAAATATTAAAAAACAATCGCAACAAGGCAATCGGCTCAAAAGCAAAATTAAAACGAGAAGTCATATTCTAGAACTACTTATTCATTGGTTCGTTTTGTTGGACCGAAAAGACTTACCTAATATTTAAAAAAACAACATATCTAAATATAGGTATTAACAAAAAGCGGTGCTCATATCATATCACCTTAAAATTAACTGAAACCATCTTCGACCAAACGAAACCTGGAAAAAATATTTCGGTGTAACGATAGAAGACCTTACGGAAATAAAAAAAGGTATTTATTAAAAATGATTTTTATTCACAAAAATGTCAATCGAATAAAGGTACCTACCTATTTTCAATTTTAAAAATATTTTACAAGACTTGATTTACAAAATTAAGACGAATTAATTACCTAGGGATTATTCATATATTACGTCATTATTGCAAATTTTACATTCCTATCAGAACCAATCATCGTAAATACTAACGTCAATTCATTACCTATTGAAACTTAACATACAATTTTTATTATTTGTTACCATTTTTAATCATATTATAATTACTAAGTAACTAGCTTCCCGCCCGGGACTTTCCCGTGGCATGGTCGGGAATGAATTATACAGAATAAACCTTCCTCTTGAATCACTCTATCTATTACCTATTGAAAACTACCTCAAAATCCGTTGAATAGTTTGAGATTTAAGCGAACAGACTATGAAAGAGTATCGTATATTTTGGGGTATTCCATACCATACAAGATGACGTCAATTTTAAATAAGTCTCCCCCTTCCCGGATCCACAGATCGAATCCCCTCTCTAATTTCAAATGACGTAATATAAGGAGAGCTCCCTTGTAAGACTTTTTTTTAATTTTCAACCATTTTCTTTAACGTCTTTTAAGTAATAATTATTTTGTTATACCTTGGTCCTACCAGTAGGATAAATTGGTGGGACCACAGGCTCTTTTGCGACATTTCCTATGTCAATTTAATTAAAAGCGATACAAAAAATAAGATCACAAGATTTATTAGAAAAGCACCTACTTACTAAAATTATTAATTATACTAACTACTTAATTGAATAATATTTGTCTAATAATGAATAAACTTTTAACAATATTAACAAATGTCATCAATAAAAAACAAATTTCGATACAATTTTAAACAAATAATTTAGATTACTTACAAAAAGAGAACATAAGTATCTATTTACATTATTCTGAGACTTATTTCAATTGTATTTAAATCGTTTTAACTTTAATTGAAATAAATCGCTAAACAAAAGATGCAAGCCGAATTACTTTTACTAATTTATCATTGCTAAATCTAGGTACCTAATTGTAAAATATTTATGTACACACGACAGCACTTCAGCGACGGCACGCTAGCCTTGATGTCGCTCCTATCTAATTTATAATAACGCCGGCTTTTGTAGTGCAAATAGGTAACCTGACATGCTGCTAAGGCTGTAAGGGCTGATTCAGTGATATTTTCTGTTTCTTAATATTTATAAACCAATAATAATAATAGTTTTGAAAGAGCTCCACGACTTTTTTCACTAACACCCCAACTATGATACATAAAATAAATTCTGATGGTGGCCCCACTTTCAACCTACAATGTGTGTCTGCTTTTGTGCTCACAGTAAGTGTACTACAAAGGCCAGCAAATCATGTTACCCCAATTAATTGAATAACGAGAACAGTTACCACGCGAGTGTATTCTAATGAAAACAGTTTTTCTAACAAAAAATGGAGTAACCTGCAGGCCGAGTACGATAGTGACAGCGCCGCGACAACACCGCAGTCTTATGTCAAAATGACAACATTGACAACGCCATAGGGCGAGCAAGCCTTTGTGCGGGACCCTCGCGCAATCAAAGTGAAGTTTCAGCGTGAGCCGAGCGCGAGTTTATCGTTATCATGCTAGAGCTGCTGATGCGCTGACCTCCGTAGTTCATAAACTAAAGAATTAGCTAGAAATTACAACTAGTTACACAATTACACAACCTCTATAATATAATAGTCAATTTTAAAACAGTTTTTACACGTACCGAATTCAGTGGCGAGAATATTTAGGTGGATTTTAACCAGTTGCAGAAACGACCTCTAAAAGTTAATGCTATTTTAAATAATGATCATGCTGTCACTTTCCGTCTTGTTGAATAAACAAGGACGGCATTACAGTAAAAGAAGCTTTAAATAGGGATGTTGACAGTGTTTGATTTATGAATTATTGTCTGTGAAACTAAAAATAATGCTAGTAATATATTAATATCCGAAAACAGCATTAAAATTGGTTTATAATTGAACAAATTATTAGCATTTATATTATCGTAAGGACTAGCTATCTCGTTTTGTGGGGAGAACTAGCTATCTCTTTTTGTGGGGAGAGCTAGCTATCTCGTTTTTACCTACGCAAACAAATGGCGGTGACGTCACGTGCCTGTAAGTGCCTCTTTTTTGTTGTTTGACAGTTTCCCCCTCTATTGAAATTAAATAGCTTGTAACTTTTTTATTTCTCAATAGTTTTCAAAAATTATTTCGGTTTTGGGTTTTGGATTCAGTTCTTTTTTAAGATAAACAATTTAAAAAAGTTGTCAACATTTAATGAACATTTCTGCAACTGAGTGTTTGAGGACTATTTGACATAGATGACGCAACTACAAAGAATCATTCAGCGATTTCTAAAACTATTTCTTACTAAAATACCTTGTGCAACAAAACTTGAATTGATAAAGTTTATTAAAATCAGTTCCACTAAGTCGACACGTCTAAAAATGTACATAATATTCTTTTTTTAATAAGCTATAATTCACAATACAAACATTTTATGAGCATTTCAAGTTAAAATATTATTGAGTCATTTTTTTTTGGTATTTTTGGATTTATTTCTAAGAATTAAGTCATTTGACAAGGTTATTTCCACATATTGAACAGTGAAACCATTTTAAGTAACTATGCATATTTCCGAAAAAAGTTCCGTGTGGTGATTGTTTGAGAATAACACTACCCCATCTCTTTCCGTGGGTATTTCGTCGGTGCGTAGGAGTACGTACCAGTGCCTTAATAGGCCTTTTATGGGTTAACTTGCTCCATCGCCGACCTCATCTATGACCTTGGTTAAGATTGAGGTCAAGAGTTAACCGAAATGTAAATGGCGTGACCAGATCGACAAGAAATGGGTGGAAAAGGCGCGGGAGAGGGAGGCCAGCGAGGGAGGCCTTTGCCCACTAGTTGGACAAGTTCGGCTAAATAAGTTAAGAAGAAGACATTTAAATTGGTGAATTAGCGAATTTGGCAATTAAGACTTCGAAGAAATTAAGAAAGAAAGAAGCACTAACATTCATACGAATCATCAATCAACCACATTGATAGAAAGTTGTACAGATTATTGGATGACGAGATAACATGTCAAATGACTTTTTTATTTAATTATAATAACAAAAATCATACAAATATCTAAACAACTCCTAAGGCCAATTTTCACCAAATATTCAACCAATGATTAGCAGCAAAACATTTGACTATGTTTTTTTCATATTTTTTCCGTCTGATGAGCTTTCAATCGTGGGTAAAAGAGCATAGAACATATTTGTATGAAGCCTGGTATACCTAAACTTCAAGGTGATCACCCGAAGGAGCCCCACTATGGAGAAATCAAATGTTGGCGGCCACTGATGAAACTCGCGGCAATCGAAAGAGAAAAATATTACAAAACGAAAGTGTTGATTGAAAAAATGTCGGAAGATGTATACTTTCGGAGATATAGAGCTATGAAAATGAAAAAAATATTAACCAACAAAAATATAATATTTAAAATTTTATATGTTTCTTAAGGATAGTTTAGGGGCAGTTTTCAGTTTTTCACCATCTTGAAGGTAGCAATGATCAAACTAACATTTTGTCTAAGATATGCAAGTAAAGTCCAGCCTTACCTAGCTTCTAAGTATATCTTATTATTATATCATTTTTAGCATTGGCGTCCGTAGAAGTCTGTAAAAAAGAAAAAAAAGTCTATAAAATTATTTTGTAAAGTTATGTTATGTTCTATAGGTTGAAAAAGAACCTCCTAGCTTTATTGAAAATCCTAAACTAGTATTACTTACTGAACACTTTTTATTTTTTTTGGGGGGGGGGGGTGGATTTTTTTCCTAAACTTAGACACCTCTCTGGCGCACCCGAGCGCTACCCGCACCCCTCGCGTGCCTGGTATAGGAGTAATGTCTACGTTTAGGCAAAAATGAACTATTCCCATTGAAAAAATATTAAAAAAAAATTTTTTTTGAGTGATATTGGTTCAGGATTTTGAATATAGCTAGGAGGTTCTTTTTCACCCAGTATTTTATCAAATAATGAGTAAAATAAATAAATCCTTATCCCTACATGATAAATGCGAAACTACTGAAACGATTTGGATTAAATTTGGTACAGAGATAGATTAGACCTTGAGAAAGGACATAGGCTAATTTTTACTCCACAGTTGGGCATGATATAATCCGTATTCGACGCGGGCGGAAACCTTAGTAAATAAACTAAATGTGAAACTTGGGAATTCAAGTAAAAGGTTTAACAGCCTTACACGGACACAGGACATAATTTTATCATGTCGATGTCGTTATGACTGTTCCGTACTGATGCTATGCGATAGAGCGAGTGGGAAGAATGAGATACAAACGACAAAATTATGTCACGCGTCCATGATAGTTGAGCTGCGATGTATAATAAAAGACCTAATATTAGACATTTAAAACAAAAACTGTACAATTTGTTAGTTAGTAAATGTTATTACAACACAGACAGAGGAATATTTAGCAGATAATCTTAAAGTGCAATATATAGAATAAGTTTATTATATATGTATAAGTTAGAATAATTTAACAAACATATTAATTGAGGGAATAAATGTTATGTCTATGTTTAATTGGTTCAGCATAAATATATAACAAAATCGCTTTGTTCATTCATCAGGTACCTTGCCTCAGTACGTTGCTTAACATCACTGATCCATTATGAACCCGGGAATAGTCCCAGTTTTAAATGTAGCTCACCTTATCATTCAGCAGCCTTGCGACAAACAGGGCAGGTTTGGTGTTCTTGCAGCCAGGGGCCGATGCATTGGATGTGGAAGTGATGGGTGCACGGCAGCGTCATCAGTTGATGGTCCTTCAGCATCACGTCGAAACAGATTGCGCACTCCTCGAGGGACCATTTGCGTTCACGGCTGCGGAGGAAAGGCATTCAGTGAATCAGTGAACGCAAAATATAACCCGTACGAGCTTGAGTCCGTACACCGAAGATGACTTCGTCGGCCCAGGTCTCAAGTTAACTCGTACGAGATATACACACATAAACATTCTTAAGGGATATTTTACGATTTTTATACAAAAGAGGTCTGTTTGAGAAGCTATAAAAATTTAATCGTGACACATGGAAGGATATTGTTACGATTAATCAATCGTTATTAAAAATAACATTCATTTTTTTTTCATTACACAACAAAATACAGGTAACATAAATATGTATACTGGTAACAGTGTATAACAGTTTGATAACATTTACAACATAATTATAATATGTAGTGTCTGTCACCCCATATTGTGATCGTCATAAAAATGCTGTCAGGAATTCGTGTGAATTCTCGACAAAAATAACTGTTTCTCACCACATTATTTTTTAAATACTTATTTTGGTTTACTATATCAATTGATAATTTATATTAAATAATAATAATAAATAAATAAGCCTACATAAAATTACATTTATATTTTAGTATTTTATGTGTATTAATTGTAAACTCACAAGGAGAATATAAAGTTGTTAATGTTAAATAAGTAGGTACCTACAGTCAAGAGCAGGTCACGTTTTAGACTACCAGTTTAAGCTGAGCTCTGATTTATACTGCGCGCCATACAATGCGGGGTCGGTCCAAAGTGTCAAGCTTGACGTGCTCTTGAGTGTACATTGTTAATTTCCCTAAAAATAAGCTTTTTAAAAATACTTAATTAAAATTAAGGATGTGAGTCAGCCCACAAAACTAAAAACCTTTCCCCAAGGAACATAGGTCGAAATACGATGGCAAGCGTTTAATACCACAATTTGATTATAACACACAAGCATGCTATTTGTAATATCAACTATAAATATATATTTTTTTTATAATAAAGATATTAGCATCCACAGACTTGATGTCCGTGCCCTTGTCTAGATTAAGTGTTTTATTGTTAATACTTGCTTTTTCTTTTAAAAATAATTTACTATACTTTTCATAGTAGTTTACAGTAGATAAATAGCTATAATAAAGATATATGTTTATATATTACATAATGTATTTTTCTAAACCAGTGACGGTTCCCCGCTGTTGCATCCAGACCTCAAAGCATCCATAATAATTAATAATTACTAGTGTAGACTACTATAATTTTGCTTCTGCAGGAATTACCTAGAACTATATAATTTTAAAATTATGTATAAGTACCTAAATTATTTATGACTTAATTATACAAGATGCCTCATAATATAACTTCAAATTAGTTAGCGAAAATAAAGGATGTTTATTTAAGGATGTTGTCCACGAAACTGAACAACTTTTCCTAAGGAACATAGCACTCGATCCACTAGGAAAAAAGAAAAAAAGAATTTCGCCACTCCATATAAACTTGTGCGATAAGCTGATTTTTTGGGAAAGTCATTCAGATTTATATCCCTGGTTGTTCATATTATACCTCATATAAATATTATCTATTTTATACTAATTTTATAAAAAGGAAAGATTTGATTGTTTGCAGGAATAGGCTCCGAAACTACTGGACCTATTTCAAAAATTATTTCACCATTAGAATGCTACATTATGCCTGTATTATATTCTCTGTGCCCTGAGTAACATAGGCTACATAATTTTTCCGAATTCCCATGGGAACGAAGTCCCGGGGGAATGCTAGTTAACAATATAGATACATATTTATCTCGGACTGACAAAATCTTGGATGACTTCCCCAGGGGTTATCAAGGGATACACGAGTCTAAAACGCACTAGCACTCAACACAACAACAAAAAAAACTAAATGGGTCCAGCCGATCGGCGGCCTCCAGCCGTTTTTGATCACATTTACTTACTCACTTCGCTGGCTCAACGACCAAAAGTGGATCTTGGCCTCCGACATTAAATTGCGCCATTATATTCTATCTTGTACCAATATTGACCAGTCGGGCACTTTCAGTTCTTTTAGGTCTTTGGCGACTTCATCTTTCCAGCGATATCTTGGACGACCCACCGGGCGGCGCCCGGAAGGTTGTCCAAGATATGCTCTTTTGGCAGCGCGATCCTCCCCCATCCTCTCTACGTGGCCGAGCCAGCGAAGTCGGGCGGCTTTTATTTCTCCGATAATATTTGACTCGGACACTAGCACTTCTATTTCTCTGTTATAACTTCGCCTCAACATTTATTTAAATAGATTTGTTTTCCTTATAACTTAATCCTATGAGCTCTCCATGAATTTACAAAATTACTAGTTAGTTTTACCATGCAAAAACAACACTCAATCAATTACACTACACAATTAATTTGTTAAAATTTTTAGATCAACAACGGCATTCCTAAAACTAAAACATTATTCTTACAAATTTCTCTCCCTCGCTAAACGAGCCTGTTCTTCCTCTGGGCTGAAAAATTAAATTCAAATTCAGCAAAATAATATCATAAATCAGTCCCGACTAGTGGGCAAACATAGTCACACAATGGGAGACGGTAGACCACGTAAAAGATAGCGTGACGACTTGCCAAGACGCTGATTAAACACAAGCCACGTGGCGCGGTGGAGCGGCGGTCAAAGCAACGTAAAATGAATCTTAATAGCTACGGAGCAAAGGTTTTTTTGTCGAAAATACAAGCACGAGTACATACGTCGCCTAAAAAAAGCCTTTGCATTCATTTTACGTTGCTTTGATCGCCGCGCCACGTCGCTTGTGTATAAACGGGTAACATGGACGCTTGAGACAATTTTGTCATGTTGATGTCATTTTGCCTGTTTCGTAAAATCACGAGCAATAACATAGGAACACCCTTAAAATTCAAATTGACGTAGATCGCATAACTAAGAATGTTAAGCTGTGTCTATATTTGGGTAAGGTAATTTAGAACAAATTGTTGCTATACATGTTTTTTTAATAGTAAAGTTTAAGATATTTTAGAAATTGTGACAATGTAAATATATTAATGCTCGTGCGACTGTATACTGACGCTATACAGGGCTTTTGGATAAATCACTTTCAACCTCTCGGGTGGTAAATCAGTCCATGAAACTGAACAACTTTCCCAAGGAACAAAGGTCGAAGTGTGAAAAAAAAAAATTTTGACTTCCCATACAAAATGCGCTATCAGCTGACGCAGTTTGTATGAGAACTAAAAAAAGTTTTTTCGTACTCCGACCTTTGTTCCTTGAGAAAGTTGTTCAGTTTCATGGACTGATTTACCACCCGAGAGGTTGAAAGTGATTTACGGAGTGCGTATAGTTAGCAGCCTCAGACGATTTTGATGGTTTTGACTATGTCAAAGAATAGTTACTAAATAGTGATAAATAGTGACAAAAGCATATTAAATAGTGACTCTGTATTTAAAAAGATATTCGAGCTTCTTAGTGAGGCTGCTAGCTTGACGTATATTTAGCAGACACACTAAGAAATACAGCTCGTATCAAATTGACTTATATGTCAAAAAACTGTGATTAAATAGTGACTTCTAATACTCAAACTTTCAATAATAGTGATTCAATACATTTCGAGATATTACAGCATATCGGTGAGGCTGCTAACTTGACGCTTTTTGCACGGTCATTCCAAAGAAACGGGCTGGAATTTTAATCAAATTAATATACCAAAAAATAGTTACTGAAATAGTGAATCCTATGACATATTTTAAGAAAGAATCCTTCTCTATTCGTCAGAAATCAGTCGTAAACTTCTGCGTACTAAATCTCGATGTAGGTTTTGATAAATTTTAAACTTTATTGCAATATGATAGGGTTTAAAACTAATTTTTATAATGTGGCGAGTACCGTCGCGCACAATAGTGGAATGTACTTACTGATATTTTTTTTTAAGGAGTCAGTTATATGTACGTATTTACCTGCTCGTTTTGTATTCAAAATAAGTGTTATGAGCGTGGAAGAATGAAATTGCACACTTTCAATTAAACTGTTATTTTTATTTAGTAACCTAAAATTACACGTAGGTAAGAACCTACGAAATACTTAGTTTTTTTTCCGAGAGATGGCGTAGATCTTAATATGACCAGATATTGTCATTTAAGATGAATTATTGGGTGAAACTGTAATTTCTTAATAAATCCCCACTTTCTTACTAATATCATAAATGCGAATGTAACTGTCCACGTGTTTGTTACGCTTTCACGCCTACCGAACCGATTTTGATGAAATTTGGTACAGAGATATATAAGACCTTGAGAAAGAACATATGCTACATTTTAAACCACATCTGGGTACAATATAACCTGTAATCTAGGTACGCGGGCGAAAAGCTAGTAAACACTTGAAGAAAACTGAGAAAATCCGGTTCCGGATTACAATAGAAACTGTTAAATAAAATCAGAATAATAAAACTAGTATAATAATTTGAATAACTCTTTAATAAATAATTTAACCAATAAGAATAAAATCAATCTTTTATCCTTATTTTAAATACAAAATGAGTAGGTAAATATGTATGTATATTGACTCCTTTAAAAACAAATCAATAAGTACATTTCACTTTTCTGCCCGACTGTACATCGAGATTTAGTACATAGAAATTTACGACTGATTTCTGACGAATAGAGAAGAAGGATTCTTTTTTTAAATATATCATAGGATTAAATATTTCACTAACTATTTTTTGGTATATTAATTTGATTAAAATTCCAGCCCGTTTCTTTGGAATGACCGTTGCAAAAAGCGTCAAGTTAGCAGCCTCACCGATATGCTGTAATATCTCGAAATGTATTGAATCACTATTATTGAAAGTTCGAGTATTAGAAGTCACTATTTAATCACAGTTTTTTGACATATAAGTCAATTTGATACGAGCTGAATTTCTTAGTGTGTCTGCTAAATATACGTCAAGCTAGCAGCCTTACTAAGAAGCTCGAATATCTTTTTAAACACAGAGTCACTATTTATATGCTTTTGTCACTATTTAGTAACTATTCTTTAACATAGTCAAAACCATCAAAATCGTCTTTGAGGCTGCTAACTATACGCACTCGATTTACGTAAAGCCCTGTATACATATTTTTATTTATTTATTGATATTATGGACAAATGAATTGAATTAAATTGTTAAATACGAGAAAATTATGTCACGCCTCTATGTTATTTATGCTGCACTCTAGATCGAATAACGTGAAAACAGAATACCTCAAAATACTAAAATTAAATAACAAATTAATAAATTAGGAGTCGCACCGCGCGATGCACTGCTACATGAAGAAATCGTGCGTATAATCACATGTCCCTAGACATTCTCACTCAATGACATGGATTTGAGTTTGTGTAGAGCATTGATTCCCAAAGTGGTCCAGGTGGACCCCCAGGGGTCCACGGGAGACTCGAAGGGGGTCTACGTTGGTGTAACAAAAAAATGGGGGTTCACAATTCGTATAAGCGGGGGTCCACAAAAATTTATCTGTTTTCTATAGTTAAAAACTAAAATGCTCCTTGTGCTGTGAGTAAGGTGTCAAAAATGTAAAGTTGGATGGAATAACTTTTTTTATTGGAAACCTTTACTTTTTTGACATCCACTCACAGCACAATCAATTAATTAATAAACCAATCAATTCTCGCTTTTTTTTCGAAAACTGTTAATTCGTGGTTGAAACTCAGCCGCAACTCAAATTCTCTTAATTAGATCTAATCTTCACATTTTATGTCGAGTTTTGGAAATATGGTAGAAATGTAGCTGCAGGGAGGGGGTCCACCGAAACCAGCAAAATTTTGAAAGTGGTCTATAAGAAAAAAAAGTTTGGGAACTTCTGGTGTAGAGCAAAGCTCGCCGCGCAAAGCTTCACGTCTCCAAGAACAATCCCTCAGAAAATAGTTACAAAAAACAACTTACGTTTCTCTAACTGTAGGAGTTAAATACGATGTTAAATAATCACTAACACTAGGAATGCCCTCAGAAGAATCAGTGATATCAAATCTCTCCTCTTCATCATCTTCTGTTTCATCCGCTTCTTCACTGCTCGGGTAGATCCAATCAACATCGCTTACTCCATCATCATCACCATCGCTATCGGAGATCGTGATATTGCTATCATAGCTTTCATTAAAATCGGTCATAGAAATGTCTCGCAAGCTATCGGGTTCTGAACCGTCACTAGATATGATGAATTCTTCAATGCTATCGTGTATACTCGTATCTGTTGTGCTGTTTATTGATATTGTGGTGTATTCCGACCTGATGGATTCCGTTGTTCTATCTCTGTTTGTGAAATGATGATCGTGACATGAAAATATGGGGTGGGGTGAAATTTTGGCAGCTAGGATACGAATTTAAATATGAAACTGAACAACTTTCTCCAACTAACGCATAATATTCTGAACGCAACTTTCATATTAAGGCAATTTCAATACACTATTCAGTATTTTAGGCAGTAATTATATGAAAAAAATTAGAGCTAGGTAGCATTCAAGATGTTTCAAAATAACCCAATAAAAAGAAAGTCCAAAATCAAATTCAAAAGCGAAATGTTCGCAACTCTAGTAATCAGTTATACGGTTTGATATCTTCCAAAATCAAAGTTTCATATAATTAACATGACATACTATACTTGACATATTTGAAATAGACCTGCGCATTCATCAAATTTTTTATTAATTTTGTTTTTTTGGGTGATTTTGAAACACTTAGTATAGCAAAGATAAGAGACCTATCGAAATAACGTTCGTTGGGAAAAGGTGTTTAGTTAACGAATGAAAATATTTAGTGAAAGAATGAAATGATAATTTAAAATCCTTATACATGTATAAGTACAACCCGACACCATTAGGAAACCCATTTTTTAAAGATCAGACCTATCGATCATGGGAACGACATGTGTCCTAGCGAGAGAGAGACAGATTTAACTTTTTTCTGGGAAAACAATCTAACTGCTGTTAGATTTCCACAAACCTTAAATTATTGCATAAAAATAACAAATAAATTCACCCTTTCATTTCACCTTCCCATTGTTTCAAACCACTTTTTTTTTACACAATTGGCCTGCAGTTTTCAAGTAGCAAACTCCGAATGGCAATTAGAAATAAAACCAACGTTTGGTTAATTGGTCAAACACTACCCAAATTAATTGCCATCCATTAGTAAAGAGTTAAGTTTGTTTTTTTGCTATGAAAAGAAAACTATCAGTGAATCTGCAACTTTTGTTGAAATTACACTTGCAACTTAAGTCGCAGATTCACAAATAAATACCAATGATATAAAAGAAAAATTGAAAAGTCTCAGTAAAATTGAAAAAAATTCAAAGAGCCACTCAAATTTTACTGAATCTTAAAAAAAATACATGTAGGTTAGTGGCTCATTATGCATGTAGGTTAGTGGCTACTGCAGCCACCTCAGTTCTGCCCAGAAGCTCAAGACTCCTAGAGTTTTCGCAGGCTTCGCGGAGCTACCTTATATCTGCGAGAATTTTTGCACAGTGTTTTGCCACTACCATGCAGTCCAGGAATGTGTGTGTGAACTGAGGGCCCAACGATTTTTAACAGTGGTGCTTACGGCAGGCTTTTGTAAAAGTAGTACACATTTTGTAAAACGAATACTGGAATTTGTAAATAATTCATAAATAAACTGTGACGCATAAAGTGTGGTCCCTCAGTCCACACACCTAACCTTCCACTTCTGGACAAGTACTTAGCTTGCTGGCATATCTTGCTAATAGATATTTAGTAAAATATATTTTAAAACTTACACAATGACTAGAATGCAGTTTACAGCTATTGTATTATTATGACTGTGATTTTTGTGGTCCCTGAGACCACAAAAATCACTACTACATACACTGCTAAGTAAATTTTTAAAATCAAATATCTTGTCTATTAAGCTATCTATCAATGATAAAAAAATACTTTTATAAAGTTAAAGTCTTTTACTAACCCTCAATAAGACGAATCGTTAAGTATTCCTTATATTTTAGTATATTTTAATTAATTTACATTTCTGTAATGTGTGAACTGAGGGACCACTAAGAAATATTAAATTTAAAAAAATTTCGTTTTTCTTTTATATTCCTCATGACTTTTACTAAACGTATGCCGAGAAATGCTGTGTTTTTATAATGTATTTACTTATTTATACATTAATTTCAAGTGGTCCCTCAGGGACCATAAAAATCACAGTCATAATAATACAATAACTGTAAACTGCATTCTATTCATTGTGTAAGTATTAAAATATGTTTTACTAAATATCTATTAGCAAGATATACCAGCAAGCTAAGTATTTGTCCAGAAGTGGAAGGTTAGGTGTGTGGACTGAGCTGAGGGACCACACTTTATGCGTCACAGTTTATTTATAAATTATTTACAAATTCCAGTATTCGTTTTACAAAATGTGTACTACTTTTACTAAAGCCTGCCGTAAGCACCACTGTTAAAAACCGTTGGGCCCTCAGTTCACACACACATGTCCAGGATCACTTGGGCGACTGTTTCATCAGCCCTTACATTTATAGCTAATATCTAGTTTATTGATTAGCACCAAAAACGTAGTAACAATAAATTAGTTCTATTCTACATAATATTCTATCCATTACAAAATCGTTTGCAAACTATCCTCATAAGACATAGGCCTTTGCATTTAATAATATAAATGGAAAAAAAATAGATACTTCTCAGTGTAAACAGGTTTCTATGGACCAGTTTTTATTTCAAACTCTCAAAATAAGAGGGTACTTTGAAATAATTTACAAAAAAATATGTTACGGTTACAAATTCAAAACATTCAATCCCAACACCTTGTTTATTTGTCCATATTAGTGTCAACAAATACATTTATTGACTTATTACATCATATTTTAATGGGTTAAAAGAAAAACTACGTTCAACAGATGCTGCCATTAAAAGGTTGACTACAGTTGCAGAGCGAGTAAGGGGAAGTGAAAGTTATTGAAGGGCACGATAATATGAAATACTCACAAGGTCTGAGGTCCATCGACCTCCCAATCTTGACTGGTTGAGCCTTCCGAAGCGGGAACTTCTGCGCGTTTGTTGAAAAAGTAATAGAGAGCAGCCCCGACGCCAACTCCAATAGCTGCAGCCGCCAAACCGACCCCGCGGCTTGAGCTGCAGTTGTTTTTACGACCCTCTTCCTCCCGGACACTCATTTTCGAGGAGAATAATGCGTATTATGCGAAAGACAATCGTGCGAGGTTGATGCGAGGGAGCACTAGGACTAAGCAAAATTTATTTTGGCGAGATTTTTTTTTTTTTGGCTCTTTGACAGTTATAACGGTTACGCGTAGTGTTGCGCTCTAAAATATCCAATTGGTTATTTTTGGTTAAATCGAGATTTTAGGAATGACAATTTGTCAATACCAAACAAATCCATGGGAATTTGGATTTTACGTGGTTCAAATACCCATGGATTTACTCAAATATACCATGGTAAAATATCCTTCCTTGATAAATTTTATTATTGATAACAATCATTTCTAAGTAACGTTATCAATTTTTAGTGAATGGTATATTTCGTAACGTTCCTTTACAAGTTATATTTGGCAAAATAATGTAATTTTTAGTTTTCGTCGTCGTAGAACGGAATGGTTTTCTACACTATTGTCATTTATCCAGTTTTTCTAAACAAATACTACATACTCAAAGAGTTTTTCGCATGGGATTTTCGGGGAATCACCGAAAAATACGACATAGGGGTACACGAAGGCATCTATTCTATCAGTTGTCGAACGGTTGTTAAACATATTATACTCATAATACGACGTCGCGTCGTTAACAAAGACTAGTAAAAGTGCGCAGTTATTGCCTTGTGTATGAGTGGTATTTTTTGTTTAGTTGGCAACCATCATAGCGCCTACTTATAGAAAGTTTCGCGAAACAACATTTTTTACCCCGCTTTATTTTCTTCGCTATACGTAGGTAAGTTACTATGTTATTTAAATTAATTTTGGTCAGAGGGTCTTGTTTATAATAAATAAGCTCAGTTGCAGGAATTGCTGTGTTGAAATTCAACCCACATATGTTTTCATAATTTCATAATTATGACACATATACATACCTACATAAGTAAAAGCGTTACGGTCGATTGAGAGCTTATTGCCTCCTCTCAGACTTTATGTTGTTGAAGTCATTATCTACATAGAGCATAAATTAAACAATCTAAATGAATTAACTCTAAAATTAAATTTTTTGTAACACTCACGACATTCATTAAGTACTGGTAAGCTGGGGAAACGTTTCTCCAGCTTACCAGTACTTAGCGGCAAATATCTCTCGTTCGGTCAAACATATGAAATCAATTTTTGAGTATTGATTGCTGAAATTTTGCTCGAATAATTTGACTATAAATTTTTTCCGTACTGCTAGCAGTTTTTGAGATACAGATGGCGCCGGTGACGAGATTTTCTCCAGCTTCCCACTGTTTTCAGGTCGCAGCATCGAAAGTTTTGATGCTGTAATTCTAAGACTGAATATCAGAATTGCTGAATTTATGCCTTAATATTTAATATAGAACACATCATTATTTGACAACTGGTCCCGGTGGAGAAACGCAATTTTTTTGTCGGTTAAAAATAAAGAACGCGTGCTACAAATTTGCGATTCGCGGCAGCCGGCGGCGGCCACTCTAATATAGTACGAACTAGGTACTTAGGTAAATCTCAACGTTTGTAGTACGGGCGTAAAAGTACCACATTCAGCGGCGGCCCTAGGGCGGTGCGACAGCACCGGGCGCCGACATGGGGGGCGCCGAAACGAAATCAACCTTTCGGCATAGAGTATTCGCTATGTTATACTTAATTATTATTTTATTTTTAGTCAATCTCTCGTTATCTTTATGTATTGTATAGCTCGTGTCTCTTTCTGATTGTCTAGCAAGATACTTACATTTTTTTTAATTATAAGATGGGTTAACTCTTGACCTCAATCTTGACCATAAGGTCAAAGATGAGGTCGACGATGGAGCGAGTTAACCCAGAAAATGCCTATAAAGGCACTGGTACTCCCACGCACCGACGGAACACAGCAAACTGTTTGGCGTCGGACTTCGGTAGGAGGGTGGTCGCGAACCAGACGGCCCTTTACAGAGCCTACCACACCGCATGAGACCATAGGACGACACCTCAGATTCAGAAAAAAATGAAGTGTCGTTGCCTGGGATGGATTGCTAGGAGGCAGGTCTCATTTGTGTTTCCTTAGTCGCCTCTTACGACACCCACGGAAAGAGATGGGGTGGTGTTATTCTCAACCGATCACCACACGGCGTTCTGGAGTTATAGCGTCAGGAAGGAAAACCCGACTTATTTTTATATAGTAGATAGGTATACGTCTCCACCAAGGGGCAAAGGCCTCCCTTCGAAACACGAAGGAGATTTAAGCCATACTTATAGTCCACCACGCCACTGCTGGTTAAATGCTGATTTCGAAACACCTTTCGAAAAGGTATTTTCGTTTCATCGCGATGTTTTCCTCCACCCCTGAGCAATTGATAATTATTTTATTTAACAGTTTATTGTACACAGGAAAAAAACACAAATATTAAGGCGTCTACAGCACCCGATAAAGGCAGCACACAAAGGAATAGTGCCATCTCCGTCTCTCAACAGACCTGGGCCGGCAGTGCAAACAGTGTCGATACACAAAGTTTACGGGCTATGAAAGCGTGCGTGCGTAAAAACATGTTCGAAAGTTAGAAAAATGAAATTTATGGAAAGGTAACAGCTTAAATCGAAAAATGCGTTAACTACTTAACGAGAGTGTTAATTACGAACATTTTGATAGCAAATTCAAGTTCCTGTGTGCATTTTACTATCGTTTTTACAGCTTAAAAGATACACAATATTGGTATTTAGAGGTGACGTGAGCTTTTTCTATCGAACCAAAAGTGCTGAATGATGTTTTCAGCAAACTACTTATCTAGTTTATGTCCTGAATATTATCGTAGTATTTTTTTTTCTTCGATTCAATGCAGTGCGTCATGCTTATCTACGCATCATAAAATCGTAATTTAGGTGCTGTAGTCGCCTTAATACAGACAAATAGAAAAACGAACACAAAAGGCACAGCTTATTTCTTTAAGAAATTTCTTCCAGCAGACCTGGGACAGTGAGAGGCGTAAAATAAATAAAGACAGACATGCACAATTAACCATTGAAATCTAAATCCTTCCTTACTAATATTATAAACGCGAAAGTTTGTATGTATGGATGTTTGTTACTCTTTCACACTCAAACGGCTGGACCAATTTTGATAAAATTTGGTATGGAGGTAGCTGACACTCTGGATTAACACATAGGCTACATAATTTTCCCAAATTCCCACGGGAACGAAGTCCCGGGCAGAAAGCTAGTACTAATATAAACTACATAAAAATACAACTACACATACATCTCCTATATAAAAATAAGTCGGGTTTTCCTTCCTGACGCTATAACTCCAGAACGCACGAACCGATTTCCACGGTTTTTCATTCGTTGGAAAGGTCTCGGGCTCCGTGAGGTTTATAGGATACTTATTATTAAAAAAAAATATAGGACGCGGACGGAAAGCTAGTATAATATATAAATACTTTATACAAATATGGATTGGGGTCCTCGGATCAAAAACAACGTTTCAAATGTTTAAACTGAATTTATTTCGTCCAGACACAGGGGAAACAAAGCGAACTGAACAATGGTGACAGAGAGAGAGAGAGAGAGAGAGAGAGAGAACTGTCAAGATGACATTAATGACACTTGTGGCCTACTTTTATCAAATGTTGCCATAAACGGTTTTAAATTTTCACCAACACAGATATATATTTTATACATACATAAACAATACATATAATATTACGTTTATTATACGGAAGGGAAAGCAATATTCCTTTAATTTCTTTCTAAATATCGGAAGTGTCTCAGAATTGCGGATGGGGTAAGGCAATTATATGACATAAATCCGAAAAGACGAATTTAGTGGTACAGGCCCGCACCAGGTTTTGAACCCTTAACCTCCGGTTACAAGTCTGGCACATTCCCAATTGGGCTATCACGAGGTTTTTCAGTTTCAGCATAAATGGGGGCCCTAGCAAACGCCATGGTGCTGGTGGTGGCAGCGGTGACGACGGCGCTGGTGGTGGCGACGGAGTGGTGGCAGTACCGGAACGTTCCGCAGCAGTACAGCACCCACGGCGAGCGGCCCAGGAGGAACTGACAGCGATGTAAGTGGTATTGATCATCTAGGTTTTTTTTTTAAAACGCTACACATCCAGGCTAATATGTCACCGTTTGGGCCGTGTGGTGATCAGTTGAGAATAACACCACCTCATCTCTTTCCGTGGGTGTCCGTGTGTGCATTTGGCGCGCGAAAGCTTATCCATCTTAGGCAAAGACACCTCAGTTTGTTTTCAATCTGAGGTGGCGCCCTAGGGTCTCATGCGGTGTGGTAGGCTCTGTAAAGGGCCGTCTGGTTTGCGACCACCCTCCTACCGAAGTCCGACGACAAAAAAAAGACTGCTACTTTAAGTACATTTTATTAGATTAGATTTATTTATTTCATAATATAGAGCTACAAATGTCAAGTTAATAATAAAATATGTTAGTCATTTCAGCCCATAATATGATCGTCAAAAATATAAATTATTAAAATTACAATTAATAATTTAAACAATGTCAAATAAAAATAAGAAAATAAATTAATATACAAAGTATACTATCAAAAATGTCAAAAATAAGATCAGATTCTTACTTAGGCCCGTAATACAGAACGCGCTCAAGACTGATATAAACTTAAGTAGCAGTCGTCTTTGTCATTTTGATAGAGAGAAAGAGACAATCAATCCGGGCCTAACTCTATAAAATATTGTTTCAGGTTGCAGTCACGCCACATGTATACCAAATAAATCACAAATCGAGATTCTAACCGTTAAGGGCCCGTGGTCCTACCGATTTGACCTACCGGTAGGACCACGGTACACTACTATGTACCCGTGGTCCTACTGGACTAGGGCTTATTATTAGTATCGATAATCTTATCGGTATTTTATTATTTCGAATAAAAAAAATAGAATTCACAGTATCTTTTGCACTTTAATTAACTTTTAACTTAATATAAATTTCTTTCTTAATTTACTTTAAACTTAACATAAATTTTTTTCTTAATTTACTTTTAACTTAACATAAACGAGCCAGTAAGTACATTTCATTTTTTTCTTCTGACTGCAAGTCCATATAGGTAATTGAAGAATTTTTTCTGTTAATAAAAATTATTTTATTGTGATCCATTTTTTCCTTGAAAATATATTATGTCTTATGACAATGTCAACTTGAAACAATTTTTCCTTGTTTGATTAAACAACAATAACATTACCAAGAGTCTATTCTATTCTAATAATAACATTTCCAAGAAGTCCGGAGTAAGAAGCCCGGAGTTTGTTCTTTATTATTATTACCTATCGATACCTACTATAATATGGACACTACGATATTCTAGTAAGCCCTAGTCCAGTAGGACCACGGGTACATAGTGGTGTACCGTGGTCCTACCAGACTACCAGTAGGTCAAATTGGTAGGTCCACGGGCCCGTAATGTTCTAATAATGTTTTTCTTTATTCTACAATTGACGCTCAATAATCTATCTATGGATATTAAATCACAAAATTATTGTCACGCCTACACCCAATTGCAGAAACGTTCATTAATGTTAATGACACTTGCAATATCGTACATTAAAATAAGCTTTAATTTTAATTTATTAATTCATTCAAAAAGCCCGTTGTCTTCGCCGGAATTATACCATTTAAAGTATTTGCTAAGCCGGCCCTTGCACCCTAATATTTTTTGCCTTATCTCACTTTATGAAAGCTGTGATAGATATTTTTATTAGGTAGATATTTATTTTACGTAATAAGATGAATTCATTGAATCTTCAGTAAAATTTTCAAGATTCGAATCTCCGTTGTCCAGTTTCAACTTTCACCAAACGAAAAGATATATTATAAAGTTATATTAACTGAACAACTTTTACCATAGAACTCTTTTATGCTTACTTACCTAACACTCGGGGTTTTTTTCTCTTTTCTCCTATTCATTTACTTCTTTTTCATCTTTAAAACGTGTTCCATCTTCTATACTTACCCCATGATTTTTAAGTCTTAAAATCACACTCCGTTAGCACCTAAAGTTAATAAATTATGCATTAAAAGGCTTAAAGGTTTATCTATGAAGACTGGCTAACTCATTGTCCGTCATTTTTTTGCAAAATGGCGGGCTAACTTTGAAGCCTGAACGATATTTTTGGCCATGACATTAGTGATAGCAATATTAATACGAGTAACATGGTCTAGTATAACTTTAGAAGACGATCGTTATAACTTAAGATCGTAGCTTCTTTTCAGACTAAAACTAAATAGCGTTGCATTTTGAGCTATTTCAAATATCTTCACTAACAGCGTTACAACAGGACAATTTAAGAAGTAATAAAGCAATGTCTTCAGCATTTAGTTTCGACTATTTTATCTAGATGGCGTTGCTTGTCAAGGAACGAGTGCAATTAGAATTCATGATTCAATAAAATCCAGAACATGTTACTGAGTTACGATCTTGAAGTATGTTAAGGCCATGACAATAACAAACACCATTAATTTTTCTATGTATCGTAATGCAGCACGGTTTTTCTGACATACACGTATTAAGCTGTCACTAGTACTAGGCACTATGGGCATTTTCTCTATCACTTGTATTACCTAGTCCATATATCTAAAATGTGCGTACTTTATTAAATGTAGATAAGTTCGTTTTAATGTATGTAAGTAATAGGAATTAAAGTATAAAATTGCCCATTTTTATGTTATGCATTATTTTGTTTGTTATTTTTATGTTTGCAAATATTCACAAATGACTTTTTATAACAAAACTTGTTACGGACGGCCGCAACTCAGGTTACCACAAGCGTGCACTCTGTGCTCTTGTGATAATAGCTGTTTTGCAATGAAAATAGAGTAACTTGATGCGCTGGCCTCTGTATATATTATTTACGGAGATTTTCAGTGAAATGTATACGATTTTATTTTACATTTATTTGATCTTTCGAATGTAGTTTAGCTCGTTTGGTCTCGCTAAAATTGTTAAAATTGCCGCTTTAAAAGTCTGGCAACTGTTGTCCAAACCACCTTATACATGGTGATAAAAAACCTCCTAAACCTTAAAAATCTTCAAAATCGTGAACCAGTATCACTCAAAGAACACATTTATGAAAAAAAAAATTTTTAAATATTTTTTCAATGGGAATAGGTAGTTCATTTTTTGCCTAAACGTAGACATTACTCCTACACCAGGCAAGCGAAGGGCGCGGGTAGCGCTCGGGGGGTGCACCCGAGTGGTGTCTACGTTTAGGAATAAAAAAATTACTACCGAAAAAAAATAAAAAAAAAAAAAACAAAGTGTTCTGAAAGTGATACTGGTTCAGGATTTCGAATATAGCTAGGAGGATTTTTATCACCCTGTATACAAAATGTTGTTTTAGGATTTTACTTTACCGAAAAAAGTTTGTATTATTAAAAAAAAAGGTATTTTTTATGGTGAACGACAATTTCATATTTAAATACCTAATATTACGACACGCTCACTAACAGAAGCAATAATTTCTACAATAATTAAGGTAACAATGTGGTGCTTATTGTAATTATAATTTTATATGATTTAAATAAAGACTTCTAGCAAATCCTACTATCTTTTATTTTAAGTTACAACACCTGTAAAATTGTCTTCTTAGATAAAAGTAATAGGACGTGAATATAATTTACAACGGCTCGAGCACAGACCGCAAGTCGCGTCACTGCAGTAAAACTTCTAAAGTGACTGTCGAACGTAAATTGCTATCATAACTCGCGGAAATAATACAAATTAAAGATGGTTTTACAATTTTATTGCAGTATATAAATTCTACTGCAGGAACAATAACATTGTTGCAACTCGTCGAAAACAATGCGAGATAGCTACAAACAAGTGGGTTTTATATAGTTACTGCAGTTATGACAGTTCTACTGCAGGAACAACTTAAACGTTGCTGAAATTTCGGGAAAAATCCAAATAAGTTGCATAAAAGACTTGGGTAAATGAGGTAACCAGAAGAATGATTAGGTACCCGTTTACCCAAGTCTAAGTCTACTGTACGAAAAATTGTATTGTATTTAATTTACGTTTACCATAATTGTCTTTCTTGTCCTTGTCTCAAAAAAGAAATATGTAGTAAAGTTAGTTGAATTTTTCATGCAGTAGGCAGATTCAAGATGCCGAATTTACAATAACAAGTGTACATTTGACGTAGATTTTGTGGATAATAAGGTTTGTTTGATTTCTTATAAAGGTTATGCTATACATAGACCAAATTGACTTTTTTTCTATATGTCATATAAGTTTAGCCGCATTGTCTTTGTGAGCTTAGAAACCTGTGTTTCTGAGGGTCTCTTTATGACTGCTGTTGTCCTGGTAGGTACTTTAAATTTATTGAAAAGTTTTTTTAGCGATGTGGTCGGTCACTGGCCACCCATCAGTCTAATCAATTAGCCTACTGTTTTCTGCTCGGTGATCCACTATTAGATCTCAGTTTGTTCTTCTTTTTAGTCGGGCTTGGTTTTTTTTTCCTTCTCTTCCGTGCTTTTTGGCTTACATTAGTCTTAGTTGTGGGTCTAAGAGAAGTATTGTACGGTGACACTCGAGCTGAAACGGGGTATCTTGAGTCGTATTTTGGATCTTTGATGTTGTATGATGGTGTGGACGAGTAACTTTGTGTTCCGAAGGTTTGTTGGGAGACTGATTGAGATGGAGCGCGGGAATTTGATCTCGCAGAAGAAGCTACAGTGCTGTAATTTCGGTATAGGTTGCCATATTCGTCACGGTCGCGGCGTCGCTTTCTGAAGAGTACCGCATATAGCATTCCAGCTGTTAGAAGTACTCCCATGCCGATTGCAGCTTTCTGCTGGTTGTTTACGAGGCTGCAAACAAATGTTAATGAATGATGGGTTTTATATAGTTACTACAGTTACGACAGTTCTACTGCAGGAAAACTTAAACATTTCTGAAATTTCACGAAAAAATTCAAATAAGTTGCTGATATCTAGTTTGTGTGTTGTTGACCTTAGATCAACAACACACAAACTAGATATTGAGTCGGCGGAAAAAAAAGCCCTTTCTGTAAATAATAGGTCACTTGAGACGTAAGCACTTATTTATCATTTATGACTTATTACTTGTTTAGTTGTAATAAGGTAGAACTAAAAACTGTTTTAAAACTGATGATTTTGTATGTGATCCGTTATTTAGTCGGAGTATTACTTATCGAAGAATGACACGCACAATCCCACATTATTCCTCCTAACGCTTTTTACTGGTTGAGACTCGGAGAACACTTGACCATGATCCAGGATTTGGCAGGTCAGAAGAACCACCCGACCTCCGTTACGAAAAACGGGAAACCTGACTGAGTCTAAAGTTATTCTATTCTATTCTATACTCCTTCGGACTTAAGTCTTGTTCTATACTTGAGTATTGATTGTCGCTTTCTCTCCCTATTACAAGGCCAATCCACACCGGACTGAGTTCACTCTCAAGTGAAAGAGAAAACTTAGAATGTGCCAGCTTCCTACTCTTCTCAGACATACTGTAGAAGCCAGTAACAGTAAGTGGAATGCGATTGTTTTCCTGTGTCGTGGGTGAAAGGCTGACTACCTATCACCACGATGCTCATTTCATCTAAATTAACAAGACTGACCAATAATTTTCGAAATGTTTACGCTCTGCCTACACTGACAGGGTTCAGGCGTGAATGTTTGCGTAAAAGACGTTATTACTTACCCAAGATTCGACATTAATCGGTCCATAATGAATTACTTATAAGCTATTTTTCTGTACACCTGTTATTATACGTTATAGAAGATATATATGTGTTATATTATATGCAGGCAACTTAACATGGTTTCGGAATACATTGCTGTCTATTTGTAAATGTATTATTGCACTTTGTAGCCATTTTCGAGACGTTTTCTTACGAATGATTTCATTTTTCTGGGTGTTACTCTCATTATTTCGTTATTTTTGTATTCCGTCAAAACGAGTTCGATTTCTTCATTGTTGTTTCGTTGGTTTATTTTTTGCGGTGTTATTGATAATTCACTTCTCTTTTTATTGTTATTTTTCCATTATGTTTTGCTTTTTTTCGGCTAATGGCTGACAGGAGAATTTCATGACATTGTTTTGACAAAGACCTCTGTTTTCTTCTTTCATTTTCAAAGACTATGAAAAATGTGGTATTTCACTTCTTTTTTCTATGTCTATGTGAAAAATTGAATCTTTTTGGGATGAAAGCCATCGCTCTCGTATCAACATCTTAGTGCTCCAAAATAGTCATCCTCACCTGCAGGCCGAGTACGATAGTGATAGCGCCGCGACAACACCGCGGTCCTATGTCAAAATGTCAACATTTAACTTAAGTCAGCAATATTTTTGTATTTTCTTGAGCAACTGCTTCTATTAACTGTTATTATTAACCGTAATTAACTGTTAACGTACTTAATACTTTATGAGAGCTATAGGTCATTAAGTAAACAGATAAGTGTAAGTGTTAGTATAAGACTGTTTGTTCTACAATAAAAACAAATAAAATAAATAAAATAACATTGACAACGCCATAGGGCAAGTACAAGACGGAGTCAATTTACTGATTGGACAGCCAATCATAAACAACGAGGGAGTGTCATTGACAGTTAGAAACGGCACTGCTCTCCTCCAGATGGTCGAACCCGATATCCTTAACCGCATGTATGTAGCTGAAGAAATCGAACGTTTCAGTAAGCCTTTGCGCGGGACCCTCGCGCAATCAAAGTGAAGTTTCAGCGTGAGCCGAGCGCGAGTTTGTCGTTATCGTGCTAGAGCTGCTGCTAGCGGTGCACCTTATTGATTTACGGACGAGGCTTTGACGTATTACAGCGTTTCTTTACTTGACATTGGCGACTTCGCCATTACAGTGCGCGAAAGAAGTGCGCGTATAGTTTTAAAGGCACTGACAGAATATCAGCGTTGTGGCTCCAACCACAACACTATGCTGAGTCAGGACCTCTTCCTTGACCAGCGTTTCACATCACGATTCCCCTTGATGTTTTTTCTTTGTTTATATTTGTGTATTGTGTGAAGTTGTTTGTTTTATGTAAGTTGCTGGTCATTGAATAAACGTATTATCTATCTATCTATCTATCTACGTATTTTAATTTTCATTTAAATACGCAGACATTGGCAAAAGCATGACAAGACCGGAGAACACACAAATGTTTGCCTCGACAAGGCCTCGACCAGGAATCGAACCTGGGAAAGTCAAATTAATAGACCTACAGTCTTAACTGCCGAATTCTGGATTCTGGATACATACATTATGTCACCGGAAAATAATAATAATCGTAAGTTGATCAACTTTCGAGGTAGTTTATTAACTATCGGAAAATCGTAAATGGCAATTTTCGGTAATTTATCAATTAACGGCGTCTTGCAGTAAAATAATCCAACGAACGCGAGGTGTACGCTGATTGGTTGAACGCCTCACTTGGATTGGAACTGCGACGAGTAGGTTTGTTACTAGCCGGTTAGGTTAGGTTAGAACTGCGGCCCTCAACGCACGAGCTGAGCGAGCGAAGCGAGCGTGCCACGGCAGCGCCCGGTGAAGTGCCAGAAACGACTGTGTTTGCGTTAAGCGGTTGTCGCATCGACCAATAAGAGAACAGTGTATTATATTACGGATGTCAGTTTAACGTAAAAATGTACACTGAGCAGCGATTGGTCAATTCGTGTATGATTTGACGTGTGGCAAAATCGTTAGTTGATAAACTTACAGCCAGGCAGCGTAAGTTGATCAATTAGCTAACATTTATTGCCTTAAAATACATTTCTACTACCGTGTATGATTTTTCGCTAATTGATAAACTACCTCGAAAATTGATCAACTTACGATTCTTACTATTTTCCGGTGACACATACATACGATCACGCCAATAATCACTATCAGGGTAGGCAGAGCATCAGTGGTTTTAAAACCATTTGATTCCACGTTTGACATAAATTCAGAGGGTGATACACAAACATAGAAAAAATAAGTTAAAAGTGATAAGATGAAACGCCTACTCATCAAGATTTCTTCTCAATGTTCGTTAATGTTCGTTGACTGGAAGAGATCCCCTAGTGGGATAAGTATTCTAACTTTAAGTACCATAAATGTATTCTAACTTTAAGTACCATATTTTGCTCCTGTAAGAATATTTACGAGTATTGTACAATAAAGGATTTATATAAATACATACACACATGAAAGTTTAAGTGGTGAGAGGTTGACAGCCTTTCGCCCACAATACAGCAAAACCCAAATTCCAAATTCTGGATCTTGTCATGTGATAATAATAAATCAGTTTTTGGAAATTTTTAAAAAAGGTTGAAAATGTAAAAATACATATTTCAGCCATTTCAAAAAATGTTGATTCGCGAAGTCTACAGATCCACTAGTCTAGGATGTAAGTAGTTATATGTTACTAGCTTTTCGCCCAGGATTTCGTTCCCGTGGGAATTCGGAAATGTATGTAACCTATGTTACTCAGGGATAATCTAACATTCTAATTGTTATGTTTGTTTGTTGCGGCCACAATCTAGCTTTAAGCAGATTTTTTTTCCTCCCTCTGTATTAACGTTACTGTGTACCTTCTTTGAAATAAAATTTTTAATTTTTTTTAATGATGAAAGAATAAATTCGTCTAGTTGTTTTTGATTTTAATCATTACAAACATACAAAAACACAAATTTTTCCTTTTTATAATATTAGTGTAGGTGATAAGTGATTGATAACTCTTGAATGACCTATCAAATAAAAGAGTTTGTTTAAACATAAATGAGCCAGACTTGTAACCGGAAGGTTACGGGTTCAATTCCTGGTGCGGGCCTGTACCACTAAATTCGTCTTTTCGGATTTATGCACGGATTCCTAATTATCACTTGCTTAACGGTGAAGAAAACATCGTGATGAAACCCGCCTGTCCAAGTAAATTCATTTTCGATAGACGAGCGGTCCACCAACCCGCATTGGGCCAGCGTGGTGGACTGTGGCCTAAAACACCGATAATAAGCCTAAAACCTCATCGTGTTTCGAAGGGAGGCCCGTGCCCCTCGGTGGGGACGTATATAGGCTATGACGAAGTGTAGGTGATAAGTGATTGATAACCCTTGAATGACCTATCAAATAAAAGAGTTTGTTTTATGTAATGCAAATTCTACTATATTTATGATTTAGGAACAAAAATACTAATTTTAACAGATATAAAAGGAAATCTCCGAAAATTGCTTACAAGTCCAGTAGGTGCAGTTATTTATTGAGTCTGAACTTAAAAAAAATACTGAATCTTTCTCAATTTGAAGTGAAACGATACGAAATAAAAGCACGGATTGTTGAGTAAGTAGGTAACTAATTTTACATAAAATCTAAAAACAAATTGTTGCCATTGATTAAAGTAATGCTCGGTCCAACAGTGACGCTTATCAATATAACAGATAATTCATTGACGCTTCTACTATAAATGAAGCGACAGACATCGAAGTTTGGGATGTTAGTGACGCTGTTTTAGTAACGCCTAAACTACGGCCGTTATCAACTGAGTCGTCGGGCCATAAACATTTTTCTATGTCTATCTCGCTTGCACTTACGGGCCTTATGGAGCCGCTTAGAGAAGTGCGTAACATTTAGTATCTATCTATATTGACATTTAGGGCCACATGACTCTTTTTTTATGGAAAGGGTTAAATCTTGACCAAGGTCATAGATGAGGTCGACGATGGAGCAAGTTAACCCAGAAATTGCTCATTAAGGTACTGGTACTCCTACGCAGCGACGGATCACAGCAAGCTGTTTGGCGTCGGACTTCGGTAGGAGGGTGGTCGCGAACCAGACGGCCCTTTACAGAGCCTATCACACCGCATGAGACCATAGGACGACACCTCAGATTCAGAGCAAATTGAGTTGCCGTTGCCTAGGATGGATTGATAGCAGGCAGGTCTCATTGAGTTTCCTTAGTCGCTTCTTACGACACCCATGGAAAAAGATGGAGTAGTGTTATTCTTAACCGATCACCACACAGCGATCGGTTAAGAATAACGTTAATAATAACGACCAGTTAAGAATAACTCAGTTGATAATGGCCATACTATAGTCGCCTTTAGTCTTTAGTGATGCTTCTGCCAAAAATCAAGTCAAATGAAGACATGGACGCGTGACGTAAATTTTGTCGCATGTATCTTGTTCCGCCTTCTCGCTCTATTGCATAGCGTCAGTACGGAATAGAACGACATCAACATAATAAATTAGGTATGCCACGTGTCCATGATAGCTTGGCTATGAAAGCCAATGAAGGATTTCGACTGCATTTGGTTTTTAATAAGACTACACTAAACTACGCTGAATAGAAGCACAATCACAGCACAGAAGAGTCAACGTATGTATGAAATTGATATCGATGATGCCAACGCGACAAAATCGGCTTCCAGATCATTTAAGTTTAAGTACATACATAGCTGATGTTGAGCCAACTGATTTTGGTGACCCTTGTCAGGAACGCTTCGTCATAAGTGTTAGTGATTTTGGTGCCATGTACAAATCTTGCTAAAGCTTCTTGTGCATACTAGGAGCGCTGGGTTTTTTAGTGTTAAGTAGTAAAGAACACTACAAGTGGTAGCTTCTGTAGCGACGCAGTTATTAGCCGGTTTTTGGGACACTAGTGCTATCGATATCTGTGTTTGCGTTGCTTTCCACAGTACTACCAACCTTAGTGACACTTGCTATAGGTGTTAGGGGAGCAGGACTCTTCAATATAAGCGATCCTGATCTTCTCGAAATTTCATCAATGTTAGTGAGAAAGCTACCACTTTTACTAGAACCTTCGGCGTTAGAAACTCCGATATTCAGGCCAGATACGTCAATGTATGTGATGATAGAATCATCATTACTCGTTAGACTGCTTTCTTCAACGCTGCTGTTGCTAGATGCATCAATGAATGTAACTTTGGGTCTATCATTAAAAGTGACATTTAAGCCACTTGTAGAAGTACCCTCGTTGCTAGTTACACTGGTCTCATCGCCGCTAGATCCATTTATGATTATAGGTGTATCAGTAAAAGTGACATTTGAACAACCGGTTTTTGAGTGAGTAAAGCTTTGCTTTTTTGTCATATTGACACTAGGAGAGCAATCATTGCTAGATACGTCACTTTCAGTGCCGCTAGATCCATGAATGATTGTGGGTGTATCAGTTAATTTGATATTCTGACAACCGCTTTTGGTTTTAGTTTGTTCATTAGTTATATTGACACTCGAACAGCTTTCACTAGTTTCGCCGTTGTTGTTACAATCAGAGACCCTAGATCCTTCAATTAGAACGCCGGGGCGAAATATACAAGTGGCGCTTGAGGCACCAGATTTAGGGATGTTAGGGCAGCGAGTTATTAGATTATCGACCCTAAGATCGCATCCAAATTTACTCCCGCTAGCGCCTTCATTGTATATACTCGTTCTATCTGCATCGGTGACATTAGTGTTATCATTGTTATTGGTGCTAGTAAAACTAAGTCTATTAGTGACAGAGACAATCGGATCATCTGCATCGATGCTTGTTAAACTTGTGTTATCAATGCTGCTTCTACCAACATTTTTAGGTTGGTTTCCTTCAGTGTTTGTGATAGAGACGCTTGGGTCTTTTGTTTTAGTAGCTATAGTGTCTTTGGCTTCGACACTGAGGCTACTGTCAATTGTAGTTACAGTGCTTTTGCCATTGTTATTTATATTAGTACCATCTGCGTTAATGACTTTGATTTGGCTTATTTTAGTAACGATTGACCTGTCTGCTTTATCAACAGGGATGTTGTCGATTACGTTATCATTGTTACTCACGCAAGTAGCATTAGTATCATTGATGCTTTCAGAATTCTCGATGTTTGTGTTATCGGTGATTAGTTTGTTAATAACAGTCTCGTTTGAGGAACCGGTAAAATAGACCTTAGGAAGATTGCACATATTACTGCTTGGATTATCGATCCTAATGATGTTAGATTCATCTGAAATAATATCGATGCTCGAGTCTTCATTGCTAGTTACGTCCGTTTTATTTACGTCCTGGTTGGTAGCATCAGTTTTATTGACGTTATTGCCATCTGAGTTAGTAATTCTCAGGCTGTGTACCTTACTGATAATAGAGTCAGAGTTTTTAATGGCACGGGTTCCATCCGTGTTTGTGACTACCGATTCATATTTATTATTGAAACTGGATCCGTCATTGTACGCATTAATAGGGCTTTCAGTTCTACTGATGCTGGTGCTATTGGCGAAAGTAACCAGATCATTGATATTTGTAAGTCGATCATTCATAATAATTCTAGTTTCATTTTTACTATTAACAGGAGTTCCATTAGTGTGGGTCACACTTGCTATGGGTTTTGATATTAGTGGCATGGAAATGTTTGGTGTCAGTGAGGCCACAGAAGATTTTGTTGATGATGATTTTACTATGATGTTTATGGCACTAGTTTTAGTGGGGCTAGCGACATCTATATTAATGATATTAGGGTTATCGATCTTGGTGTCGCTTGCACTTGATTTTGATTGTTTTAGGTCAACAGGAGCCACACAATTCGTAGTTGGCCCCACCGTTATTACCGGAACACTAGTCTTACCGATAGAAGTAGCACTCGGGCTTCCAATTTCAGTGCGTTTGGTATTATCAGTGCTCAGTTCGTTAATAATTGCTTCACTTGAAGTACAGGATGTATCGGCACTGTTATCATCAGCTTTAGTAACACTGGTTACACTGAACTCTCCATCGACATTCAATGTTCCTATTTTATTAATGCTTGTTATCGCTCTTATTGGCCCTGGGATTTTCAGTGTTGTTGACAAAGATTTTTCCATTAATAGCTTAGCGTTCCCTTGGTTTCTAGCGATCAGGTTTTCGATCTTAGACACATTTGTCTTTACTTTATATGTTGCAGGGACTACAGAAATCACTGTTGATCGTGGTAATGACTTTATTATAACGCTAGATCCGTCAATGTTAGTTATTTTAGGATCTCTATTTCTAGAGGCGCTGATGATGCTAGGACTATCTATATAAGAGCTGCATCTAGTAGCGATTGACGTTTCCGTCGATGGCGCCATCGGTGTTTCATCGCTATCAGTGAGGCTTAAGCTCCTTACCTTAAAGACGTTTGATATCGGTCTACTTTTCACAGGGGCCGTCGAAGATTCTTTAGATGAACTAGTGTAGTCAGTTATGACAGTGTTAGCGATGTTATTTCTATCATTATAGGTGAGGCTGGTTCTACTGGCTTTAGGAACGCTTGTTGTTGGCTTACGTGGCACAGAGGCCATTGAAGTCTTTATCTGTGTTGGAGATGCTGATGCTGAAGTCCCTAAAGTTTCCTTTAAAGGGCTGGTTAGGCTGGTTGCATCAGTGTTTGTATCACTAGTGCCAGAAAGGCTTGAACTACCAATCTTAGACATTGTGCGGCTGCTAATCTTAGATTTCTTTAGGTTATCAATTTCGGAGGTATTTGGACTACCACCCTTGGAAACGTTGGTGCTACTAATTTTAAACTTGCTTGAGCCACCAGTTACAAATGAGCTGGGGCTTCCAACCTTAAAGATACTAGCACTACCAATATTAGAGATGTTGGCGCTACCAATCTTAGAGATAATGGAGCTACCAACCTCAGAGTTGCTGGGACTCCTGTCTTGACAGATACTGGCGCTACCAATTTTAGAGATATTGGCGCTGCCAATCTTAGAGATGTTGGCACTATTAATCTTAGAGATAAGGGCGTTACCAACCTCAGAGTTGCTGGGACTCCTATCTTGACAGATACTAACGCTGCCAATCTTAGAGATGTTGGCACTGCCAATCTTAGAGATGTTGGCGCTGCCACTCTTAGAGATGTTGGCGCTATTCGTCTTAGAGATAACGGCGCTACCAACCTCAGAGTTGCTGGGACTCCTATCTTTAAAGATACTGGCGCTACCAATCTTAGAGATGTTGGCGCTGCCAATCTTAGAGATGTTGGCGCTATCAATCTTAGAGATAACGGCGTTACCAACCTCAGAGTTGCTGGGACTCCTATCTTGACAGATACTAACGCTGCTAATCTTAGAGATGTTGGCACTGCCAATCTTAGAGATGTTGGCGCTGCCACTCTTAAAGATGTTGGCGCTATTCATCTTAGAGATAACGGCGCTACCAACCTCAGAGTTGCTGGGACTCCTATCTTTAAAGATACTGGCGCTACCAATCTTAGAGATGTTGGCGCTGCCAATCTTAGAGATGTTGGCGCTATCAATCTTAGAGATAACGGCGTTACCAACCTCAGAGTTGCTGGGACTCCTATCTTGACAGATACTAACGCTGCCAATCTTAGAGATGTTGGCGCTGCCACTCTTAAAGATGTTGGCGCTATTCATCTTAGAGATAACGGCGCTACCAACCTCAGAGTTGCTGGGACTCCTGAGATCTTTAAAGATACTGGCGCTACCAATCTGAGATATGTTGGCGCTGCCAATCTTAGAGATGTTGGCGCTATCAATCTTAGAGATAACGGCGTTACCAACCTCAGAGTTGCTGGGACTCCTATCTGGACAGATACTGGCGCTACCAATATTAGAGATGTTGGCGCTGCCAATCTTAGAGATGTTGGCGCTATTAATCTTAGTAATAACGGCGCTACCAACTTCAAAGTTGCTGGGACTCCTATCTTTACAGATACTGGCGCTACCAATTTTAGAGATGTTGGCGCTGCTAATCTTAGAGATGTTGGCACTATCAATCTTAGAGATAACGGCGTTACCAACCTCAGAGTTGCTGGGACTTCTATCTTTACAGATACTGACGCTACCAATTTTAGAGATGTTGACGCTGCCAATCTTAGAGATGTTGATGCTATCAATCTTAGAGATAACGGCGTTACCAACCTCAGAGTTGCTGGGACTTCTATCTTGACAGATACTGGCGCTGCCAATCTTAGAGATGTTGGCGCTACCAATCTTAGAGATAACGGCGCTACCAACTTCAGAATTGCTGGGACTCCTATCTTTACAGATACTGGCGCTTCCAATTTTAGAGGTGTTGGCGCTGCCAATCTTAGAGATGTTGGCGCTGCCAATCTTAGAGATGTTGGCGCTGTCAACCTTAGAGATGTTGGTGCTATCAATCTTAGAGATAACGGCGTTACCAACCTCAGAGTTGCTGGGACTCCTATCTTGACAGATACTGGCGCTGCCAATCTTAGAGATGTTGGCGGTTCCAATGTTAGAGAAATTGGCGCTGCCAATCTTGGAGATGTTGGCGCTACCAATCTTAGAGATAACGGCGCTACCAACTTCAGAGTTGCTGGAACTCCAATCTTTACAGATAATGGCACTGCCAATCTTAGAGTTGTTGGCGCTACCAATCTGAGAGATGTTGGCGCTACCAATCTTAGAGATTTTGGCGCTACCAATATTAGAGATAATGGCGCTACCAACCGCAGAGTTACTGGGACTCCTATCTTTATAGATAATGGCGCTAACAATCTGAGGCATGCTGGGGCACTCAATCTTAGAGTTGCTGGGACTCCTATCTTGACAGATACTGGCGCTACTAATCTTAGTGATGTTGGCGATGCCAATCTTAGAGATGTTGGCGCTACCAATCTTAGAGATAACGGCGTTACCAATCTCAGACTTGCTGGGACTCTTGTCTTGACGGATACTGGCGCTGCCAATCTTAGAGATTTTGGCGCTACCAATCTTAGATATAACGACGCTACCAACCTCAGAATTGCTGGGACTGACTTGACTGATACTGGCGCTGCTAATCTTAGAGATATTGGCGCTACCAATTTTAGAGATAATGGCGCTACCAACCGCAGAGTTACTGGGACTCCTATCTTTATAGATAATGGCGCTAACAATCTGAGGCATGCTGGGGCACTCAATATTAGAGTTGCTGGGACTATCAATCTTACCAACCTCAGAATTGCTCAGAATAGACTGGCTGGGACTACTATCATCTGAGATAGTAGCGCTACCAATCTTAGAGTTATTGGGGCTACCAGTTTGAGAGACGCTGAGGCTATCAATCTTTGAGATGCTGCTGCTATCAATCTTAGACGTGCTAGGGCTACTGACCTTAGAGATATTGATACTACTAATTTTAGACAAGCCGGGGCTACTAATCTTGGATTTTCTTATGTTACTACTAATTTTAGAGTCGATATGCATACTGGGGTTCTCAACATTAGAGTTGCTAGCGCTACCAATTTCAGAGTTATTGGGACTACTATCTTTGGAGCTGTTGGCGCTACTAATCTTAGAGTTGTTTGGGCTACTGAGAGTTTCAACTTTAGACATGCTGGTGTCGCCAATTATCGATATGTGTAGGCTATTAGTCTCAGAAATACTGGCGCTACCAATCTTAGAGACACCAGTGCTACTGGGACTACAAATCTTAGACATGTTAAGGTTGCCAATTTCAGACATATTGGGGCTATTAGTCTTAAAGATATTAACGTTATCAATGTTGACGTTGATTGGGCTACTAATTTTAGACACACTAGAGCTATGAATCTTAGAGTTGCTAAGGCTACTGGGGCTACTAATCTTAGAGATGCTAGATCTAGAAATAGACATGTTGGAACTAGCGTTCTCAGAATATTTGGGGCTAGCTATATTAGAAAAGCTTGGGATCGGTTTTGGTGTGTAAGGAGCCATAGGAGCATCCATCAAAGGCTGCACTGGTATTAGTGTCGAAGTGACCGTTGATGGCACTATGATAGGGTCGCCAGTGTGCGCAATACTGTTTTTATCGTTGTAAAAGGCATTCGGGCCATCGGTTTTAGTAGTGCTGGTCCTATGAGTCGTATCGACATTGGATATGTTGGTTAAAGTAGCGCTGGTAACATCGAGACTAGCGACATTAGATCCATCAATGCTGTTGCCGCTGGCTGCATTAGTGGGATTGACCCTTAGTCCATCAGTGATTACGATTTTGGGTTCAGTCACTTTGTTGCCTAAGTAATCGAGTTTTATGCTTCTGATGCCATGAGTCGTAGCAATCCCAGATCCATTAGTGGGTAAAGCACTAATGCCACCAATAGTAGTAAAGTTGGTTTTACTGATTTTAGAGAAACTTGTCGAATGTCTTGGTAATGCTGGGATCGCAGAAGTTTGTGCTGAAGGGAGCATTGGTGTCAGTGTAGCTGAGGCTGAATCTTCTATAGAGGGCCCATCGGTGTATGTGACTCTAGATCCATTAATGTTACTGAAACTAAGACATCGGTAGCCTTGCGTTTTTTGATCTGCGTCTGTTAAAGGTTTTCTGATGGCAGGAGCTATGGAAGTACTTTTCAAATAGGAAATTGGTCCAAATGACTCTGAGGCCATTGAAGTTCTCATTGATGGGCAACTGATGCTTTTAATATCAGGATAACTAATGATTGGGCCGTTGCTAGTGTAGCTAAGTCGATAAGTGATATTAATGCTTCGGACACTGCTTTTAGTGATGCTTGTGTAATCGTTATTAGTATCGCTGACTCCGGAGGAGTAAGTGACGCTCCGACTTTCAGTTTTAGTGACGCTGGTTCCCTCAGTCATGGTAGCGCTTGTTGCATCAGAGGAAACGACGGTTGAACCAATAGTATTAGTACAATCTTCGCAGTTTTCGCAAGTACAATCATTGGAAATTGAGACGCTGGTTCCACCACTAACGCTTAATACATTATCAGCTTGAGTGCTATAGCTTCTGACACTAGAGTTACCAACCTCAGAGTTGCTGGCACTCCTATTTTGATAGACATTTGCGCTGCCAGTCTTAGAGATGTTGGCGCTGCCAATCTTAGAGATGTTGGCGCTACCAATCGTAGAGATGTTGGCGCTACCAATCGTAGAGATGTTGGCGCTAGTCACTTCAGAATTGGTAACGATGTTTGTATTATTGCAACTGTCATTAGTTCCACTAGTATTTGTAACGCTGACTTCTTTACCATTAGTATTTACACTGGAATCATTCGTGACACTTGAGGTTCGTTCCTTTAACTGACCATCAGCGTTATTAGATTTATCATTAACGTCATTTACAAAAAAACAGCGATCATAAACTTTTTGGGAAGATCGTTTAGGTCCATAAATTTTGGAAATGGAGCGAAACAGATTAGGAAGGCTCGTGCCACCAAATTTAGGAGCAGCAACTCTTTTAACGCCTGAACCGCTTGGACCACCGCAAATAGTATCTCTAGCTTCATGGCTGCAGCTTCTTGCGGCGATTCTATTGCAACTGGGTCTGTGAATATGAACGCAATGGCAATTCCTTCTGCCGGGTTGTGGTTCGCAGCAATCGTAAACGCCGTCTAGAAAACATTCGTGTATGGTCACTCCTATCATTATCCCCGTCACGATTAAGGCGTACAGTCCAGCGATGAATTTCTGTTGGCTGTCGTCTAGATGCATTGGTGGTTCTGGAAGAAAAGTACGGAATATGACTGGCTAATTATAATTATACTCGGCTTCAGATGGGAAGGCGAAAAGTGGCTATACTCGTAACTCTAAAATTAAAAGTGTTGTATCACCCCTGACATTTGATTGCTTATAACTTTTAAACGGCTAAACCAATTTTAATCCAATATAAATAAGAACCATCTCGATCACATCAACTTTCAAACAAAAAAAACCGCATCGAAATTGGTCCATTTTCTTGGGAGCTACGATGCCACAGACAGACACGCAGAATCGTCAAATTTATAACACCCCTCTTTTTTGTCAGGGGTTAAAAATAATGGACATGACGCGTATATGGAAATGCTTCCAGTACTCAGATCCCCCATACATCTGAGATGCGGTAGGGTTTACGGCGCCCGCAACGACGTTTAGATGTTGTAAATGCTACCCGGGTTTGGGTTCTGTACTGCGGTAGAGTTTACTTAAGCATAATGAACCATTTTAGATATGAATCCCTACTAGTATTCAGAACGCAATTTTCAGATAAACCGTATCTGCTTCTAAGTTACAATCTGGTTGCATAACTTAGGAAAAAAGGTAAAAAATATGTATTTTTACCTTTTTCCTCGCTTCACTCGCTCGGCTTGAGCGTTGAGGGTTGCAGTTCTAACCTAACCTAACCCAACCAACCCGTTAAGGGTTATTCAGAACTAGTATTCTACTAGTATTCAGAACGCAATTTTCAGATAAACCGTATCTGCTTCTAAGTTACAATCTGGTTGCATAACTTAGGAAAAAAGGTAAAAAATATGTATTTTTACCTTTTTCCTCGCTTCACTCGCTCGGCTTGAGCGTTGAGGGTTGCAGTTCTAACCTAACCTAACCCAACCAACACTTAACGGGTTGGTTGGGTTAGGCTACTAACAAACCTACTTGTCGCAGTTCCGTCAGTCGCAATCGAACCAAGAAGTCAAATTACTTATAAACAGACAAAATCAAACATGTAACACATTTCCGATAGTTATTTAGGAAATGTATAGATTTCCTAGATAATGTATCAAATAAAATCTCTGAGTTCGGGGAGCATAAGATATGAAAATCCTCCCGCGGCTCAGATCGCGCCTACTTTCGAAAGTATATGATTCTGAACAGCGGAAGGGTTCCGTTATAATTTTTCTGAACTACACTGCGGAATCCATACCTGATTCCAGCGCGTTCACTGATCTCAATAGTGGAAGGATTTTAGTGATCATTTTTAGGAAATCTTGCTCGTAAAACCTCCCGCATCTCAGACCGGTGGCGGTGCTGAGATCGGTAGCATTTCTATGAACGCGGGCATGACTTTTGGTTTACTATTTTAATACAGCACAATGTTCATCTAATTTGATATGATTATACTGTTTGTTTTACCCTGCCAGATGAAATGAAACCTATGCGATAGTGAAATACTTTCCGCCTTTCTGTCTGACGCGGAGTAAGCCTAAATCGAGTAAATGACTTAGCCGTGCCGTGCCATTCGAAGTATAAAATGGCACATTATCTTCTTAATTTCTAGGAAGAACTCTTGGAAAGTCTCATTCTCATTCGCCAATGAGCCTCATGGAGAGAACCACCCCCTAAAGTCGCAAATTTAAAGTCACACACATACACTAACAAATACACACATACACATACATTCGCATGCACACGCTGCTAAGTTTTGGCAAGAAACTAAGTGAATAAATTTTCATTTTTATTTGTTAACTACTTTGTCACTTAAACTTAAATGTAGGTAGAATCATTATGAAGACAGGCTTTTCTTAACACAGGCTTTTAGCTTAAAAGGTTGCCCCAGCTTGTTACAATAAACATTTTTGATTTTTTGATTTCATTTACCGAGAAAAACACATGTTCCTCTATCTCGCACACAGTACAGATAAAACAGCATTCTCTCACGTACCATGGACTCGTTTAACCAACTAAATGACGACAGTGGAATTGACTTATTTTCCGGTAGCAAATGTGGCTTGAAGAATGCGCTCACAGCCGACTTTAATTTGAATCCTTGTTTATTATTAATTGTAAAAGTATTGAGTTGTTCATATCTGTCTACTTATTTCCTCACCTATAGTACATGCAACCACTATTTATTTTCTTTCTATATGTGGAAGCTTGTTATTCTTCTTCTAATCGTGTAGGTATAGTCAGGTATATGGCAAACTTGGCTAACCTGGTGTCAGAGAAACCGCACAATGACCTCTGACTTGGTTTTAACTACTGTAGTCAATCGACATCTGTAACTTGTTATTAGCTCTTAGTTATTCACTTAAGTTCCTGTGTTGCAAACATTTCTGTAAGCTCCCCAAATAAAATAGAATATACTCACCGTTTTCGTTATTCCATTCCACTTAATACTTAAAACATTAAGGTAAGCTTCGCCAAATTATCTTTTTAATTATTATTTGTCATTCTTTTTTATTGAATCCCGGTATCGATATCTACAACAAGTGTACTCCTTGGTACAAGGTGGAGTTTTAGGCGAACAACATTTTTTTTCACCTCTGGCTGGCTTTGACGTTATAATCGAGGTAGTCATCGCCACTGGGGCATTACTTTTAAGTGTAATGTTTGCCGAGCTTTTGACTGTAGCGTTATTAGAACACGGGATACAGGGCGCACTTGGGAAAGTAGTAATGCTAATATAACTGTGGCTGCTTTCGGATTTTTTCGGTTCAATAGATTCGAAACTGACGTTGCTTTTTCCGCTTTTCACGCTTGTGATGCTCGATCTTCGACGCGGACATTCATTGTCGCAGGCTATACAGATGGCTGTGAGTATTCCGATCACGGCTAGTCCGCCAACGATTGCCCAGATTAAGTAACTGTTGTCTTCCTCGGTGCAGCAGGACATTAGAGCGTAATCTGAGGGTGTAAAAAATCCACTTGTAAAGTTAAAAACTCGCTCAGCAATGAAGGAAAATATCGTGATAAAATTCGTCTAAGAAATTCGTTTTCGGGCGGCGCGCGGTCCACCAACCCGCTTTGTGCCAGCGTGATGGATGGTCTAAACGCCCTTCGTGTATCGAAGGGAGGTCCGTGGCCATCGGTGGGAACGTATATACATTTTATGTGGATACGTCTAAGTACAGTTAACCAATTATTTAATTCATTATCACAAAACCAAAGGTTCATACAGCCCAACTAAATGCAATGCACACATTTGTTAACTAATTAAAATTAAATACTTGGAATTTTCATTTTCGCTGATAGAAGTGATAGACCAACACACAGTTCTTTAATTTGATTACTACGGAGCACTACGCAGGATCTACATGTCTGAGTACGAACTGCTACGCAGGACTTACTACGGAGTGCTACGCAGGATCTACATGACTTACTACGAAATGCTACGCAAGATCTACATGACTGACGTACTACGAAGTGCTACACAGGAGTGACTTACAACGAAGTGCTGCGCAGGATCTACAGGATTACTACGGAGTGAGTGAGATTGTACGCAAGATCTACATGACTGATTTACTACGAAATGCTACGCAGGATCTACATTACTGACGTACTACGAAGTGCTACGCAGGAGTGACTTACAACGAAGTGCTACGCAGGATCTACATGACTTACTACGAAATGCTACGCAAGATCTACATGACTGACGTACTACGGAGTGCTACGCAGGAGTGACTTACAACGAAGTGCTGCGCAGGATCTACAGGATTACTACGGAGTGAGTGAGATTGTACGCAAGGTCTACATGACTGATTTACTACGAAATGCTACACAGGATCTACATTACTGACGTACTACGAAGTGCTACGCAGGAGTGACTAACAACGAAGTGCTGCGCAGGATCTAAAGGACTCACTACGAAGTGAGTGAGATTGTATGCAAGATCTACATGACTGATTTACTACGAAATACTACGCAGGATCTACATTACTGACGTACTACGAAGTGCTACGCAGGAGTGACTTACAACGAAGTGCTATGCAGGATCTACATGACTGACTTACTACGAAGTGCTATGCAGGATCTACATGACTAACTTACTACGAAGTGCTACGCAAATCTACATGTCTTACTACGAAGTGCTACGCAGGATCTATAGGACCCATTACGAAGTGCTACGCAGGATCTATAGGACCCACTACTACTAAGTGCTACGCAGGATCTATAGGACCCACTACGAAGTGCTACGCAGTATCTACATGACTGACTTACTACGAAGTGCTGCGCAGGATCTACAGGACTCACTACGAAGTGAGTGAGATTGTACGCAAGATCTACATGACTGATTTACTACGAAATGCTACGCAGGATCTACATGACTGACTTACTACAAAGTTCTACGCAAATCTACATGTCTTACTACGAAGTGCTACGCAGGATCTATAGGACCCACTACGAAGTGCTACGCAGGATCTATAGGACCCACTACGAAGTGCTACGCAGTATCTACATGACTGACTTACTACGAAGTGCTACGCAGGATCTACAGGACTCACTACGAAGTGCTACACAGTATCTAAATGACTTATTACGGAGTGCTACGCAGGATCTACATGACTGGACTACGAAGTGCTACGCAGGATCTACGGAACTCATTATGAAGTGCTACGCAGGATCTAAGATTTACTAAGAAGTGCTACGCAGAATCTACACGACTGACTTACTACGATCTACTAGATCTACTGGACTTACTACGGAGTGGTACGCAGAATCTACAGGACTCACTACGAAGTGCTACACAGGATCTATATGACTTACTACGGAGTGCTACACAGGATCTAAATGACTTACTACGGAGTGCCACGCAGGATCTACATGACTGACTACAAAGTGCTATGCAGTATCTACAGGACTCATTATGAAGTGCTACGCAGGATCTAAACGACTTACTACGAAGTGCTACGCAGAATCTACACGACTTAGTTACTACGGAGTGCTACGCAAGATCTTTATGACTAAATTACTACGTAGTGCTACAGTAGTTCTATCAACTCTACGCCTATTGGCAAAAGTGCAATCTTCCCCAGAGAAGAATAGGCAAGAAACTCCGAGAGGTGCTCTTTTTAAAAATAGCCTTATTTTACAAACTTATTATTGCAGTTAACATAAATGGGGAGAAGATGGTAAGCCATTTTTTATCAACAGCATGGTTGGTTTGAATAATTACTTACTTACCGAGTAATTAACATGTGTGTTCTTGCGCCACGAATTGACTGCCTTTGAAGCGAAAATATATTGGCTGTTGAAAATTGTGCCGTTATCATGATACATCAGTGGTAGTTTAGACTTAATAAGTCGTTTTTTCTTTATTAAGTAGCTGTTGCTAAAAAAATTAAAATAAAGTAATACAGGGTGTAGGTATCAAGTTGTAGTGTTTGCAACGTTTGCTTGAATTTTAGTTCCGAAATTTCTCAGTAGACGGCGTTGCTAGTTTCATAAAACATGGTACAAAGATGTTCCGGCGATTGCCTTATGTTTGCCGTGTTGAATTTAAAATATATGTCACCGCAACATTGTCAAACCCGTACTATTATAGCGATCGGTACACTTGACCATGTTCCAAGATATGGCAGGTCATAGGTAATTACAGTCGCTTCACTGTATCTGACCTCCGTGACTGTACTGACAGAGGAATGTGATAGGATTGAATCGAGGTTACACATTCACTTTACTGAATAAACAGATTTCTTCACGATGTTTTTCCTTTAAGAGTGTTGGTAGGTCTGCAACATAACTCAAAAACAGAGTCATTGGGTTATGGTCCTGGGGATCGAACTCCGTATCGAAAAAATTTCGGCGCGAATGGGATTTGAGACCACGACCCCAGCATGAAATCTCCTGGTGCTCTAACTAACTGACTGACCTTCAAGTCAAGCGACGAAATTCCTCATTCCCTTACTAAGCACATACGGTATCTCAGCATTGCGAATCCGACGCGCTAGCTATCGACTATCGACGCACCATTGCATGGATCAAACAAGGTAAAGTTTTAAAAAAAAGTTTAGGACTTAAAAATAAGTTATTACCTTCGTGTCCATTTTGAGTTAGGTATTTACATTGTGCGTGATTTTATTATTATTTATAATACAGGATCAAAGGGCCATGTTAAAAGAAAGTGCACTTTTCTTGTTATTCGTAACTATGTCATCTTTTTATAGTGTACCGTGATTGAGCGTGTTCAGCTAACATTTATGTGTCGAATTATTGAGATTATGAATTATTAGCGGTAACATTATTTTTGAGACGTTTTTTTTAAATAATATTACATTTTTACAATTTACTGTACGGTTTGGTTGTTTACAAGAGTTAGATTTTTTGCTTTGACGTTGTCGCAAGACAGATCTTACCACAGACCTAGAGTTAACTTATTTTCGGACACTAACACCTAGTTTTATGTTGAGGTCAGTTTTCGTCAGAAATCCTTCCGAAGTTCCGACGCCGAACAGCTTGCTGTATTCCGTTGGTGCGTGGGAGAGTGTTGGCATAATCTGAGTTAACTCGCAGTCAAGAGCTAACCCATCTCTCATAAGTATACTTACTGCTAAGTGGCGAATATTTTACCAACGGTGTTGCAATTTTTAAAGTGAAATATAAAATATGTATTGTTGTAAGTGTACCTTAAGTAAATAAATAATAAAAATATAGGTACTTACTAGACAAAACAGGGTCCCTGTAGTGACAGTTTTACCTAATCGCTCGCCTTGTCTTCAATTGTATCTTCTGTTGATTTACGCAGATTCTATTGATTTCCGAACTTTTTAATAACTACACTTCAATGAAAGGATCTAAGCTAAGCATTCTTGGATTTTTTTAGAAAAAATAGAAATCAAAAGATATCGCTCGACAAGAAGCGACCAACCCTTATTTCTATGTACACACGGCAGCACATCAGGCTATACAAGTTGACCTTGGCGGCTTTCGTAGTGCAAATGGATAACCTGTGGTGATCGGTTGAGAATAACACCACCCCATCTCTTTCCGTGGGTGTCGTAAAAGGCGACTAAGGAAACACAAATGAGACCTGCCTCCTATTATTCCATCCCAGGCAACACTTAATTTTTTTCTGAATCTGAGGTGTCGTCCTATGGTCTCATGCGGTGTGGTAGGCTCTGTAAAGAGCCGTCTGGTTCGCGACCACCCTCCTACCGAAGTCCGACGCCAAACAGCCTGCTGTGTTCCGTCGGTGCGTGGGAGTACCAGTGCCTTTATAGGCATTTTCTGGGTTAACTCGCTCCATCGTCGACCTCATCTTTGAACTTTATGGTCAAGATTGAGGTCAAGAGTTAACCCATCTTATAATATATAAAAAAACCTGACGTGCGTGCTGCTGTATGTACCACGAGACAGGGACAGTTGCAACTCTTCCTACCCCGCAAACATCATAAAAATGTACGTCTATTTTCGTAAGGGACAGCTTAGCAAATACCTTAATAGTGAAATCGAGCCATAACCATGATCAGCTAGGTATAAGTCATTAATTTTTCCCGGAAACGTCAGTTAAGGAGAGTTTTCGTTAGGTAATTTTCCTATTTTTGCGCTACGCAATGTACCGTAAAACCGTGCCCCGGGTGCGATATACATTGCTGGTTTTCGTGTTTTAGCCTTCATCATTTTATTGGAAAATTGAGTCTATCAGAAGAAATTATTTAATTTTAAAAGTAGAAAAGATTCACTTCCCTCTTTGTGACTCAGGTTGGGCTTAAAATCAGCTTGCTGTGCCCACACCCTTTCCACCCTGTCTTTCTAAATGTTTGCTATATTATGTCTGTGTTTATATTGTGTGTGGAATAAAGGAATTTGTATTTGTAAAAAACAAAACAAATTAAAACATCCCTGAGGAAAATTCAACTGGATAATTATCCACGTTAAAAACGTATGAGTCACCGACTTCAATCCCAACAACAGTTCGCACAAAGTAGATATCTAGTTTTTTGCGGACTACAATGCCTATTAGCAAATAACTACAAACAGAAATGTCATTCATTTATTTAGATGATGTTCTAGTTTGTAGTATATTTTGTTTTTGTTGATTTTTTTTTAAAGCGCTGAATCATTTTCGATAAAATTTATATGGGACCTCTTCAGGAGTATACTCTTTCGAACAAATAAAGAATTTTGAAAATCGGACAACAGTTGCCGGAGTAATCGCGTAACAAATATACAAAAAAAAACAAGAAAAAAAAAACATAGTCGAATTGAGAACCTCCTCCTTTTTTGAAGTCGGTTGAAAATCATTCAGAATGATGATCTTAAGTTCAGGGTTTATTTTTTTGCTAACCTTACATCATGTATTATAAAAAATTAGGTCCCTACGTTTTGTTTTTTCCATAATTTTTTCCCGAAAAAGAAAAACAAAGTTGAAATAAAACAAATAGTGTAATGTGAACATTTCTAGTTTTAATATAATTTCCATGCCACGAGTTATATTTACATATGCATTTTGACGACTTTGCCGATTGGCGTAAGCTCGCTGTGTGACCATGTACAAGAATGGTTAAATGTTGTAAAAAATGGGCCTTTTTATAATTCGAACGGCATGGCACGGCAGAATTTGTATTACCATTGCCTCTTATGTTCTCAGCGTCTAGTATCACTAGTATACAGGGCTTTAGGTAAATCTCTTTCAGCCTCTCGGGTGGTAAATCAGTCCATGAAACTGAACAACTTTCCCAAGGAACAAAGGTCAAAGTATGAAAAAAAAAATTGACTTCCCATACAAAATGTGCTATCAGCTGAAGCAAATGAAACAAATTTTTTTTTTTCGTATTTCGACCTATGTTCCTTGGGAAAGTTGCTCAGTTTAATGGACTGATTTACCACCCGAGAGGTTGAAAGAGATTTACCTAAAGCCCTGTATAGGAGGCAATAGTTATACAATTTTGCCGTTCCGTTTTCGAATTATAATAAAAAGGCCCATTATCAGCCGTTAAAGTGTAGGTAGTTATAAAACTTCAAGTGTTTAATTAGCGAAAATTAATGATGAGAATCAGCCCAATAAGCTGAACAACTTTCCCTAAGGAACATGGGTCAAAATTAAGCAAAGTTGTTCAGATTGATGAGGAGAAGCACCTTCTACAATTTCGCTAACTCAAGTCATTTTATAGAGATAGAGTGACAACAAGTAAGTGTTAATTGATACAGGTGACCACACTCCATTAAGTTTTTTTGTACTTCAAATGTACGAACCAAAACTATAAACATGGTCACAGAACCAGCCAAATAAAAATAAAACTTATACACTATGAAAAATTAGAAAAAAAAACTTTAAAATGCACTTTTTAAAATGGCAATATCATCTTGTCATATTTTTGTTCAGTTGTTGACATTGTAAGTTTTTTAGGTTCGATTCTTAAGACAGGATCAAAATAGTTAGCAAAATAAAGAAAAACTATTGCTATACAAACAATTAAAAATATATATTACAGTTTTCAAGAGCTATTTAAAATTATCTTTTAAAGTTTATTTCTAAGGCAACGTGACACCCTTGCAGGTTTCTCTAATGCCTCTTTGCAGCTTTTTCTAGAATCTTTATTAGCCATACTGCCGTACTCAGAGACGTCAATTAAAGTTAAGAAGTATTTAAATGACATGCTATCCTTGTTTACAACAACAAGACTGAAAGTGACAACATCAGAGTTAAGCAGTGCTTAACATTAATTGACGTCTCTGAGTGTGGCAGTTATTATTCATAAAATCTTGATTTACAGTTAAGTAACAGTTGACAATTTACAATTTCTTCATAATGTCTTGAAAAATGTATTTTTTTACGTTACAACGTAAACAACTGACCAAGAAATCTTAATTTTAACGAAATAGTTCCATTCATATCAGTGGGCAAAATCGAGCATCGATTTAAAAATAAACTTTATTTTAAAGGCAACATTCAGCGTGCGGCACTAAAATAAAAAAAACATGCCAAATATTTTTTAAATCACTTTGACAGCTTTAATTTTATTGACTGACAAGAGAGCCTAAGTTTTATTTTTAAATCGACACTCTAATTGATTATATTGCTTATTAATTTCTTCGGGCACCAGTGCAAAAACCACACGATTAGAAAAATATTAAATGCTAAATAAAATACGTTTTTGAGAAAATACATTTTAAAAAGATGAAATAAATGCGAAGAGAAAATTATAAAAAAAAGCAAAAATTATTTCAAGAAAATAACTTTCTTTGACGTTTTTTTGGTAAGAAATAAATTAATAGATATAACATTTAGATAAATAAAAAAGACGCCATTTTTCAACCAATGCACGGCGCCTGATAAAACCGTGTGATTTTTTTACACAACTTAAATTTTTGACATCCGCACTACCTTTTACACGTAGGCATACCAGCACTTTGTTTAATGACAAATTTTTTGGAAATTTTTATAATTTTCAAGCTGTTTAATAACCTTCAAATACGTAGTTACATATTACACATTCTGAAACGCAAACTACTCAAAAAAATAGTACTAAATTGACTAAATAGATGGCGTTTTGCGACATGCAAAAATTTTAAAATTTTTCGATCATAAAAATCGAAAAAATAAATGATGAAATGTGTTTCGTGTTTTATTATTATTACTATTAAAGTTAATTTAATTAAACGCCATCAACAAAGTCATTGTGGAACTAAAATTTTGACCTGTTACAATAATATTCAAAGTAACTAGAGATTTGAACGAAATTGTTTTTTTACATAATAGATTCAATGAAAGTGAATGAAATCCATAAAATTTGTCGTTTTCCAATGCGCCATCCTAATTCGCAATGTAAAAATATAGTAATATCTATAAATAACCAGAATTGTAGGAGAAACTTCACGAATTTTTAAGAAAAACACGAGATATACTTTATTGTCATGGAGTTTTGGATAACTGCTTAGCTTGGTCATAAGTTTGGTTACTTTAAATCAGGTAATTAGCAAAAACATAGGTCAAAATACGAAAAAAAAAATTTTGATCTTCCATACAAAATGCGCTATATGCTGATGAAGTTTGTATGGGAACTCAAAATTTTTTTTTCTTATTTTGACCTATGTTCCTTGGGAAAGTTGTTCAGTTTCATGGACTGATTAAACACCCGAGAGGTTGAAAGAGAGATACCTAAAGGGCTGTATTGGAAACGTCTTTATTGAAAGATTTTTTGTATTGAAGTAGAACGATCAACAACCAATTTTAAAATTAAGCTATGACATATTTTTATACATCGCGTCGCCAGATACACAGTTTAGATAACTAAACAGGTGCAATATTACAACACCCTCTTTAATCTAAACTGGGTTAATATTTTTATACATCGCCAGATAAACAGTTTAGATAACTAAACAGGTTCAATTGTAATATTGAACCTGTTTAGTTATCTAAACTGTGTATAAGAAGGTGCCTTGGGGGAAAGTTGTTCAGTTTCACAGGCGTAATCACCCCCTAGAGTTGCACTAACTAATTTAAGGTCACTAATATATAATATAAGTATGGTACAGTCAAGATTGCTCAAGCTTGACAGTGTAGTTCTACTATCGCCTGTATCTCAATAATTTAAGGTACCACTGTGTAAAGCTTCATGTACTCTTGACTGTACACTCAATGTGTACCCAGTTCACAAAAGTTTTTTTTAAAGATAATAATCCCGTAGCAATATCACCGAGTTTTCCCTAAGGAAACAGTAAGTTTAAAACACAATTCTGATTAGACATGAGTTGATTATTTATCGACATGGTTAATAGTTTTTAACTTTGTAGTTTAATACTCGTGCAGCGCCATCTCTTGAGGAATAATTGTAAGTGACTTATGAAGACTAAAAGTATAAAATAAACAAAAGAAAAGTAAACGAAGTAGTCAACTTGAATTTTCAGTTCTGATCAATGAATTTCATTTTTCTTAAAAATTGTGAAAACGTGACGAAAATTAAAAGAAAAATTGCGCAAATTCCACATTTTTCATACAATAAACAGAAAAAAAGTGCATTTTTGTTTTCGTTTCCGTCACGTTTTAAGAAATTTTAATTTAAACAAAATAAATTGAGGTTTAGCACTTGCTCATCTGAAAATGATATCCCTCCATGTGTCTCGAGTATGCTTTTACAGCTTCTCAAACAGACCTCTTTTGTATGAAAAATCTTGCAATATCCCTAGCCAGTGTTGATGTGTGTATTTTATTATCGGATGCGGGCGGCGCAGGACCGATCGAGGTGGAGATCCCTTGGGGAGGCCTATGACCAGCAGCTGACATGATGATTATTTATTATAAAGTTGGAACGAAGCCGCATGCGTCTCGTCCCCAACCTTCTATTTTTACTCTTTAGTTTACAAATATTTTTAAAATTTAAAATTAAAACTTCCCGTAAACAGGCAAATCAGCTGACCGCACAAGTTGTATGGAGAAGCGAAAAATGTTGCATTCAGTTTCGTGGGTTGATTCTTATCCTTAATTTTGGTTAATTAAAGTCACGAAATATTTTATTGCATCCATAGGTTTTACGCAATATGATTGTTTGTTCGGGTTAAATCTTACAACTGAATTTAATGCAGTTACTCAACCGATTCAGCTGAAATTTTACATACCCATTTAGTTCGGGATGACAAGGCACGGTTAGCCAGATGACGTCATTTTGAAACCAGTATGGCGGACTGTCCAAGATGGCGGACTTGTTATTTTATTTTGCACTCCCGTGATATTAACGATGTAGATAAATAACAAACTCCAACTTAACCTAAAAACGTCAGAAGACGTTGCCAAAAAATGCGTCCCCTTTTAAGCCATCTGACTAAGGAACTCTAAAAATCAACGCTGAAACAATGATTAGAGTAGTACATACACAAACTTACAAATGTAATATTTTAATATTAATATTATATAAAAATTTTTTCTTTAATACCACGTTTTTTGTGTCAATTTGAAAAACTGTTTTGATTTCAAATTTGTTGGCGAAAATAATGAATGTAATCAGCTCAGTAAACTGAACAAGTTTTTGCAAAGATTTTTCCTAAAAAATTGTCATTTTTTTTCTTCCAAAAATTGACATTTTTTCCGGAATTTGTGTGGATTCTTTGTGAAGAGTAGTTCAGTTTCGTAGGCAGATTCACAACCTCAAAGATTCGCCAACTAACTTAAAGTCACCCCATATGGTTAAGCAACTTTAAAAACCTCAGTCTTAGGATGGGTGACCGGATCTTATTAGCTCGAATAAATACAACTTTTTCTGTACTTTATTTACTAAGACCTTAACATACTTAAGTCGAATCCGATCAAGTTAACCGCTCTTTAGACTTTACTAAAACCATAAAACTAACATAATGTACTTTAAGGCACAACAAACACCGTTTACATAAAAAAAAACTAAAAATAAATTTTAAAATTTTATTGGCTCAAAAAACGTGGCATCTTTGGACATTATTAAAAAAAAATACACACTTCGGCACGCTACGGACATTTTTTTTATTAATTAATAAAAAAGGTTTTTTTCATGCCAGATCTTATATATTTTGCCTTAATAATAAAATAAAAACTTGTCATGTTCAGACAAGCGTTGTCAAGATAAAAAAATGATCTGGCATAAAATATGTCACTAATTTTGTACTTTTACAATTGAAATAATGTTTTTTAATTTTTTTTACACTAACAAGTTTCTAGGGTACATTAACAATCTCTAGTGTATTATTTTATTACGATGTGACGACATAGTGCTAGGAAAAAATATAACTGTCACTTAGAGTAATCCATAATAAACGTTACCAAGGCCTCCGAAAAAAAAATCGGCGTAAGAATAACAATTAATTTGACGAATTTTTAAACATATCTCTACTGCACACTATCACTTTCACAACACATTACACAACACCGATCACACTCGCACTCGGCACACCTCGCAGGTGGTAGCTGAAAATCAGTGCTTTGTCGCATCCAGCGGCAAAATTGTCACTGAGCTACGGCCTGTTTCTGCAGCACATTTCCTTCTGTTTTATTTTATTTATGTAAGACTAATCATTTACTTTTTTATTTTAATTCAATTTTTTTTATATGCTTTAATTTTTTATTTCAATTTTTAAATCAACTAATTTAATATAGGTAATGTAGTAATGTAAGTTTTTTTTTGTGTGCAGAAATAAACAATTCATTCAATAATCATTCATAATTTAGAGTACGATAATGCGACGTTGTCATTTCTTACGTAAAGGTGTTTTATATGAAATTCATATTTTTACGAATTATTTTGTTTTAAAAACCAAAATTTTAAATTATTAATAATTGAAAAATAATGTATAAGTATGCTATTTGATAGATATACGTGGTCTTATTGATATCCTGGAATTATCAATGAGCTATCAAAAGGAACAGGTTGTACAGTTTTTGAACAATTCACACAGCGATATCTTGCCTCATACTATAGTATGGCTGTTATCAACTGAGTCGTGAGGCCTTAAATGTCAATAGAGACAGGAATGTAGAGCCCCGTAAGTGCAAGCGAGACAGACATAGGGAAATGATTTATGGCCTGACGACTCAGTATAAGTATTTAAGCAAGGGTCTTCAAGGCCATAGTATAAGCAAGGGTTAGTCTTCAAAGACTAAATTGTGTAGCCTAGATACCGGACTATCAAATATTCGTCATGTGGCCTATTATGGCTGCAATTTTTTCCATTTCATTTTATTGTATGAATTATGGACAGTCATAAATTTTTCCTAGCGCTTAAGTCAAAATCTAATAGGGCTTTAGCTAACTTTTGCATGAAGGCTGGCCAACCTAAAGTACGCCATTTTTTTTCTAAAATCTGTCTACTGTTGGCGCTTTTGCAACTTTGACAGCTTATATTTCGGAAACGCGACGCATTAAGAAGTTGTCGTCTGTTATAGTTTTATTTTTAATGGTTATAGCTATGTATTCATGCAAGTTTTATTGCAGGCCATTTCTATTACAAAACTATTCACTTCACTTTTTAGTAGGTTATGGCAAGCGGTTGGTTGTTGAATGAACGACCATCTGCCAGTGTCAAGTAATTATACTATTTTGTAACAATATTTTATGAAGTGTAGTATTTTTATGCCAGTATACTACGCGAAAATACCATAGTAAAAACCTATTTGCAACTGGGCGCTTGCGACTGTCAGTTTTGACTTTTTTTTAAGGCTCGGAATTACGTGGTTTAGCAATTTATTACATGTAAAATAAAAACAGCTTGTTTGACAGATAAAGTGTCTCAATTTAACACATGTCGCGCTGTACCTAGTGCAAAAGCGGTTTTTTAATAGAATTGCCCTGCTGGACGAAAAATAAAATGGCGGACAGTAGGTAGGCCAAATCTTTACAGCCCTTTTCTTTATATTTTTATATTAGGCACCATAAGTGCCTACATTATTCTAAAAGCACTGAAATTTATTTAAATATAATATTACACAAACACAGAAGTTACTTTTTTTACAAATTTAAATTTAATTTCGTCAATTTTTTTTATTATACTGAAAGGTTGTTGACAATAGGCAAGATAGTAGTTTTCAAATGTAAAATGACCCTTATGTCGTCCAAATAAGGTTGCTTGAAAACTGCAATTATTATACACTCATCAACACGGTCTAGGGATATTGCATGATTTTTCATACAAAACAAGTATGTTTGAGAAGCTATAAAAGCATACTCGAGATACATGGAGGGATATAATTTTCAGATGAGCAAGTGTCAAACCTGAATTTTCAACTCCAGTCAATGAATTTTGTTTAAATTGAAATTTGTTAAAACGTGACGGAAACGAAACAAAAATGCACTTTTTTCTGCGTTTTGTATGAATATTTTTTTTGTATGCAACTTTTTTTTTCATTTTTGTCACGTTTTCACAAATTTCAAGAAAAATGAAAATCATCGATCAGAACTGAAAATTCAAGGTTAGCACTTGCTCATCTGAAAATTATATCTCTCCATGTGTCTCGAGTATGCTTTATAGCTTCTCAAACAGACCTTTTGTATGAAAAATCATGCAATATCCCTAGACCGTGTTAATGAGCACATTTAATGTGCCTCTCACCATTAAGGTGGCACTTCACTTGGCGTATTCTCGTAGTTGCTGTATTAGGCCAAAAATACCATGTGTGGAGGATTTATTCGTCTATATTTGCCATATTTGCACAAATAGGAAAAGATGAAAAGAAATAAGCTGTGCCTTTTGTGTTCGTTTTTCTATTTGTCTGTAATATTTGTGATTTTTCCTGTGTACAATAAACTGTTAAATAAATAAATAAATAAATAGGCAAATACGCCGATCCGTTCGCTTGTCGGTCTTTGGTCACACATCAAAGGACGCAATATGATTATTAGACCTTATTTGCTGTTGGCATCCCAAATGCGGACGTCGTGTTTGTGCTGTTTGGACTGCGTACAAATATTTGGACAAATACGGCGAATACGCTACGCCAAGTGAAGTGCCACCTTTATACAACTTGTTCCATATGAAAAATAGCAAACTTTAAAAAATATTTGAAAAACAGCTCCCTCACCATTTCGTATCGTTTCCTAGTCAACACGACCTTTCAGTAAAACCTTTAACGTTGAGCAAGCACTAACCTTATTTTTGTAAAAAAAAATGCGTTTTACTATTTTTTCAAGCAACTTCTTTTATATTCTATTCTAACCCAAGCTCTCTAAGGCCTGTATTACAAGAAGGAGACTCAAGTCTTGATCTATACTTAAATATCGATTGTCTTTGTATCAAAATGACCGCCAATCAACTATAGATCAGATTCTGAGTTCCGTTTTGTAATACGGACTTAAAAATAGATGATTGCCGAAACACAAGCAATAAGAAGCATTGTACACACGGCAGCACATCATTGTACACCGTTAGCCGGCTTTCGTAGTGCTAATGGGTAACCTGACGTCTCGCTGTCTGTACACATGACAGCACATCAGGTTATACATGTTGACCTTGCTTGATGTTTTTTTTTTATATTATAAGATGGGTTAACTCTTGACCTCAATCTTGACCATAAGGTCAAAGATGAGGTCGACGATGGAGCGAGTTAACCCAGAAAATGCCTATAAAGGCACTGGTACTTCCACGCACCGACGGAACACAGCAAGCTGTTTGGCGTCGGACTTCGGTAGGAGGGTGGTCGCGAACCAGACGGCCCTTCACAGAGCCTACCACACCGCATGAGACCATAGGACGATTCAGATTCAGAAAAATCGCCTTTATGTCGTTCGAAATAGCGAAGGCTTTCGTAGTGCGAATGTATAACCTGCTATGCTGCTAGCACTCTATGCTGTTGTGATAAGAGCGGTTTTGCAATGAAATTGGAGTAACCTGATGCGCTGGCCTCTGTACATTTTAGTGTTAGGTTCAAAATGGAATATAAAAAAGTTATTTTTTAAAATGTACTACCAAATAATTCCGAGCGGTGCCTCTGGTCTATAACTATAGTTAAGTAGTCCGTGCGTGTTTGTATGTGTGTCTGTCTGTTTACTCGCGTAGTTTGAGCGCGTGATCCTTGATGGCGCCACCGTCTCCTTCCGACACGAAACGCTTTCGCCCTCTGTTGGGGGAAATAGGAACTAAGTAAGTACTAAACTATTATTAAAATCCCAAATAGGGGGATAAATAACATAAATTAAGTTATAAACATGTTGTGACATGTAATAACACGTCCTAACGACATGAAGTAAAGCAAAAACGCTTCTAAATTCATAGGTGCGGCGTAATTTGTTTTATTTTGTAGCGTTCTTCTCGCCAAATCATCGGTCGAGCTACATCTTATAGCACGACTGTTACAATAACATGTAGTGACATGTACTTAGAAGGCACATATTTCCTAACTCAGTAGCCGAACCAAAAACTATGTCGTTTATATCTCGTATTGAGTTAGAATAACACAAGAATAGCATACGTTCCCAAAACTCATTGACAGAGCTAAATCTGGCCTCGGTAGCTCTTCTGTCAGAACAATACGTAGTTACATGTTGTAAAATGTGACCTACCAACATCTTCTAGCACACTCTTCCGAGCTATAAACCACCTTGGTACAGCTCCCAACAGATCGACATGTGTTAACATGTAATAACATGTAACTTACCTAGTAGGCATACACTCCCTAAACTCTGTCAGTGCCAAAACTCACCTCAACAGCGCTCCTAACAGACCAACATGTAGTGACATGTATTAACACGTTAACTCACCTAGTAGGCATACGCTTGAGCACTCGCTCGCCAAGCTTGAACTTCCCCTGGCAGCGTTCTATGATTCTATCCAGCATGATGTAGGCCAGTGGCACATCGAGAACTATGTCGTTCATATCTTCTAATACGCGCAGGAAGCCCTGTAAACAAAGAAAATATAATAACATGTGATTAAATTCTAGCGAGTGTCCCATTAAATTTAAATAACATAATTTAATACTAATAACGGTCTAAATTCGCGTGTATCGTCGGGAACAAAGGTAACTTAATGTCTATGTTACCGGAAATGTATAAAATTTTGGATTTGTATACAATTCCTAGGAAATGTATACAATTCCGAGGCTATCTAGGAAATGTATTGTATAAAATTCAAAATTGCTCTAGTAATCTAATCTTTCTGTGAATAAAAAATTTTGAGTTCCCATACAAACTTCATCAGCATATAGCGCATTTTGTATGAGAGATAAAAATTTTTTTTTTCGTATTTTGACCTATGTTCCTTGGGGAAGTTGTTCAGTTTCATGGACTGATTAACCACCCGAGAGGTTGAAAGAGAGATACCTAAAGCCCTGTCCAGTATCACTCGAACCAGTATCACTCAAAGAACACTTACAATGACGGATTTCATACATTGCCGTTAAAATCTACACGAATATAGACACGTTTTAGTATTAAATTATGTGTTCAAATTGCGAAAGTTTAGTGTTGAATTTGAATAGCTTTCCCCAAGGGACCTATATGAAATTATCAAGAAAAAATTCAACTTCTCATACAAAAAGGCAGATCGCTCAAGTTATATGGAGAACCGTATTTTTGTTCCATATTTCGAACCTATATTCCTTTGGTAAAGTTGTTTTTTTTAATTATAAGATGGGTTAACTCTTGACCTCAATCTTGACCATAAGGTCAAAGATGAGGTCGACGATGGAGCGAGTTAACCCAGAAAATGCCTATAAAGGCACTAGTACTCCCACGCACCGATGGAACTCGGTTGGAGGGTGGTCGCGAACCAGACGGCCCTTTACAGAGCCTACCACACCGCATGAGACCATAGGACGACACCTCAGATTCAGAAAAAAAATGAAGTGTCGTTGCCTGGGATGGATTACTAGGAGGCAGGTCTCATTTGTGTTTCCTTAGTCGTATCTTACGACACCCACGGAAAGAGATGGGGTGGTGTTATTCTCAACCGATCACCACACGGTGTTTGGTTTCATGGGCAGAATTACCCCCTAAATATTTTTTTTAGTTTGAAACGGACAATGAAATAAAAAAACTTTTGCCCCAAGGAAGATAGGGCGAAAGATGAAAAATGTTTCGCCTCTATACACAACTTTTAGGATAGTTTTTACTTGTCCCGAGCTAGTGCGACATATATCGAGATAGTGCGACATATCTCGAGATAGTGTGACTTATACTGAACTATTTAAAATAATAAATATACAAGGTGATAAAAAACCTCCTAGGTATATTCAAAATCCTCAAAGAACACGTTTATGAAAAAAAAAATTTTTTTAATATTTTTTAAATGGGAATAGTTCATTTTTTGCCTAAACGTAGACATTACTCCTACACCAGGCACGCGAGGGGTGCGGGTAGCGCGAGGGGGGTGCGCCCGAGTGGTGTCTACGTTTAGAAAATAAAAAAATTCCCCTCCCCAAAAATAAAAAAAATTAAGTGGTCAGTAAGTGACACTGGTTCAGGATTTACAATAAAGCTAGGAGGTTCTTTTTCAACCTGTATATCACGCCAATACGACATATCCCCATCTAATGTGACATATCCGCATAATGCTACATATCCCCATCTAATGCGACATATCCGCATCTAATGCGACATATCCCCATCTAATGCGACATATCCGCATCTAATGCGACATATCCGCATCTAATGCGACATATCCGCATCTAATGCGACATATCCGCATCTAATGCGACATATCCGCATCTAATGCGACATATCCGCATCTAATGCGACAAATTCGCATCTAATGCGACATATCCTCATATAATGCGACATATCCCCATCTAATGTGACATATCTGCATCTAATGCGACATATTCGCATCTAATGCGACATATCCGCATCTAATGCGACAAATTCGCATCTAATACGACATATCCTCATATAATGCGACATATCCCCATCTAATGCGACATATCCGCATCTAGTGCGACATATCCGCATCTAGTGCGACATATCCGGATCTAGTGCGACATATCCGCATCTAATGCGACATATCCGCTTATAATGCGACATATCCCCAGCTAAGGCGACATATCCCCACCTAGTGCGACATATCGCACGTAGCGCGACTCACCCGGTCCATCTGGTCGGGCGACACGATGCAGGAGCGGTGCAGCTCGCCGAGGAAGGTGCACAGCTGCTCCTCCACGCCGGAGTTTATTGTCTCTATGGCCAGTAGGACCGTCTGGAACAATATTTATTTTATTTAGTAAGTAGATTTCCGTCCGGGGCTTCGTTCGTTTGGGAATTCGGGAAAATTATGTACCTCCGGGGAGGCCTATGTTCAGCAGTAGACTTCGATTGGCCGATATGATGAAGCCTATGTGTGTATCCAGGCTCAGGGACAGGATAATGTAGCATTTTTGAAATTAGATACAAGAATTTTTGAAATCGGTCCAGTAGTTTTGAGTTTATTCGTCATAAACACACAAATAAGGCCGCCGCATTGTACAGTCAAGAGCAGGTCACGCTTTACACTACTAGTTTAAGCTGAACTCTGATTTATACCGCGCGCCATACAATGCAGGGCCGGTCCAAAGTCCAAAGTGTCAAGCTTGACGTGCTCTTGCGTGTACACTATAAGATGATCGTGTTTTTGTTTTATGCTTATGTTTTTTGGTGTGCAATAAAGAGTATTGTATTTTATTCCTCTTTATAATAGTATAGATATATTTATTAGCGTAGACGAGTCAATCAGTCGGGTCCACCGCTCGAAAGACACAATTTTTTTTATTCTACAATCTCCAACCACTTCAGGGTGGTAGTATATTTAACCACTCACCTCGTACACTAGCTCGTGATGGAAATGCGGTACTTCTAACTCTCGCACGCAGCGCGTTGCTTCATGTAAGTCTCCGCTCGTCACATATTCCTTGAGGAGCAGCTGGATTTGACGGATCAGCCATTTCACTGGCCTGGAAGAAAAAAATATAATCCCAATAAATAAAATATTAATCACTAGCTTTCTTCCCGAGACTTCGTTCCCGTGGGAATTTGAGAAAATTATGTAGCCTATGTATTAATCCAGGATATCAGCTACCTCTAAACCAAATTTTATCGAAATTGGTCCAGCCGTTTGAGCATGAAAGATTAACAAACATCCATACATCCTCACAATATTAGTAGAATAAGTAGGATGAAGAGAAGCGCTCAATACGGATCCGGTAGAAGGCCCCGGCATATATTTTCTTGCCTTTTCTTCTCCTGAGGAAGACTGCACCTTTTCGAATAGGCGCAAAGTTAAAAATGCTAATGTAATCACCTTAAGGCGACTACAGCACCCGATAAAGGCAGCACACGTAGGAATAGTGCCATCTCCGTCTCTCAACAGGCCTGGGCCGGCAGTGCGAACAGTGTCGATACACGAAGTTTACGGACTATGAAAGCGTGCGTGCGTAAAAACTTGTTCGAAAGTTAGAAAAATGAGATTTATGGAAAGGTAACAGCTTAAATCGAAAAATTCGTTAGCTACTAATCGAGAGTGTTCAATCACGAACATTTTGATAGCAAATTCAAGTTCCTGTGTGCATTTTGCTATCGTTTTTACAGCTTAAAAGATACACAATATTGGGTATTTAGAGGTGACTTTTTGAGCTTTTCTATCGAACCAAAAGTGCTGAATCATGTTTTCAGCAAACTACTTATCTAGTTCATGTCCTGAATATTACCGTAGTATTTTTTCTTCGATTTAATGCAGTGCGTTATGCTTATCTACGCATCATAAAATGGTAATTTAGGTGCTGTAGTCGCCTTAACCACCAACCCTACCCGCATTGTGCCCGCGTGGTGGACTATGGACTAAATCCCCTTCGTGTTTCGAAGGGAGGCCCTCGCCCTGAGGTGGGGACGTATATGGGCTGGTAAAAAAAACCCTAAATCAACGCCTAGCCCAAACCCTTAGAAAAAAATTTGGCAAAAGAGTGTCTTTTATAACGTAAGCAAGAACTAAGAAAGAATATTTCGAAATTCAACCCCTAAGGGGATTAATTGGGGGTTCAAAGTTTGTATGGAGAAAACAATTTTTTTGGACATTTTGACTCGAAACTTCGTCAAGATATACCTTAAAGCAAATAAACGGACACATATTTCGCGATTTTTTGAAAATCATTCCCTAAAGGGTCAAAATGAAATGGGTGACTAAAAGATTTCTTTGCGCGAGCGAAGTCGCCGGAAAAAGCTAGTTACACATATAAGAAGTAGGTAATAAATACCTGATACCACCCCCGACGCCCCATATGTTGTCGAGCCGCACCAACCCCTGCTTCATCGACAGCAACGTGTCTGCCCTGTGGATTGCTTGTCTGGAACAAACACGAACATTACTAACTGCCGTACTCAGAGACGTCAATTAAAGTTAAGAAGTAATTAAATGTCATGCTATCCTTGTTTATATCAACAAGAGTGAAAGAACCAACATCAGAGTTTAACAGTACTTAACTTTAATTGACGTCTCTGAGTACGGCAGTAAGTATTTTAGGGAACGAACCCTGTATATCATTACAGGTTAGCAAAAATGAAACCCTGAACTTTTCCAGTAGAATTTTCCTCAGCAAAATGTAAAAAAAAAATAAAAAAAAATAATGCTTTCTGATTTAAAATCAAATAATTTATTCTAATACACTCCATTTTCCAACAAAAAACAATAATACCAGCGCAAACACGGCGTTTGGAGACCGCACGCGAGGCGCGGTTTCACGATACATTGCGGAGCACCAAAGTAAGTAAGTAAATAACGAAAACTCCTTAACGTGACGTTTCTAGGAAAAAATAACTGTTCCACCCATAACTATTACAGCTATAAGTAAGCAAATATATTGTTAAAAGTTAGCAAATATCATAGTATTTGTATGGGAAGACACCAAGGACGTATATAAGGGGGAGGCCTTGGGGGTCTGGACCTCCCCTTAGGGCCAAGGCGTTTAATAAATAAATAAATGGTAAAAAATAACGAAGCCTTGATGTATATTGCGTCAGTCTGTCAAAATTTAATTCAACTCTAGCAACACTTTCGTCGTTTTCGTCATGGGGGAATCACTTTTCTAAATATTCCCGCAAAAATTTTGCTCTCGCTCTGTAGATTATTGATATTGATATTCGTTGCTTCAAGTGTTGTTTAATGTTTTGTATACATTTTTTTTAATAACCTCTCTCGACCCTACCTAAGATGGGACCCCCCCATCTGAAAGCTATAGCTACGGTCTTGGAAGACACTGTATCCCGTAACACAGTTTACAAACTATCACGGGATATAGAAAGTCTATGTAATTTGTATTTTCATAATTGGCAAATAAAGTTATTCTTATTTGCTAACTGTCCTTTACACCCTGTATATTTGGCGTGAATGGGACCTCCGAGCTTCTATCTAAGACAATGTTTGTGCTCCATGTGTGAGGATATCGAGGATGCACAGGTCCAGCCTTGAGGTTAGCCAGAGTTCGATAGTGCGAAGTATGCTTGGCTTGGCTTGAAATTAGCAGGTCGAGTCTGATAATGTCTGCCGTATGCCACGGAGCCGATCTGTCAGTTTTGTGTTTTGAAGAACACGTTTTTGAAGAGAAAAACCGTGAAGAAGAGTTTTTTTAAAAACACGTTTTAAATGTAGAATGAAGTACTCACTTGGCTGGCGGGTTGAGTTCGGACTGCGACATAGCGTGCACGAAGCGAGGGGGTAGGCAGTCGTCGGCCACGCACCGCGCTATGAAGTTAGACAGCAGGACGGGCGCGTCCGGGGTGTCTAGCATTAGGTCTGGCAGCTTGTCTAGCAGTCGCTCGAAGGCTGGAAACAACAAATTGATTAACCGGTTGACTGCCAAAGTCATCCAGTTATATGATTGACTTAAAAAGAGCGACCCTCGGAGTTTCTTGCCTATTCTTCTCCTGAGGAAGACTGCACCTTTGCGAATAGGCGCAAAGTCAAAAATGCTAATGTGATTCACTATTTTTCTCAATGATTTATATTGATTTTGCTAATGTATTTTTATGACGTTTTCAAGAAGCACTTTGTATGTTCTATAAAAATAATGTATTTTTGATTTGATTTTTGACAGCCAATAAAAGACTCACACGCCATCGTCATCTACAGATGACCAACATTCAACTCTACAAAATTCTTTCCATAATGGTTTATAAGTCAACATGATGTATAGCCCGATTTGCTTCCATGTGTACATTAAATAAAGCTCACACTCGAGTCCGAGATTACAGATATAGACGAGGCAAAGTAGCATTTTTTAAAATATAATTTTATGCTAGCTCCTAACAAAACGTTATTAAATTGTCGGACAGTTAGTAAAACAACCTTTTACAGTTTGAGGAGGTTATCACTTTGAGGAATTATCAATATCTTCACTTCACCCTTTGCGTGATATCTTCACGCAAAGGGTGAAGATATCAGTAAGAATTTTTTTCTTACGGTGACAGTAACGTTGATAGAACGTAAATAAGGAGGAAAAAAAATTTTTTTCAAAAATTTTCAGATTTTGAATTTTTCAAATCTGTCTAGTAGTTTCGGAGCCTATTCAATGCAAATCAATCAAATTTTTCCTCTTTATAATATTAGTATTAAAGTGTGAGTCCCCAGCAATGCCGTGTGAATCCCCGGCAGAGTAGAATAGGACCACCCTCTTTCTTGCCGAGGTGTCGTACAAGGCGACTAAGGTAAATATGCAAGCAAGTTCATCTGCACACAGAGAAGGAAAACTCTGCAATTATATCAAAACCCTCGCCAACCCGTCTGCCGAGCGTGGTGAGTATGGCATTTACCCCTCATGTTATTGAGGGAGGCCCGTGCCCCGGCAGTGGGGACGTATATTGGCTGATGAAGATAATATTAGTATAGATTTATAAATAAATTAATTAAAACTTACCATGTCCGATATCCTTAGCGGTAAAGATTCTACCATAAAGATCTGAGATCAGGACGGACGCCATTTCGCAGTGGGAGGGCTTATGGTCTAGAGCGATCTCCACTATCGTCTCGCAGACCTATGGAAGAAATATTAAATTAATTAACTACGTCAAAAAATATCACTAATGGATCTGTTTACTACAAGATTTTTTGTACTATATTTACAGCAAATAAATTTTATTTTATTATAATTTTCATTATGAGAGGCGTAAACTCTTGATTTCAATCTTGACGAAGTTTAACTTGTAAAATAGAAAGGGCGAGGTCTCGCCAAGGTCCAACCGGTGCTGAAGTCCCAATTGAAGCAATTTGAACCCGTAAGATAGAAAGGGCGAGGTCTCGCCAAGGTCCAACCGGTGCTAAAGGCCCAATTGAAGCAATTTGAACCCGTAAGATAGAAAGGGCGAGATCTCGCCACGGTCCAACCGGTGCTAAGGTCCCAATTGAAGCAATTTGAACCCGTAAGATAGAAAGGGCGAGGTCTCGCCAAGGTCCAACCGGTGCTAAAGTCCCAACCGGTGCCAATTTCAACCTGTCACCAAGGTCCAACCGATGCCAAGTTCAACCCGTAACTAAGGTCCATCCGGTGCTAAATTCAACCCTTAAGATAGAAAGGGCGAAATCTCACCAGATGGCTTCGCTTGGAAGTAATGAACTCCAGGAACTCGTCGGCTGCTGCGTTGGTGTCTCCATGCTCGAAGTACTCCAGGATCACTGGCTCAGACTTGCGCTGGAACAAATAGAATAGAATAAATTTTTATTCAGTAACATACACCAAATATACAAATTGAACTATTATGCCTTATATCTATTTAGGTGTAATGCACCAAAAAGAGTGCCGAGCTCAGCGTAATGCAAAGACGACTTAATAGTCGTCTAGGCGCTGATTTTCAGCTGGTCCCTGAACAAAAAAATAATATTACTTAACTAATCTATACATATAAAAGAAAGTCGTGTTTGTTACAACACTTATAACTCGAGAACGGCTGGACTGATTTTGATCAAATTTGGTATCGAGGTAGCTGATACACTGGATTAACACATAGGCTACATAATTTTCAGAAATTCCCACGGGAACGAAGTCCCGGGCGTAAAGTAAATAAACGTTGGTCTAACGGCTAGGGGATCATACTCGTAAGCGAGAGGTACCTAATTCAAACCCCAGTTGCACACTAACCAATGCTCTTACGGTGAGGAAAAACATCGTGAGGAAACCTGCACATTCAGGCAACTGAATGTGTAACCATGTTCCAATCCGGTCAAGTTCCCTGGTATCAGGAGGTCACGGAGGTCAGATGGCAGTCGCTCCACTGTAATGACTTGACCTTCCAAAACCCTGGATCATGGTCAAGCGTACCCCGAATTAGAAAAGGGACTAAGCGCTAGGAAGGAGAAGCAGAAATATAAATAAACGTTAGTGTGCTTTGGAGGGCACGTTAATCTATCGGTCCCCCGGCTGTAGTCGATGGACAGCAGTCGTTAAAACCAAGTCAGAGGCCATTGTGCGGTTTGAAAACTCTAACATCAGGGTTAACCAAGTTCGCCACACACTTGACTATACCTACACGATAAGAAGAAGACCCCAGGATTACATTTCCTGGTGCTCCAGGCTCCAACCGAGCTATCGTGTGAAGCGGCGAAATTTCTCTTTCCCTAATATGATTTATTAATATCCCTCATTTTAAAAATACTTAATTACAGTCACAAGCGTTTATCACAATTTAGCTCTTATAGTTTCGGAACAAGGCTGATTTTGTCAAGTTTAACGTTCTAAAGTTTGTACACATGCACCGCGACTACAAAGCATTTAAATCGCCAGATTTAACGCGACGTGCATGTTAAAAGAATGTCATTGTAAGTCATTGACCTCTGCTATGCAATAGTAGGTTCGAACTGTGTGGTGATCGGTAGAGAATAACACCACCCCGTCTCTTTCCGTGGGTGTCGTAAGAGGCGACTAAGGAAACACAAATGAGACCTGCCTCCTAGTAATCCATCCCAGGCAACGACACTTAATTTTTTTCTGAATCTGAGGTGTCGTCCTATGGTCTCATGCGGTGTGGTAGGCTCTGTAAAGGGCCGTCTGGTTCGCGACCACCCTCCTACCGAAGTCCGACGCCAAACAGCTTGCTGTGTTCCGTCGGTGCGTGGGAGTACCAGTGCCTTTATAGGCATTTTCTGGGTTAACTCACTCCATCGTTGACCTCATGTTTGACCTCTATGGTCAAGATTGAGGTCAAGAGTTAACCCATCTTATATTAAAAAAAAGGTGTCTTTAGCGAAAATTAGGGATATAAATTAGCCCTCTGTACTGAGTAACTATGAAATTCATTATAGCAGCGAAACGGAAGCAGATATCCATCCATCCAATCACTCACGTATATAATCCCTTACGGGGTAGACAGAGCATCAGTGATGCAACGTTTGACACAAATTGTGAGGATTATCAGATGGAATATGAGTACAGTGGTGAGAGGTGGTCAGCCTTTCGCCCACAATACAGCAAAACCCTCGCGACCCACTTACTGAAGTCTACAGTATGCCTGGGAAGATTTGGCAGCTGGCTCATTCTATGGAAGTATTTATTTTCGCCCACGATACAGCAAAACCCTTGCATCCCACTTTGACTTATACAGAATGCCTGGGAAGAGCTGGCAGCTGGCTCATTCTATGGAAGTATTTATTTTTCGCCCACGATACAGCAAAACCCTTACATCCCACTTTGACTTATACAGAATGCCTGGGAAGAGTTGGCAGCTGGCTCATTCTATGGAAGTATTTGTTTTATAAAAATTTAACTCCTAACGATTAGTTAGTAGGTCGCCGTGTCTATTTTAACCTTGTTTACTATCGTTTGACATAGAGAGAGGGCGTCGAACTTTGCTCGGGTGCTGGTTTAGAGCAGGCGGTAGCGAGAGCGGATTGGTGGGAGGAAGGTCATTTGTTTTATATAAGTTCTATGTTTGACTGTATTTTTTTATGTATGTTCACCGATTTCTCCGCCAATTATGGACCGATTTTCAAAATTCTTTTTTTGATCGAAAGAGTATACCAAAGAGGTGGTCCTATATAAATTTTATCGAAAATGATTGAGCGCTTTTAAAAAAAAATCAACTAAAACAAAAACCAGAACATCATCTAAATAAATGAGTGACATTTTCGTTTGTGGTTATCTGCTAATAGGCATTGTAGTCTGCAAAAAATACTTATTATCTACTTTGTGCGAACTGTTGTTGGGATTGAAGTCGGTGACTCATACGTTTTTTTAATGTGGGAAGTTATATACATTTGTGGCCGTGAAATTGGTAAGGTACAACTTTAGAGATAGTCGTTAAGGTTAAGATCTATTGCGATGAGCTTTGTGAATCTCTCTTATTTAGTACCCTGAAAGTTAAAACCTTAAAGGCGAACGTGCACAGGTCAGCACCGAAGGAGCCGCACGCGCCGTAGTCATCGAATTTTATAAATCTTTATATAAAATTATATAAATAGCACCTATCCGCGCCGAACCATACACATTTCCATAAAATCCTGTAGGTATACTGATTCCACAATCTCGCGCGGACGACGTCTTCGGCGCGTTCGATGCGTGCGGCGAGTGCGGCGCGGGCGGTGCGGACGGTGTTGGCGCTATACAAATATGGATGCGATTTGCCGCGTTCGGTGAGTACGGTACGGCGCGTACGATGCGGGCAAGTGCTCGAGGCCATGTGGAAATTCGATGATTGCGGCGCGTTGCGGCTCCTTCGGCGCTGACATGTTCGCGTTCACCTTTACTAAACACAGTCACAGTTATCGTTTATTCGTGTAAAAGCATTGTTCTCGGGTCATGCGTGTGCGTATCTGTCTTTATGTTTGTTCGACAAAATTCAAGATTTTGACTGTTAGTTCAAAGATGAATGTGCTTGTACTATGCTCTCGTACTACTCGCGTATTGCGATACGCTTACGCTACGACGCAGTGTGCGAAAAACCTAAATATCCGCTCCCCGCTCGCTCGTGCAATAAGCGCGCGCGGGCCTTGCTTGAGCGGTACCAGCGAGGCGACTGAACTAAGAAGGCCCTTCCATTGAATACTGATAGAAAAACTAATATGAAGGCTTCATCTGTAGATTCACGGTTTTAACGCCTACCAAATGTTTACAACTGACTTGTGTCGTTTTTTAAACCTCGATAAAAAAATGCGCTATATGCTGATGAAGTTTGTATGGGAACTCAAATTTTTTTTTCGTATTTTGACCTATGTTCCTTGGGGAAGTGGTTCAGTTTCATGGACTGATTAACCACCCGAGAGGTTGAAAGAGAGATACCTAAAGCCGTGTATGTGTCTGTCTTTGGCATCGTAGCTCCTAAACGAATGGACCGATTTTGATGCAGTTTTGTTGTTGTTTGAAAGCTGACGTAATAGAGAAGGTTTTTAGCTATATTTGATCAAAATTGGTTCCGCCGATAAAAAGTTATAAGTAATTGAAAGTCGGGGGTAATAATTATTTAAAAATTTAGTTACTAAATGCCAAAAACTGACTTTTGTAATTTTTTTCCTTACAAATAACTATGTATAAAATTAAAATAAATGTATAGCCCCGACATTTATTGCGTTTAACCTTCAGGCTGAAACGATTTTGATCAAATAAAGCTCAAACAAAGAAAACCGCATTGAAATCGGTCGATTCGTTTAGGAGCTACGATGCCACATACAGACACAGATACACACGTCAAACTTACAACACCCCTCGTTTTTTGTCGAGGGTTATAAAAATTTATGTAAACAACAGCGCGGCATGGGCAGTTATTATCATAAATTGTATTTAGTCAATTGTTTTGCTCGACGACCTTGCTGATAGTAGAAAAACCTCCTCCGATGTTTAGGGTTCCTTGGGCAAATGATTTAATTACGTCAACTTTCTAACAAAAAACCGCATCGAAATCGGTTTAGAAGCTACGGTGCCACAGACACACAGATACACACGTCAAACTTACAACACCCCTCGTTTTTTGTCGAGGGTTATAAAAATTATGTAAACAACAGCGCGGCATGGGCAGTTATTATCATAAATTGTATTTAGTCAATTGTTTTGCTCGACGACCTTGCTGATAGTGTAGACACCAGATACTCCTCCGATGTTTAGGGTTCCTTGGGCAAATAATTGTATTAATACCTATGGATAGCTCGAAAATTGAATCGCTCGTAGCCCAGTGGCTCTCGCTAATCTCAACCGATCAGTCAGGTTAAGAAACTTACACAGAAGCAGGGAACCTGATGGGGGACCAAAGTGGCAATTTATCACGAGCGTTTCCGTGCTTCGGAGAGCATGTTAGGCTATCGGTCCCGACTGTTGCCGATTGACTAGTTTTTAAAACCAAGTCAGAGGCTATTGTGCGGTTTGAAAACTCTGACACTAGGGTTAGCCAAGTTCGCCACACACTTGACTATACCTACACTATGAGAAGACTAAAAAATTGTACGTAATCGCCGATATTTACCGATTAAAACTTTTAAGCAGCCGGATCGATATATCCATATCCGAGCATAATATCTTGGACAACCTTCCGGGCGCCGCCGCCAACCGGTGGGTCGTCCAAGATGTCGCTGGAAAGATGAAATCGCCAAAGACCTAAAAGAGCTGAAAGTGCCCGACTTGTCAAATTGGCACAAGACAGAATGGAATGGCGCACTTTAATGTCGGAGGCCAAAGTCCACTTTGGGTCGTTGAGCCAGCGAAGTTAGTAGCAGGGGGGTGTCACTCCGCAGTTTAGGCATGTTCGCGCGGCGGGCACCACCGCGTTGTTCGCGTGTTGAACAAAATAATAAGTGTACCTACTTATTAACAATATTAAAAGCAGACAGAAACACGTTTTGCCACCCCGATAGTCCGTCTGTAGGTGTCTGAAGTTAGTAGGTATGTAGGCTAGGTATCAAATAATATGGTCGGTTATGTTAACTTGTGTTTTTACTTACTACACTTCCTAACTAAAATTACTCTTGATTTTATAAGCAGTGCATTCTTACATAATTAATTTCAATAATAATTTTACCTCTAAATCGGCGGCGAGTGTTAACCCTGAGCTCTCGTCGCGAACGCGGCATTGAGTCGGCGGTGCGCAATAGAATATGAACGCTAGCGGCCGACTATAAGTTTCGATTTCTCTTGCAAGCCTGTGCCCGCTTGCAATAGTAGGCAAATTTTTATGCCTAAAGTTGACTTTTGTTAGGGAGTGAGACGTCCGTACGTTAGTACTATTATTTATTCTGTGTAAGTAGTAAGAAAGCCGAACCGATATTGATCAAATACAGGTAAAAACAATCTCGATTACGTCAATCCAATTATTAGTCGGCTTTGAAATAAAAAAATCGCATCGAAATCAATCCCATCGTTTAGGAGCTACGTTGCCACAGAATACACAAACACACCGATACACACATCAAACTTAAACACGCCTTTTTTGTTGGGGGTGAGACAGTATTTTTAAATTTAGAGTTTCTGTGATAATAATACAGAACTTTTTCTTATCAGGTGATAAGTTAAACTCTAAAAATAAAACTTAAGGCGACTACAGCACCCGATAAAGGCAGCGCACATAGGAATAGTGCCATCTCCGTCTCTCAACAGGCCTGGGCCGGCAGTGCGAACAGTGTCGATACACGAAGTTTACTGACTATGAAAGCGTGCGTGCGTAAAAACATGTTCGAAAGTTAGAAAAATGAGATTTATGCAAAGGTAACAGCTTAAATCGAAAAATCCGTTAACTACTTATCGAGAGTGTTCAATCACGAACATTTTGATAGCAAATTCAAGTTCCTATGTGCATTTTACTATCGTTTTTACAGCTTAAAAGATACACAATATTGATATTTAGAGGTGACTTTGTGAGCTTTTTCTATCGAACCAAAAGTGCTGAATCATGTTTTCAGCAAACTACTTATCTAGTTTATGTCCTGAATATTACCGTAGTATTTTTTTTCTTCGATTCAATGCAGTGCGTCATGCTTATCTACGCATCATAAAATCGTAATTTAGGTGCTGTAGTCGCCTTAAACAAATGATAAAACGTTCTCTATAGGTACTCGCATTGATAATGCATACAGCGGGTCACACAAAGATTACCACACGCGTGCACTCTGTGTGTTATGCTGATAAACATTTTGCAACTAAATTGTATCTAAGGTCCGTATTACATCTTAATCAGCCCATATACGTCCCCACTGCTGGGGCACGGGCCTCCCTCAATAACATGAGGTAAATGCCATACTCACCACGCTTGGCAGACGGGTTGGCGAGGGTTTTGATATAATTGCAGTTTTCCTTCTCTGTGTGCAGATGAACTTGCTTGCATATTTACCTTAGTCGCCTTGTAAGACACCTCGGTAAGAAAGAGGGTGATCCTATTCTACTCTGCCGGGGACTCACTCGGCTACATATTCACCGTATTACATATTCAAATTCAAGTATAGATCAAGACATGACGGGCCTAAAACAAGAGGGACTTAGTTTCATTGGAAATTTCGTAATATCCTTCTTTATTCCTTGCCTACGTTATAACTTATAACTCTAAAATTAAAAATGTTGTATAAACTCCAAAATTTATCGAGTGTAGACAGTGTAGTATTAACTTTTAAATGGTTTAACCGATTTTGATTAAATAAAGCTAAGAACCATCTCGATCAAAAAAATACAATTAAAAAACAGTCGAATTAATAAAACCTCATTTCTTCCGGTTTTTTTTTTGAAGTGGTTTTCACTTCTTTAGCGGCGTTGAGCACTTTTACTTAGTATGGGGAAAAAAAGTTAAACTCGCGATGAACTCAAGTCAGATCGACCGTGATCGAAAATGCGTAGGATAGGGTTGCCACCTTTTTTGAAGTGAAAACTTCTTTAGCAGCGTTGTGTACTTTGAAGTATGGGTATTTTACTAAATTGAAAGCAGGTAGTTTGGTCGAGTGGAAAAGTTGCCAGATTGTAAGCAACAGGTCGAGGGTTCGAATCCTGAGAGAATAACGGACTCTTTTTGTGTATTTTGTTTTATTTCCATATTTATGCACAACGTTAATGTTCAAATTTTCACTTCTGCCTGCACTCCCGGAGTGCAACCCGTTTTTTTTTTACCAGCCCATATAAGTCGCCACCTCAGGGCACGGGCCTCCCTTCGAAACAAGAAGGGGATTTAGGCCATAGTCCACCACGATGGCCCGCTCGTTCGAAAATTTTCTTGGATTTCATCACGATGTTTTCCTTCACCGTTAAGCAAGTGAAAATTAGAAATCCGTACATAAATCTAAAAAGACGAATTGAGTGATACAGGCCCGCACCAGGACTTCTTCCGGTTAGTCGGTTAAAAATATATTTTTGGAGAATTAACATACAGAACCTTCCTATAAACAAACACGCTTGCTTTCTAAAAATACATCTGTGTAAATATTTTTCACAGTTCTATTTAAATTTAAAAGCGTATGTGATGCCAGTAATCGTTTCTTTTATCAACTTTGTTATTTTATCAAAGAGATAATACGTTTTTAACCTTTTCACCGCCAAAGTCTGATATATCAGACGTTTAAGTTTCGTGCCCTCGCCGCCAAAGTCTTAAAGTATATCAGATTTTTTTTACTTTAATATCATTCGCCAAGCGTTCGCCAAACGCCACGACATTAAAAAAAAATTTTTTTTGATGTTGTGGCGTGTGGTGGGCTTTTTTAACGAAAACTCTTGGCGCTTAAAGGGTTAACCAACTTCAAAAAAAGACGAGGTTCTCAGTTCGACTGTTGTTTTTATTATAAGATGGGTTAACTCTTGACCTCAAACTTGACCAAGGTCATAGATGAGGTCGCGATGGAGTGAGTTAACCCAGAAAATGCCTATAAGGCACTGGTACTCCTACGCACCGACGGAACACAGCAAGCTGTTTGGAGTCGGACTTCGGTAGGAGGGTGGTCGCGAACCAGACGTCCCTTTACAGACTTTACAGAGCCTACCACACCGCATGAGATCATAGGACGACACCTTAGATTCAGAACAAACTGAGGTGTCGTTGCCTGGGGTGGATTAATAGGAGGGGTCTCATTTGTGTTTCCTTAGTCGCCTCTTACGACACCAACGGAAAGAAATGTTGTTTTATTTATCTTTGTTAAGCGATAACACCGCCAATCATCGCCCAATCAAAATTGATGCCGGGTCTTTTAAAAAAATCACATTTATTCCCAACTGGGAATGCTTCTACGCTGGACGTGGAGTGAAAGAAAAACTTAGAATGTATCAGGTGCCAACTCTTTCCAGGCATACTGTAAAAGTCAGTAATAGGGGCGCGAGGGTTTTGCTGTATTGTGGGAGAAAGGCTGACCACCTCTCACCACTGTACATCATGTTTCATCTTATAACCCTCAGAATTAATGTCAAACGTGGCATCAAGTGAACCACTGGTGCTCTGCAGGGTTCGAAATTATCAAGATAATTACGCTTCTTGATAATTATCTGATAATTATCGGATAATTCCGTACAAGGCGTGAATAAGTTGACAAGTCGAATTATATGAAGTCAGATGTCTTTTATATAATTACTCAATGGTAGAGAGTTGTTCAAAAATTCACAAGTAGGTTGTGTGCGTTAAAAGTGTACCTGTCGACTTATTGATTTATTCACCATATTAAACTAGCGATCCAGATGCCAATCAAAATAAAAACATATTCATACAAGTCGAGTTATCGACCTATTCACGCCTTGTATCACCAGTGTAAGAAATTAATTTGTTATATTGGTTCATAACAAATTGTAACAAAACATTATTAAAGTGAATGTGGCTGTATGGATATTTGTTGCTCTTTGACACAAAAACTACTGAATGTATTTTAATTAAACTTAACAATAATATAGCTTATGCATCAGAATAACACATAGGTAACACAATTTTCGGAAAGAGCGAAGTACCGGGCAAAAAGCTGGTCGTAAATAAATTAACTTAGATTGACCAAAGAAGCCAAAGGAATATCTTCATCCGATGATGATTGTATTTCCATTGGCTTTGCTGCTTGTTATTATCAATTGATAATTATCCATACGTTATTATCACGATAATTATCATGATAATTATCCTTTCGAACTCTGATGCTCTGCCTACCCCGTATGGGATTACAGGCGTGAGCGTATTGTATGTAACTGGGAATCGAACCCAGGACCCGTCAAACAAGAGGCAGTGTTACTGCCACTCGAACAAACCGGCTGGATTAAGTTTTGTAAAACTGAACTAACGTTGTGGGGGCGTTTCGAAGGGAGGCCCATGCCCCATGGTGGGGACATGTATCAGGTCGATGACAACTTGAAACCGGACCTTAATCCTTGGTATACAAGGTGTAAGGGACAGTCTAGAAATACTCGGCCGGCCGGTTTGGTCGAGTGGTAGTGGCACTGCCTCTTGATCGACGGGTCCTGGGTTCGATTCCCAGTCGGGGTAAATATTTGTGTACAAAGCAGATGTTTGTACTCGGGTCATGGGTGTTTGTGATTGTATTTATGTATGTTCCGAGGGACCCACGACACAAGGGAAAACCTTAGCATAGTAAAAGGAGTGGGAAGTAAGCTATCTCCGGCCCAATCCGCGATATACTTGCCTACTGTCTTAGGGTTGTCACTTTTAGCTAAATTAAAATTCAGTGCCTATAAATTGGCAAGGGTTAGGAAGTTGTATTTTTTTACTTGTATTGTCTGGGTACAGGGTTTGTGAGGTCGGTTTTAACTAATGAAAATGAAATATTTCACGTTGAAAAAAAAGAACCTTTTGTAGGCGCGACTGTCCGCGCTTCGTCGGATTCGGTTGTCGCCCAAACCGCTAACAAATATTTATAGACCAAGAGCTTGTGTTTAATTAATTTGCTGAGTATAATACTTACTAGTCAGTTTTTCGTATTTTTTATAGAAAAATTTTAGTACTTTTACACATAAAGGGACCATTTTTAATTTTAATTATAATAAACATATCTTTTGAATGAATCACACATTTATTTCAAAATTACAAATTAGGTACAGAAAAATACTTTCTTCGGTTTCTACTAGTGATGGATGCGCGAACCTCGTGTGCGGTGTTAGCCTCGACTGAGTGTGGTACGAAAGATAATGAGATTCTGTGAAAGTGTGCGTGCGGCGACCATAGATACTACGGCGCACACATACAAGCCGAGCGCGGTGCGGACGTATGCAGATAACTTACTTCCCACTCCTTTTACTATGACCTTAGTGTGGGCCTTTGAGTGTGTAGCGTTTATTTATTAATTTTTTACTCAAATTATGGAATCTACCTATAATTATGATCGACTACAAGACATGTGATGATTTTTTCCTGGAAACGTTAAATTAAGGAGTTTTCGTTTATAACCTACTAGCTTTCCGCCCGCGGCTCCGCCCGCGTGGACTACAGGTTATATCGTGCCCAACTGTGGGATAAAATGTAGCCTATGTCCTTTCCCAGGCTCTAATCTATCTCTGTACCAAAATTCATCAAAATCGGTTCAGCGGTTTAGGCGTGAAAAGGTAACAGACAGACAGACAGACAGACAGAGTTACTTTCGCATTTATAATATTAGTAGGGAAGTAGGGATTTGCTACGCAATGTACCGCAGTCTCGCCGCGCAGCTGTCAAAATGCGATGTACATTACTGGCTTTCAACTTTTACGCTGTTATCGTTCTTTTTTTATTGCAAAATGGACTGTTCTCGAATAAATAATTTAATGTAAAAGCAGAAAATACCAAAAAACATTTCCTTAGGACAATTTCACTAGAATACAGGGCAATCGCGCTAAAAAAAGTGGATTGAATCGCAATTGAAAGGTAGCTGGGGGCTACCACCTAAGCGAAGCTGATGCTGGGTAAACGAATGGAGCGTTGTCGATTGCTTCTTTATAAGGAGACCTTGATTAACGACATGAACCAAACACAGCAATGTACATCATTCCATTCGTTCAATCAGCATCAGCTTCGCTTAGGTGGTAGCCCCCCAGCTACGTTTCAATTGCGACTCAATTCACTTTTTTTAGCGCGATTGCCCTGGAGATTGCCCTGCTGAATTCAGGGATTCAGGCTGTCCTTTACACCAATACACCCGTATACTAGGGCGTCGCCAGCCCATGGCCCAGGTGGGGGCAAGTTAATATTATGGAGGAAAAAAAATATGAATTGTAGGTACAGTCAAGAGCATGAAGTTTTACACTTGTAGCGCGAGTCTTTGCCACTCTGGCGAATTGGCGTTTGTTATAAGAACGGTTCCAACTTTGGTTGCTTTGCAGTTGGCTACATTTTTTTTTCACCTCTCTGCCCCCCCCTTAGCGACGCCCTTGCCCGTATAATACACATGTAGAATCATAAATATATTGCTATCTTGTGAACACAGATAACTAATCATTGTAATCCGTACCATGATAAAACTCATTGTAAATTATGGATTATTCCACAAAATAACTGCTACTGTACTGTTAGACATTTATGTCGTAACACTCTTTTATTTTATTTTATTAAAAGATGGGTTAACTCTTGACCTCAATCTTGACCAAGGCCATAGATGAGGTCGACGATGGAGCGAGTTAACCCAGAAAATGTCTATAAGGCACTGGTACTCCCACGCACCGACGGAACACAGCAAGCTGTTTAGCGTCGGACTTCAGTAGGGGGGTTGTCGCGAACCAGACGGCCCCTCACAGAGCCTACCACACCGCATGAGACCATAGGACGACACCTCAGATTCAGAACAAATTGAGGTGTCGTTGCCTGGAGTGGATTAGTAGGAGGCAGGTCTCATTTGTGTTTCCTTAGTCGCCTCTTGCGATACCCACGGAAAGAAATGGGGTGGTGTTATTCTCAACCGATCACCACACGACACAAACTCGTAACACAAAAAGATACAAAAAAAGAGGGGTGTTATAAGTTTGGCGTGTGTGTCTGTCTGTGGTATCGTAGCTCCTATGACCGATTTAAATGGCTTTTTTTTGTTTGAAAGCTGACTTAATCAAGATACCCAAAAACCCAAAGGATTCTGCTTCTAAGAAAACTTTAATAATAATAATAATAATACGTTTATTTCTTCAGAACAGCACACACATACATTAAAAAAAAAGTTCAAAATATTCTTATCCTATTATACAAGTTTAAGCTTGCATATGTCTGCCGCAGTGAGGAAAAAAGGCCTGGGCTCAGCGACTAATGCCAGACTGATTATCAGGCTGGCAGCACTGATTTTCAGCCCTCGCCCAACTTTCCAACTTTTTTTTTTTGCACTTTGGTGCCGCCTCAACAGAATCCGCCCAGATGCAACTATCTAAAGTACAAATGGGGATGGGTGGCTGGTCCTTTATGCGACTGTGGGCTGGAGGACCAAACCGTAGAGCACATCGTTCAACGATGCCCACTGCGATGCTATAAGGGGGAGCCGGGGGATGTTTAGATTTACGCCTGAGGTGGTTGAATGGTTGCGTGACCTGGACCTTTTACAATTGTTATTAAGTACCTTAGTTTTTAATTTAACCTTTTCACCGCCAAAGTCTGATATATCAGACGTTTAAAGTCTGATATATCAGACAAAACATTTTTTTTTACTTTAAATCGTTCACAAAGCGTTCGCCACACGCCACGATATTAAAAAAAAAAAATTTGATGTCGTGGCGTGTAGTGGGCGTTTTTGACGAAAACTCTTGGCGCTAAGAGGGTTAAGTATATGCCTACAATGCATGATCGCCATACGATTAAATAATCAAGATAGTTTAGCCATTTATTCGCTAGACAACCATTTCATTCCAAGCATTTTAAAAAAGATTAGGTTTAAACAAACACAACCGCACACACGCAGTTCGTCCCGTGTGGTGATCGGTTGAAATCACCACCCCATTTCTTTCCGTGGGTGTCGTAAGAGGCGACTAAGGATACACAAATGAGACCTGCCTCCTGTTAATCCACCATAAGCAACGACACCTCAATTCGTTCTGAATCTGTGGTGTCATCCTATGGTCGCATGCGGTGTGGTAGGCTTTGTGAAAGCAGTCTGGTTCGCGACCACCCTCCTACCGAAGTCCGACGCCAAACAGAGGCATTTTCTGGGTTAACTCGCTCCATCGTCGACCTCATCTATGACCTTGATCAAGAGTTAACCCAACTTATAATAAAAAAATAAAAATAAAATTTACATAATAGAATTGGCCTGTAGGTCTGGATATTTGTGTGTCAAGGGACCTGTATGTTTATTTTGTAAAAATTGGTTCATTTAAAAAAAGTGTTGTTGAGAGGTGTTCGATGCTCATTATGTAATTTTAAGCTGTCGTAAGAAAGAAAATTGTACCTAACTTGTGCTTTACGCTAAACTATAAGTTTTTGTCAGTAGAAACTGTTTTGGCCAAAGAAATATTCTTGTATTTTTCAGCAGACTTCAAAAGGATGAGGTTCTCAATAGGGATGTTGACAGTGTTTGATTTTATGAATTATTGTATGTGACACAAAAAGTAATGCTAGAAATATATTAATATCCGAAAACAGCATTAAAATTGGTTTATAAATGAACAAGTTATTAGCATTTATATTAACATAAGGACTAGCTATCTCGTTTTGTGGGGAGAGCTAGCTATCTCTTTTTTACTCACGCAAACAAATGGCGGTGACGTCACATGCCTGTAAGTGCATCTCTTTTTCGTTGTTTGACAGTTTCTCCCTTTATTGAAATTAAATATCTTGTAACTTTTTTATTTCTCAATAGTTTTTAAAAATTATTTCGGTTTTGGGTTTTGGATTCAGTTCCTTTTTAAGATAAACAATAAAAAAAATAGTCAACATCCCTATTTGAGTATGTTTTTTTTTTGTTTTTTTTGTATGTATGATGTTGCGCGATAACTCCGCCAATTGTCGCTAAATTTTCAAAATTCTTTTTTAGTTCGACCTGAGGTGGTCCTGTATTAATTTTATCGAAATTAATTCAGCGCTTTTTAAAAAATCAAAAAAATCAAAAACAATTACAAATCAAAACGTCATCTAAGTAATTAAATTAATTTTTCGTTTGTGGTTATCTGCTAATAAGCATTGTAGTCCGCGAAAAATAGGAAAATTGAGGTAATTAATCATGTCGTTTTGGAGGATTGTTTTAGGATTGTTTTAGGAGGATTGTTTTAGGGTAGCTTTCTTGAATGTTTTTGGAACTTCATTTTTTTTTACCAGACAAATGGAAATAGAATCATCATAGGATGAATATATTCCTTTGGCTTCTTTTGGTCAATCTAAGTTAAATTTATTTACGACTAGCTTTCTGCCCGGGACTTCGTTTGTTCCGAAAATTTTGTTGCCTATGTGTTATTCTGATGCATAAGCTATATTATTGTAAAGTTTCATTAAAATCCATTCAGTAGTTTTTGTGTGAAAGAGTAACAAACATCCATACAGCCACACTCACAAACTTTCACATTTATAATATAAGTAAGATATTAGAAGGATGTCTATCTGACGGAAAATGTGTTTAACTTAATATACCTTCGATTCATGTTGATTACTTGATTTTTATGTTTGATATTAAATAAAAAAATTACAAAATTTGTTTTTAACCTTTTTTAAAACGTGAGTGGTCGCTTAGGCAGCATTTTGCCGCTTATTATTATTTTAAGCGAATAATCGTTAATTTATGTTTTAAATCATCTCAGAAGGGTAGAATAGAACGTCAACTAATAGAAAAATAACATTTATAAAAGATTTATACTTCGTTTGATTAAAAAAAACATGTTTTGGGAAATATTAGACAATTTTTTTCATTTTTTTTATTTCAAAAATAGGGAGGTAAAGTGTACAGGGGCAGCTACTGAGAAACTTGATCTTGACAAATGCATCCTTTACAAAATAACACAGTTTCTTTGTCGCGGGCGGCAAAATGCTCATAGCGCGAGCACTCTAGGGTTAATAATGTTTTGTTACAATTTGTTATGAACCAATATAACAAATGAATTTATTACGCTGGTGATAATTATCTGATAATTATCAAGAAGCCTAGTTATCTTGATGATTGCGAACCCTGTTAGTAAGTAAATAAATATAAAATAAAAATGTGTGTGTGTAAGCATTTTATACTGGATTAATTATTATTAAAAGAATTTACTTACAATAACATCTTCGGGCTCGGCTTCCACGATAACCTGCTTGTACTCCACGTCTCCGTTGGTGGCTGCCTCGGAGTCGTAGTTGGGGTCGTTGGCATCCTCAACATACTCCTCGAGCAGTTCCGAGCCGGGGGCGCCCCACACGCCTTTACCGCCGGCGCCACCTGGGGGCAAACTCTGCATCAGCTGGGATTCCAAGGGTTAAACCCATCACGCGAATGAAGAAAAATATTTACAAAAGATGGGGAGATGAATTGTACAAATAGCTGGACAAACATGGATAAGGGTGGCTGAAAATAGGCATGAATGGAGACAAACAAACAGGAAACGGACTAATTAAGTACATAAAATACTTTGAATAAATAAATAAATTTATTTTCAACATGCTTAAGGCGACAACAGCACCCGATAAAGGCAGCACACATAGGAATAGTGCCATCTCCGTCTCTCAACAGGCCTGGGCCGGCAGTGCGAACAGTGTCGATACACGAAGTTTACGGACTATGAACGCGTGCGTGCGTAAAAACATGTTCGAAAGTTCGAAAAATGAGATTTATGGAAAGGTAACAGCTTAAATCGAAAAATGCGTTAACTACTTATCGAGAGGGTTCAATCACGAACATTTTGATAGCAAATTCAAGTTGCTGTGTGCATTTTACTATCGTTATTACAGCTTAAAAGATACACAATATTGGTATTTAGAGGTGACTTTGTGAGCTTTTTTTATCGAACCAAAAGTGCTGAATCATGTTTTCAGCAAACTACTTATCTAGTTTATGTCCTGAATATTACCGTAGTATTTTTTTCTTCGATTTAATGCAGTGCGTCATGCTTATCTACGCATCATAAAATCGTAATTTAGGTGCTGTAGTCGCCTTAATAGCTAATGTTACATAGTGGTTGGTACCTCCTTGTAAGCTGTTAAGCCTGTGTTAGGAGGAACCGCTCTTCCATACTTATATCTGCTATTTTAAACATTTATATGTTATAGGTATGTGTTGTAAATAAAAACAAATTTAACACTACTTCCTTAACTAATCTAGCTTATTTAACTTACTTTATACTAACAATAACATGTTCGCCCACAAAAGAGATGGCTTGATTATGTGAATAAATGAATGTATGTGTGTGTGTGTGTGTGTGTGTGTGTGTGTGTGTGTGTGTGTGTGTGTGCGTCTGTGTGTGTGTGTGTATTTATTAATGTGTTGATGTTGTTGTTTTGTTATTATAATAAAAAAAAATTTTCTTCAAGTATACCTTTATTATATTTGAATAAAGGCTATAAATAAATAATATAAATGAACTTTTAGATATTCTATTAAAGGGGCGTCCACTAATTACGTGAGGTGATTTTGGGGATTTTTCGACCCCCTCACCCCCTTTGGTGAGACGTCATAAGATTTAGCTATTCTGATATTAAGTACGTCAATTACAATTAGAAGTAAGAAAATTTATATGATTGACTTAAAAAGTGCGACCCTCGGAGTTTATTGCCTATTCTCCTGAGGAAGACTGCACCTTTGTGAAGTCAAAAGTGCTAATGTAATTTACTATATTGACATGTTCAAGTAACATTTTGTATGTTCAATAAAATAAACACTTTTGAATTTTGTATGTTTAATGAAATAAACACTTTTTAATTTGAATTTAGCCGGACATTTTTTTTATTTATTATAAGATGGGTTAACTCTTGACCTTAATCTTGATCATAAACGTCTAAGATGAGGTCGACGATGGAGCGAGTTAACCCAGAAAATGCCTATAAAGGCACTGGTACTCCTACGCACCCACGAAACACAGCAAGCTGTATGGCGTCGGACTTTGGTAGGAGGGTGGTCGCAAACCAGATGGCCCTTTACAGAGCCTACCACACCGCATGAGACCATAGGACGACACCTTAGATTCAGAAAAAATGAAGTGTCATTGCCTGGGATAGATTACTAGGAGGCAGGTCTCATTTGTGTTTCCTCAGTCGCCTCTTACGACACCCATGGAAAGAGATGGGGCGGTGTTATTCTCAACCGATCACCACACGGGGTAACCACACACACCCCAAATCTCATGTGAGATTACAATAAATAAATGTGTTCTTTGACATTGATTTGTGTTTGATTCCATTGGATTTGTGTAGAAAACTGCTTTTTTTCTTTTTAGTTATGACTATGACTAAAATGGTTCAGCCGTTTAAAAGTTATGAGTGAAGAATGCCAGGGGTGAAATTTTTTTAAATTTTTATTTTATATTATAGATACCAAATATTAGGTAGTTATACCAATAATAATTAATTGAATTTCTGATGGTTTCTGGCCTATTTTTACAAAAACTAAATAAAATAAATAATGATTCCAGAAAAATGCTAAGCATCTGGTCACCTTGATGAGATACCCTGATATACTTAAAATGATAACAAAAATAACCTTGAATTCAAGGTCAGTAAGGTTACATTACTTTTATAAATCTGAGTAGGACATTGTAACCATATTGTAACTGAATCATAATTAGGTATAATAATTTTTTTCCAAAAAAAAAGGTTAAAATGTAAACATGTGCTCCAAGATTCAGGCTAAAAATAGCGCGCAGCGACCGCATACCTACCTACCTATTGAAAGTTGTTTACAAGCAACTGATTGCGCAATATGTCATTCAACCTGAAGTCCTTATAAAAATTGACCTACGACAATATGTTCACCTAAAAAGAACCTAAAAAATGCTGCGAAATTTTTTTTCTAACTGCGCAGAAACTGCGTGACCTTGGCTGGCGTTCGAAATACAAATATATCCACATAACATCCATCCATAATATTATTATGCGAGCGCCGCGCGGCCCGGCTCCATTGCGCTGCGTAGTAAACAAATGTTATGAAATGTAACTCAGTTCACGCTGCTTACTTTCTAGAATTTTCTTTCAAACAGCATCCTATATTGAGATTGATATGAATGGATAGAAGGTATTTTAAGACGGGTAGCCTCACCTTTCTTCGGCAGCCCGCGGCCATGCCCGTTCCGTGGACGGCGGCTGTTCTTCCAGTTCCGATATTTCGGAAGAGGAGTGGGCGTGCTAACGCCATCCTTGCTGTTTGAACGGAGAAATTTCTTATTTTTGCGCCGCATCCGGTCTGAATGCGAAGTTGCGGCGTCCCCAGCGGCGCCTTGGTCCGCAATCGGCTTTTCAGTTTCATCCACCGCCACGTTTTCCGGCTCGGAAGCGATTTTCTCGACTTCCATTGTGGCGGCGAGAACCGGTAGACGCGACCCGAAATTCAACAAAACGCACGATTAGAACCGAAATTTAGATTTTTTAGCACTCTAAAGAGAATCCGGTTGGACTCTCAGTAGAAATGTACCGATAAAATACACAGTGAGAATTGATAAACAAAGGGACACAGAGCGCACGTACAATATTTGTTTTGAGAGCGCACCGAAGTGAAGTTGCCAAAATAACAAGCAGTGCTACCAACTAAACGATCTTATCAACAGCAATGCAGTAACCACGTTAACTATGTCATAAACTCACTCGAAAATTATGACCCAATACATTATTTTATGTTATTAGATGTTTATGAGGTAAAAAAGTTGGCTCATAAAATAATTCAATATCTAATATGAGGTCGATTGCGATCAGAGCTATGACAAGTTATTCAATATTTTCAGTTCATTCACATTTTTATGAAATTCCAAGAGAAATGTGAGTTTTTGTGGTTGTGGTAAATAAGAAATTAAGAAGTCAAGGTAGGCAACCGTATGAAACAAACTTTTCCGGTTCGGATACACGTGTTTTCAAAAGTCTAGGCATAGATAACCTAAACCTGAATCTCTTGTTTTTGGTTATGGTTAGTTGGTTGGTTTGACATTTCAGAAAATTGTCCAGCTGCTGTTTACATGGGAAAAATGGAAAAACGGAAAGAAAACTTATTTCTAGACAAATTTAGACTGTTAAATTCTCAAGAACATACAGAGGAAATAAATTGGAGTTCGTCGGGATCTAGTGAATTTGAAAATGTGACGATTATGGAGCGAATTCCTAAAGCGACAAGTAAGGCTCAGACTAGAAAGAGGAAACGTAAAAAGAAATCACTAAAGAATATTTCCAACTTGGATGTGACTATCCTAGACGCCCACAAAGACCATAAGGAAGACGAAGACAGAGAAAAATCACCGATATTACCAATCAAACGTGAGCTAAAAAGCTTAGAAAGTTCGCCGATTATTGCGCCTACTCCTATGTTTTTCCCGCCATACAAGTGCGCGAAAATAGAATCTACGTCGCCTATTCTGAGTTGCAAAGTCTCGCAACAAAGCTCTAAGAAAAGAATATGCGAAAAAAGCCCCATATTACTTTTAAAACGCAATTCACCCAAAGTGTCGCCTAAAATAAGAAAAAAACTATTTAAACTTGATCAATATGAGAAACCATCACGAGCCTTAAAAGTCGACACGCAAAATAAAATAAAAGAAACAGATCATACAAAATTAAACAGCCAAGAATTACACATATCAGATTTATCTTACAATATTGTTAATGCAGAAAATGCTATAAAAGAAGAAACAGAAATCAAAGAGGAAGTTATAATAAAGGATTCCCAAGACTCACAGAATGAACTTAAAAATGAACCTATGGATTTAGATAATACCTATGTTATGCTGAAAACGTCAAGCTCAGATCTAATACAAAGAGTTCAGACGTATTTTGATAGCCATTTTAGCTCAGAGACACCCTCGCAACATTCAATAAATGAAAGCCTAACTCCTATCCATAATTCTAAAACTAGTGACGAAATTGAAATTATGTCTTTCCCAACTCAGTTGAATTCTAACAGGGGAAGCTCAGCTTCTGAGCAAGACATTTTGAGCAAAAATCCTTCACCAGCCAGCTCACATTCAGCCGAAATGATAAATAAAACAAAAAAAATCAGATACAAAAAAGATGGCATGGCTCACCGTCTTAATGTGTTATTGAAAAAGCATAATGCAAATATTTCACTTTGGCAACACGAAAGGTTTTTAGCAGAAAATTCTAATTTTGTCATTCCAAAAGGAGAACACCTTGTGTTCCGAATTCAAACAGTCAGCTTTAAATATGGCTGTTATTTAATAGAAGGAGTTGATATTGAAGATTGTAATTTTCTTATATTAATTAACAATATTTATGCAAAAAATGTCAATATAGCTGCAGATATGGTCCTTAAAGTGTATGAACCTTATGAAAAAGTAGATTTAAGTGATAACTGTAATTTTATAATTAATGTTTTTAAGTTTGAATGTTTAGATTTGCTAGAACAAAAATAGCTTTATTTTGTTAAGATTTTTTTTTATAATGTGAATATTAAAAAACAAGTTACCTTTTTGAATCTGATTATAAAATAAAGTTTTATATTTTCTGAATATTTTTATGATTTTTTAAAATTAGTATTCTGTATCACATGGAGATATTTAATGTTCTGTATTAATAACACCACAAGTTTCCCTTCCATCCTGAGTCCCTAGGGAGTCAAAATCAAAAATAGCTTTACTTCGTAGTACATTCAGAATGTGACTTAAAATTAAAATGTGTCAAAATGGAGAATTACATTAGTTCTATCTACACCTATTCGCAAAGGTGCAGTCTTCCCCCGAGAAGAATAGGCAAGAAATTCCGAGGGTTCTTTTAAATCTATACAATTATAAAGAGGAAAGATTTGATTGTTTGCATTGAATAGGCTCCGACACTACTGGACCGATTTGAAAAATTATTTCACCATTAGAATCCTACATTATCCGGAAATCCTACATATGGTATGGTCCTGTACTTGATTTTCCCAAATTCCGAACGAAGTCCCGAGCGGAATGCTAGTACTTAATAATTATCTGAATACCTAACTCTGAAGCTGAGCTTCAAAAAAAATTTTTCTAAAAACCTTTTTCGGATCTAGATTTAGGGTCGACCATGTCTAATCGGAAATCTAACCCGTGACCGTAAATTCAGTAGCGATATCACTACCATTGATCTTTGGCATGTAATAATAAAATTCATGGACGTATTATTACAAAAAGTTTTCTATTTCTTACTTTTACTAGTTTTATGTTAAAGTAATCTACTTATTTGGGGTATTTTATTTTAATAGGCATAACTTTTTGTTAGCCTTTCACGAGTAGGGAGTCGAACTTTGTACCACTTTTCCAAGAGTTTTCCCAAACACAGGGGTAATAAAAGCTTTGCAAAATGGCAACACTGATTAAAAGTTGGGCGCTTTCCGCATTTTCCATCGTTCGTGCAGCCAGCTTTCATGTAGGTATTCAGACATTCAGTCGATATTTCTTTCAAAGCGTTGAGCACGTATTGAGAATATTCAGCGAGAATTTTACATTACAATCAACAAAATACTTGTTTTTTAATCTTGAAGTTTACACGGAAAGTGTTAATAAAGGATTTCAGTGTATATTCTAGTTAATTATGCTAGGAATTTGATAATAATTACGGAATTAATGTGGTAATTTTACGAGTTTGTAACGTTAACAAAGTCTAATATTAGGTATTGATTACTTAGTTTATGAATGTAAAACTCGATAAAGGTGAGTTAATTCAGTTTTGTTTATTTCATTCGATTTAAATATGTTATCCTAGAATTTGAATGTATGAATTAATTATTAAAGGGTCAGATTAAATAAGTTAACGAAACTTTAAGATTTCTCAATCAAACTGATAGGTAGGTAAGTAGGTATCTACTTTTAATCTCTTCAAATCATCAATCCTCGGGCGATTTATGCACCGATTTGTATCTAAACAAGCGCGCGACGAGGACGAACGTTAATTATAATTACTTAGTTTCGATTTCTCAAATTACGGCGCTTTCGGCTGGTCACAAAAGTTGTACGAAAAGACGATTTTTAACCCCCGACAAACAAAAAAGAGTCGTGTTATAAGTTTGACGTGTGGATGTTTGTGTATCTTGTGTCTGTCTGTGGCATCGTAGCTCCTAAACGAATTGACCCAATTTGATCAAAATTGGTTCAAATGTTTAAAAGTTATGAATGTCGGGGATTACTTATACAAAACTAGCTTTCCGCTCGGGACTTTGTTCCCGTGGGAATTTGGGAAAATTAGGTAGCCTAATGTGTTAATCCAAGGTGTCAGCTACCTAAATGCGGTTTTTTGTTGAAAAGCTGAAGTAATCGAGATGATTCTTATCGAGATATTTGATCAAAATTAGTTCAGCCGTTTTAAATAAGTAACAAGCAATCAAATGTACGGGGTGATACGATTTTATTAATTTTACTTAGATTTATTTATGTATAAAATTTATAGTCAGAGTTACAAATTACAATTTTAACCGTGTGGTGATCGGTTGAGAATAACACCACCCATCTCTTTCCGTGGGTGTCGTAAGAGGCGACTAAGAAAACACAAATGAGACCTGCCTCCTAGTAATCCATCTCAGGCAACGACACTTCATTTTTTTCTGAATCTGAGGTGTCGATGGTCTCATGCGGTGTGGTAGGCTCTGTAAAGGGCCGTCTGGTTCGCGACCACCCTCCTGCCGAAGTCCGACGCCAAACAGCTTGCTGTGTTCCGTCGGTGCGTGGGAGTACCAGTGCCTTTATAGGCATTTTCTGGGTGAACTCGCTCCATCGTCGACCTCATCTTTGACCTTATGGTCAAGATTGAGGTCAAGAGTTAACCCATCTTATAATAAAAAAAAAAAAACATACATACATACATATACATATGCTTACGCCTATAATCCCTAACGGGGTAGGCAGAGCATCAAGTGGTTCTAACAAACTACCACGTTTGACAAAAAAGAGGGTTATCAGATGGAACAAATTGTATAATGGTGAGAGGTGTTCAGTCTTTCGCCCATTATACAGCGAAACCCTCGCATCCCACTTACAGACTTTTACTGTAAGTATTCCTGGGAAGAGTAGGTAGCTGGCACATTCTAAGTTTTTCTTTCACTTCCAGTCCAGCATAGAAGTAGGAAGTACATACACACATCAACACGATCTAGGGATATTGCACGATTTTTCATTCAAAAGGGGTCTGTTTGAGAAGCTATAATAGCATACTCGAGATACATGGAGGGCTATAATTTTCAGACGAGCAAGTTCTAAACCTGAATTTTAAATTCTAGCCAATTAATTTTGTTTTTCTTGAAATTTGTGAAAACGTGTCGAAAATAAAAATAAAAATTGCGTAAATTTGACCATTTTCATATAAATAGCAGACAAAAAGTGCATTTTCGTTTTCGTTTCCGTCTCGTTTTCACAAATTTCATGTAAAACAAAATTTATTGACTAGAATTGAAAATTTAAGTTTGGCACTTGCTCGTCTGAAAATTACAGCCCTCCATGTATCTCGAGTATGCTTTTATAGCTTGTCAAACAGACCTCTTTTGTATGAAAAATCGTGCAATATCCCTAGACCGTGTTGACTTTAAATTAGCGAAACTATAAGGGGTGGTTGTCACCATGAAACTGAAAAACATTCCACAAGGAGCTAAAATTTTTTTTAAAATTCTTCTAATGAAGCATATTAACATATTTAACTATCGGCAACTAATTTAACATCACCCTAATAGTACCTCATATTTACGATAGATCGCCATCGAGGCTAAAGTTCAACCGTTATCTCTTTTGAGGGCCATTCTTTATCACGTAAGACGATTTAGGGTCGACCATGTCTTATTTTTTCTTACAAGGGGCGGAGGGAGTCTCGATAGTTCTTACGTAAGTGCGTAAAGTTAAAATTATACTTTGAAAAGCGCGTGATTAAAACCAAATTTTATTACAACCAAAAAATAAAAATTATTGGTACCTTTATAAGTACAAATAAACATTTCTAAAAATTGTTACTTTGAAAAATAAACATTAAGTATAATAAACCAAACGTGTATTCTTCCTTTAGATTTTTAGGTAATAAATATTAAACAGGGGGAGAGGTGTCGAAAACTAGTATGAATAGCTTCGGATTTTTAAAAGCAATTTATTATTCAAACTGGTTTTATATAGGTAATCTTCATGAGGTCATGACAATCTTGACCAACCCTGGTGTCAGTGTTCATGTGCTTTTATTTTTCAGGAACCACTATGGACTCTGCGGCAGGCCGAAAGAATACTGCTTTAATCTTCGCCTTTGTCTTCCTAACTTGGGTTACTGTAGGTAAGTCTACTTTTCACTACTAATAAAATAAATAAACGCTGCACACTCAAAGGCCCACACTAAGGTTTTCCCTTGTGTCGTGGGTCCATTAGAACATACATAAAGACAGACACAAACACCCATGACCCGAGAACAAATATCTGCTTTTTACACAAATATTATTTTCGGATTTATGTACGGATTTCTAATTATCACTTGCTCAACGGTGAAGGAAAATATCGTGCTGAAACCCGCCCGTCCAAGAAAATTCATTTTCGAAGAACGAATGGTCCACCAACCCGCATTGGGCCAGCGTGGTGGACTATGGACCCACGACACAAGGGAAAACTTAATGTGGGCCTTTGAGTGTATGGCGTTTTATTTATTTATTTATCAAATAAAACGTTGCCCCGACTGGGAATCGCACCCAAGATCCGTCGATCAAGAGGCAGCGTCACTACCACTCGACCAAATCGGACGGCAATGACATAGAACCTTTACGCTACGGGGCGCGGCGAAAGTTTTCAGTCGGAGGGCTTCTTTTATTAAGGCGACTACAGCACCTAAATTACGATTTTATGATGCGTAGATAAGCATGACGCACTGCATTAAATCGAAGAAAAAAATACTACGGTAATATTCAGGACACAACCTAGATAAGTAGTTTGCTGAAAACATGATTCAGCACTTTTGGTTCGATACAAAAAAGCTCACAAAGTCACCTCTAAATACTCAATATTGTGTATCTTTTAAGCTGTAAAAACGATAGTTAAATGCACACAGGAACTTGAATTTGCTATGAAAATGTTCGTGATTGAACACTCTCGATAAGTAGTTAACGAATTTTTCGATTTAAGCTGTTACCTTTCCATAAATCTCATTTTTCTAACTTTCGAACATGTTTTTACGCACGCACGCTTTCATGGTCCGTAAACATCGTGTATCGACACTGTTCGCACTGCCGGCCTAGGCCTGTTGAGAGACGGAGATGGCACTATTCCTATGTGTACTGCCTTTATCGGGTGCTGTAGTCGCCTTAACTGATAGCGTCGTCCTACCGTCAACCTCAGGAAATAGTTTTTTGAAAATCTCGTACCTAATTTAACAAACACCTAAATAAATTTTCATCTGTTATTCCTTGCTCGGTGAAGCTATGAAGGCCATCGGCATATCAGCGGCCACGGCCAACAGTGTAGTCATTTAGAAAAAAAAACATCTGTTATTCTGTAGCTAGGTGTATTCCTGCTTTACCGCATAGCCTTTCCCCAGAACATAAATGGAAGTTTTATTTTTCTACAAAGCCGCCTACTGTCCGGGTCAGATCTATACTAATAATTATTAAAAAGAGGAAAGATTTGTATTTTTGTATGTATGTAACGAATAGGCTCCGAAACTACTGGACCGATTACAAAAATTCTTTCACCAATAGGATACTAACCTGAGTAACATAGGCTACATAATTTTCCCGAATTCCCACGGGAAGGAATTTCCGAACGGGATGCTAGTCTATATCTATATCTATACATATTATAAAGAGGAAAGATTTGATTGTTTGTTTGCATTGAATAGGCTCCGATACTACTGGACCGATTTGAAAAATTCTTTCACCATTAGAATTCCACATTATCCGGGATGGACATAGGGTACATGATTTTCCCGAATTCCTACGGGAACGAAGTCTTGAGCGGAATGCTAGCAGTATATAAATATATTAAACTAGCATTCCGCTTGGGACTTGTTCCCGTGGGCGGTAAAATTATACAGGCTATTGTTACCCAGGAATAATGTAGCATCCTAATACTGAAATTTTTTTTGAAATCGGTCCAGTAGTTTTTAAGTTTATTCGTTACGTACAAAAGTACATATCTTTCCTCTTTATAATATTAGTGTAGATTAGTGTAGATAAATAGTTTATTTATTTCTATGTACAAAACGCGGAAGTGGCTATTACGTTACAAAATAGTGGGCGAAGATGTTGTCGAGGATGTAGCAAGTTCACCCAGAAGATTCTTATTCACTCGAACCTTTAAGAGATATGAGCCCGGAGCACAGAAGCAGGCAGAGAGTTCCATTCCTTAGCGGTGCGCAATTACACGATCTCATCTGTGAAATGTCGGGAAATAGGTAAAATCATGATATATACGCGACTTTAGACCCGTTTTAGTATTTATTTATGTGTTCATATATCTCATGTTTTCATTTTTCCCAGCGTCATCTATCGACTGTTTCAAATGCGTGTCAATGAACGGGAAGTTCCCTCCATGCGACGATCCGTTCCATAACAACCACTCCCTGCAGATGTTGGAGTCGCCCTGCATGGGAGGGAGGAAAGGAAGGGACGGCCTCTTCCCGGCTACAAGTTGTATTAAGATCGCTGGCGTTTTTGGTAAGCCGTTTTTGCCGTGTGGTGATCGGTTGAGGCGACTTTTCCGTCTTTTTCCGTGGGTGTCGTAAGAGGCGACTAAGGAAACACAAATGAGACCTGCCTCCTAGTAATCCATCTTAGGCAACGACACCTCAGTTTGTCTGAATCTGAGGTGTCGTCATATGGTCTCATGCGGTGTGGTAATAGGCTCTGTATAAGGGCTAGCTGTGTTCCGTCGGTGCGTGGGGGTACCAGTAAGTACCTGAATTGGCATTTTCTGGGTTAACTCGCTCCATCGTCGACCTCGTCTATGACCGCGGTCAACATTGGGGTCAAGAGTTAACCCATAATAAAAAAACATGATTATTTAAAAAAAAATATCCTAATTAACCCTTATCACATATTGTTGTGATTAGGGTTAATTAGGAACATTGCGTATTTATACTTACCATTCGAGCATCTTGTTATTTTGTGCTACTATTTGACTAATTAAAGTCATTACGATAATTGAAATTCTTGACTGATATAACACTCATCTCAATGTTTTCTTTTTAATAATTTATTTATACTTTTTTAATAGAAATATTTTTTTGCAAAATAAATGAGCCATAGGTACATCCCGATACAAGCTATTTTCTATTGGAATGTTCGAGCCTGAAATATTGTTAAATTACTTCTAGAAAATACTACAGAGCCGAGTTGGGCCAGCGGCGTGGTGGTCAATGGCCTAAAACCCCTTCGTGTTACGAAGGGAGACCCGTGCCCTTCGATGGGGACGTTATGGGGTGGTAAAAAAATTTACAGGGGTCATTTTAATTAAATACTAAAGCAGGTCCAAATTTGTGACATAGGTATGATAATTTTACCTATTGGTAAAATCATGATACACTGGGTGAAAATGAACCTTCTAGCTATATTCAAAATCCTGAACCAGTATCACTCAAAGAACACATTTATGAAAAAAAAATATTATTTTTATTTTTTCAATGGAAATAGTTCATTTTTTGCCTAAACGTAGACATTACTCCTACACCAGGCACGCGAGGGGTGCGGGTAGCGCGAGGGGGGTGCGCCCGAGTGGTGTCTACGTTTTAGGAAAAAAAAATACCCCCTCCCCAAAAAAAAAAAAAAAAAGTGTTCAGTAATTGATACTGGTTCAGGATTTTCAATAAAGCTAGGAGGTTCTATTTCAACCTGTATACGCGAATTTAGCCCTGTTTTAATATTTAATTATGTGTTCAAATCACAAAAGTACCTACCTGTCGCGCGCTTGTTTACGGCGCGTGCGATACGAATCCTGCACACACGGGCGTGCAAGAATCGCGCGAAGGTTTAAAGTGTAATGTCATTTAAATTTGTTTAGATGACACCGGTGAAACCATAACGGTGCGAGGCTGCGGGCTCGACTCGGGCACTGTTACTACCGACACGGAGATCATACGGATGTCGCACTGTGGCCGCTTTTATTACAATGACAGGTGAGGCTTGTAAATCTTTAGGCATCTTTAAATACTAGCTTTTCGCCTGGGGTTTCGTTCCCGTGGGAATTTGGAAAAATTATGTAGCCTATGTTTTTTTTTTCTACATGTAACATCTGTAAAACCACATTTTCTGACTTGCCTACTGTTGACTAATTGAAAAATATTAATTTAATTCAACATTTTGCATGCTGTTCATATATGGCAAAACATGAGTTCTGTACCTTATTGTAACACCTGTTATACCATGTTTTAAGCAAATAAAGTTATCTTATCTTATCTTATGTGTTAACCCAGGGTGGCAGCTACCTCCATACTAAATTTTATCAAAATTGGTCCAGCTGTTCTAGCGTGAAAGAGAAACAAACATCCATACATCTTTAAATACACAATAGTAAGGACTAGCTTTCCACTCGAGGCTCCGTCCGCATGGGCTACAGGTTATATCGTAGCAAATGGACTAAAAAGACACCGACGGCCGGTTTGGTCGAGTGGTAGTGACACGCTGCCTCTTGATCGGCGGGTCCTGGGTTCGATTCCCAGTCGGGGCAAATATTTGTGTAAAAAGGAAATGTTTGTTCTCGGGTCATGGGTGTTTGTGTCTGTCTTTGTGTGTTCCAAGGGACCCACGACACAAGGGAAAACCTTAATGTGGGCCTTTGAGTGTGAAGCGTTTATTTATTTATTTATTTATATCGTGCCCAGCAGTGGGATGAAATGTAGTTTATGTCCTTTCCAAAGGTCTAATCTATCTCTGTACCAAATTTCATTAAAATCGGTTCTGTAGTTTAGGCGTGAAAGTGTAACAGACAGACAGAGTTACTTTCGCATTTATAATGTTAAAAGTTAGGGAAGTAGAGATTTAAAAAATAAACTCACGCTATAATCCCTTTCGGGGTAGACGTAACGTCTATTTGCATATGAAGCGCTCGTAGCCCAGTGGCGCTCGCTGACTTCAACCGATTAGTGAGGTTAAGAAACGTTACAGTGACAGGGAACCTGATGGGTGACCAAAGCAGAAATTTATCACAAGCGTTTCCGTGCTTAGGACACGTTAAGCTGTCGGTCCCAGCTGTTGTCGATTCACTACAGTCGTTAAAACGACGTCAGAGTCCATTGTGCGGTTTGATAACTCTGACATCCGGGTTAATCAAATTCACCACACACTTGACTATACTATATAGTTTATTCTAAAGTTTATTTTAAATCAAAAATTAGATCAGACTAGATCTCCAAAAACAAACATGCTCCTAAAAAACCACCCACAAAAATAAAAAAAACCTATTATACATAATACTTAATTAATACTTATATTGACATAATTCTTTCTTACCTTTTTACCCATTAAATATTATAATATCATTCTTATACAACATACCTACTTACTCTACATCACCTCTCTTCTATTTAAAATTTTCACCTTCACTGCCAGTCTTGCTAAAACTACATCTAGGTCCTGACGGAAGATCAGCGCTGTAGTCTTTGTCTGCAGCATAATGCTGAGTCAGCGCCTCTTCACTCCTGTGACACTCAGTGTCGACTGATTCTTACTATTTTTATTTTTATTTTTTTAACTTTTTCTTATTGCTTTGTTTACGTGTTTTGATGTGTCTTATTGGAGTGAATAAAGCTGTTATCTATCTATCTATCTATACCTATACGATAAGAAAAAGATATACATTTCGGTACAATTACATAATGTGGTTGAATCATGGTTTCAATCAACTGACAATCGCAAAGAAACAGAATACCAGAATACCAGCGCTCTTTCCTAAACTTAGATCACCATGCTGAGTTGGAGCCATTTTTTGTCACTGCAGCACAAAAATCTACTGATGTTGTAACTTCGAAACTCGTATTGTAAGTACCGACTAGCCACACTGGACTCGGTGGACCGCAGAGCCAGGAGACTCATCGGTGACAGGAAGCTAGTAAAAGATAAGCTCCAAACTCTAGCTCATAGACGCAAAGTAGCTTGCCTATGTATTTTTTATAAGATGTACTTCGGGGAGTGTGCTCAGGAGCTGCATGAGCTCATTCCGCCTGCCCCATTCTTCTATCGGACGTCCAGACGCACCGCCGGGTACCATCCTTATCTTGTTGATATCCCAGGGATTCGCACTGAGCGCTTTTCATCATCTTTCATATTGCGCACTGCTAGGGAATGGAATTCCCTGCCTGCGTCTGTATTTCCGAGTTCATATAACCCGAATCTCTTTAAAGTTCGAGTGAATAGGCTCCTTCTGGGTGAGCTTGCTACATCCTCGACCGCATCTTTGCCCTTGGGCTAGATTGTGGTCAAGAGCGAACCCTTTTTTAATAAAAAAAATTGTATTGTATTGTATTTATTCTTTATTGTACATGATCAAAAGTTACACAAGACACATAAGAAACACAGTACAAAGGCGGACATATCCCACAAGGGGATTTCTTCCAGTCAACCCATTGAGTGTTTGAGAGGAAGGAGCAGTCGGCAGGTAGCATTTAATGTACAAAGGTATAATATACAAATAATGTAAAGGTATAGTATGTTATAATGTATAAATATACAAATAATTCATTACATAATCATAAGACATGTACATATATATAAATACATAATTATATACTTACATAAATATTTATAAACAAACAACAAAATGCGAGAGGATACCTACAAACTTAGCTAAGAGCTTCAGCATCGACACCAAAGTGCTTTTTGAGCCTCAACATAAAACTTTCAACTGAATGTACGTGTAGTGTTTGGCGGGATAGTGAGAGCAAGATTAAAACCAGATCGCAGTAATTGTCCTATGAAACAAAAATAAATGATGTCTATGTCTAAGCATGAACTTCAACTATAATTTCTTTTCTAGATACGTCCACGGCTGCTTGCAGAGCTGCAACGACGCTGACGCATGCAACTCCTCAAGTCTCCTGCTGCCTCAGTACTTACTGATGAGTTTGATGGTTTTATTCGCACTAGCTCAGAGCTAACATTAAGGACGGAATTTTAAGAGGTTCCAGTTCATTTCTTGATAGAATGGGATTGTTAATTAGGGTTGGATTTATGAAATGAAATTTATTGTAGTAAATGTGGTTAGTACTACTATCATGCAAGCACCTAAAACAGTGGAAAACTAACAAATATTAGCTACAGACAGCAGCACGTCAGGTTACGTTACCCATTTGCACTACGAAAGCCGACGCTATTACGAGCGGGATAAAAGCGATGTCAAGGTCTGATGGGCTGCCGGGTACAGTCAAGAGCAGGTCACGCTTTACACTCTGATTTATACTGCGTGCCATACAATCCAGGGCCGGTCAAAAGTCCAAAGTAACAAGCTTGACATGCTCTCGAGTGTACATAAATCAAAGAATACTTTGAAAGTTAATAAATCTTTTTAGTTCATTTGTTACGAATTACTTAGATAAGTTAAAATCAGTTGTGCTCTAAACCCTCTTCTTACTGAGGTAGTGTCTCAAATTATTTATTGTATGTCAAGATACATACAGTTTTATATTTGTTAGTTATTTAATTTTAAAGCAGAAAATGTTAAGTGACAGAAAATATTTCAATAATTTTCATGAGGAAAATTCCACTAGAAAATCACACAATGATCTGAGCTCAGGGTTTCAGTTTGCTAACCTTACATTACACCCTGTATTTTTTCAGATGAGTTATAGTATAGAATAGACTAGAAAAAACTTTATTTGTTGCATAATTCGTGTCCAAAAAAAACTGCAATCCAACAAGCGATCCTATTCGAAATTCCGATTGAACTGGAACTTTTCAAAGGGCACAATGGGAATAAAATGTCCATTTACAATAAAATAATAATAACTAAATAATTGATAATAAAGGCATCATATCACGTCACTATAGTATTTCTAGTCACATTTAGGTAATTAAAAATTAATCTAGATCAGGGGTTCCCAACCTTTTTTTGTCTACTGCCCACTTTAAGAATAAATTATTTTTTAACGCCCCCCTTTTTAAACATACTTAAAAACCGCTAAGTACTTATAACTGATTATTGAAACGCAACTTTATAGTATTCGGACAGAGTATCTTTTATTGAAAATAAAACAAACATAATCAATTCTTATATAAAAACTAATGTGAAGGTTGAATCTGATGCTGTTCAATAAGTTTGTTGATATCAGGTTCCAATTTACTCAAAAACAGCCGCAAGTCGCCACGTTCGGTAACACGCAAACGATTTCTCTTTTTAGTAAGCAGCGTTGCCACAGCACTAAAACCACGTTCACACAAATATGACGATGGGAATGCTATCAAGAATCGTTGAACAATTGACCACAATCCAGGGTACAATTGCAGGATCGGTTTTTGAAGCCAAAATTCTTGATATCCATTTTTGAACTTGATTTTTATTTCTTCGTTTGTTGTCAATTCTATAAGTTCTTCTTCCAGCTGAGGTGACATTGCTATGTTGACATTTGAAAACGGATCTAACACCCAGTCTGGTATTTCCAAGTTTAAAATGTCCTGGTATCGTTCGGTGAAGTCAATGTGGAGGTTTTCCAAATGTTGGCAGTAGGCAAACAAGTCGTCGTTACTGCAGGATACTGATAAATTCGGAAAATTGTGAAACTCACGTCTGCCCATATTCTTTTTGTGCAGAAGCAGTTTGGCTGCGAAAGCAGCAACGACATTTTTTGTTTTAATTAAATTTAGTTCATCGCCTTGCAGTTGGAGGTTCATGTCGTTGAACAATTTATACAGGTCTGTCATGTAAGCTATATCATTCTTTGATGTTATGAGCTTGTTGCGCAGTTCTGTATCTTTAGTTTCCAAGAACTCTATCACAGAGTCAAACAGGTTGTAAAATCGAATCAGACAATTGCCTCTTGACAGCCAACGAACTTCAGTATGAAGCAATAAACGGTTGAAATCTTCGTCATTAGTAACATAAAGCTGATGAAATAATCTATCATTCAAAGAGCTGCTACGGATTTTATGGACTGCTTTGATGACATATTGCAGTGATTGAAATAGTCGTTCACTTAAGTTTCTAGCAACCAAATGTTGTCTATGAATAACGCAATATATAGCAAGGACATCTGGAATTTTATTTTTTAAGTACGCTATGAAGCCTTTATGGCGCCCTGTCATAGCCGGAGCGCCATCCGTAGCAACTGATATAATATTTTTCAAAGGAATCTCTTTCTCTTCACAAAACTTTTCCAATGTATTGAATATGGTTTCGCCTTTTGTATCTGTCTCCAAATTTCTGGCAAACAATAGTTCTTCACGTATTTTCTCATCTTTAATAAACCTCACGTAAGATAGCAACAACGCTTCATTAGTTGGTAAAGTGGACTCATCGAGCTGAATTGAGAATTGACTAGTCCTCAGATGATTGCACAATGATTCTTCAATGTTTTCAGCCATTTCATCAATTCGTCTTTGCACAGAATTATTACTCAAAGGAATTTTTCGGATAATATCTGCGGCCGGTTTATGAAGCACAGTAGTTATTACTTCCTTTATTGCTGGCAAAATTAACTCTTCTCCGATGTTGTGTGGTTTGCCTTTTTGAGCAATTAACAAAGAGATATTGTACGAAGCTCGAAGTCCGTCGTCATCTTGCTTAGCAGCCGCCGAAAATAGTTTTGATACACTTGGCTGGGTATTATGCTTCTTCTCTAGGTCTTGAAAATATGCTACATTCTTGTCTTTCTTATCTGGATGCATTTTATTCAAATGATCTTGCAGTCTTGAAGGCTTCATTGCTTCGTTCGAAAATGTTTTTAGACATAGAAGACACAAAGGCGACGACGGGTTTGTGGGATTTTCAATAAATCCGAATTTAATATATTCCGCAGAGTATTGCCGTCTCTTCTTTTTTACTTCCGACATTGTTTTGTTTTGAGAAATACGTAAGTGTTATAATGAAGTACTGCTTATCTATTATGCGCGAAACCGCAAATGAAAATAAAATAAATTTACGTCGTTTATATAGGATTGCATAAGCAGCACGCACCAACAGGAATAAGACAAACGTGCATAAACTCGTTTATCTCATTCGACGCCCAATCGTACTCGACAAGCAAGAACAAGTATTATAGAACCAGCCGATTGATACAGGAATGTACAAATCGGATTATTTAACAAAAACTTGTTAAAACATGATTGCCCGCGGTCTATTATATCGAACCGAGTTTGAGCTATATCTTAATTAATATTAGTTGATGTTCACAAGATGTAGTCGAGAGTCGAGAGCTCAGTCGGTGTCTAAGAGTCTTCCTAGCTAGGTAGATGAAATTATAAATCGACCCCAAAGCCCTACACAACGCCCCCTTTTTTTTCTGGGTCTCTTACCGCCCCCCTTTAGGCCTGCAGCGCCCACAAGGGGGCGTTATCGCCCACGTTGGGAAAGACTGATCTAGATTTTTAGAAATACGTATGGATCTGACGTACCGACTCCCATAAAGTTTAATGAGCGTGACCCTTTAATGAGCACTTGAATAGCAAGTAGACCGATTTTTTGATTTAATGAGCTTTATCGGTAAATCTAACGAAATTCATAAAAAGTAAGTAGGTACATGTACATGGGTATTTTTATTTTACTATTAGCAATCTGCCCGGGACTTCGTTCCCACGGGAATTTGGGAAAATAGTGTAGCCTAGGTCCATCGGGGATACTGCAGCTTTCTAATGGTGAAATAATTTTTCAAATCGGTCCAGTAGTTTCGGAGCCTATAAAATGCAAACAAACAAACAATCAAATCTTGCCTCTTTATACTGGGTGAAAAAGAACCTCCTAGCTATATTCAAAATCCTGAACCAGTATCACTCAAAGAACACATTTATGAGAAAAAAACTTTTTTTTAAATATTTTTTCAATGGGAAAATTTCATTTTTTGTCTAAACGTAGACATTACGCGAGTAGCGCTCGGAGGGTGCGCCTGAGTGGTGTCTACGTTTAGGAAAAAAAATATCCCCCCCCTCCAAAAAAAAAAAAAAAAAAAAAAATTAAAAAAAAAGTGTTCAGCGAGTGATACTGGGTCAGTATTTTCAATAAAGCTAGGAGGTTCTTTTTCAACCTGCATATTAGTATATATGGTTCCTTTTATCACTTAATGAACACTTAATCTCCAAAATAATAAAACAAAACAATTTTGTTTAAGGAGTGGTTTGTCAGTTTTTCGAAACCGGGTGGTCCCTTTTTTTTTTTTAAATTAAATATTTTAAAAACCGTAATTGCACTTAATTCATTATTTGCGAATCTAATTTAGCACCTAAAAATCCCCTCATTCTGACTTTATTTTTTTGCTACTCGTTAAGTTGGGTTCGCCAATTTTATGGGGGTGACGTACCAACGTATAACTAATTTAGGATACTCATCAATTTCAAACATACATTGCTGCTACACAATGTTATTTTAACTTAAGATGTAAGCCAAATGCAACAATGTATGTTTGTCAACGTTTAGTAGAAATCATTCACCGACTATCACCGGCTTCCCCCCTGTATTTCCTTAACTTAATATAATCATAGTTTAGATAGGAGACAAAAACAGTTACTAGTTTAGTGAAATAAAACATGTTTTTTTTTTTTACAATTTGACACTGAAAGTGTTTTAGTTTTAAGAACAAATATTTTGCAGCATAGTCTTGCTAGCTAATTTAAGTTAGGTACTATGTAAGTTGAATTTGTTTATTTTCCTCTGTTTAGTCAACTGTAAAAAGAAAACAGACTCATTTTCTTTTGTTTTTTCTTCTTTACAATAGTAAAAGCTATGATGGTCGACCAATAATTAACCTTAATTTTAGTTTTTATTATAATTTAGGTTAACATCAGGAATTGGTTGAAAAACAGCGCCAGTCAACTTTTAGCTGGCTAATGCTCAACCAAGTCCTTTTGGCACTATATTTAATAATGTTAGGTTAACTACCTTAAGTTAATTTTTTTGTAAGCAATAACTTTGTTAATAGTGTCAATAAACTATATTTCATTTCATTTCCTTTTTGAAAAATTTCCGCACGAAAGTTCTATTGAAAAATCGTTCAGAATTATGGTCAGGGTTTCAATTTACGCTCAGCTATATATTAACAAATTACATAAGGTTAATGACTGAAAATAAATCTGTTTTCTACTCTGGCCTTTAAGAAACTATAGTACATCACTTCGCAAACTTCGCATAAACAACGTTATAGAAGTGGTAAACAAGCCAAGCCTGTAATTTGACTGTTTATTTTATCTACTTTTTGCTATCGTTATTTTAAACATCTTCAATTTTTCACTTTGTTTCCCCGAATTCTCATATTCTGTTTATATTTTATGTGGTGACTTTTAGAAGGTGGTTCTCCCTATGAAACTGAACCACTTTTCCTAAAGAACCCTTAAGAAATTCTAAAAAAAAAGTATTCTCTATACTATACTATGCAAAGGCAAATACTATGCAAACGTTGTATGAAGAGGAGACAACCTTTTGACATTGAAAATGTTTTTTCGGTCGCTCCAGTGTAGGCTCCAATTTCACGAAAAAATGCGATCCCCTTATATTTCGGATAGTTGTGACGATTATTCAAAAAAGGCTCAAAATTCACGAGAGCTGTAAAGTGAAAAAAGAATTATTCGAGAAAGTCAAAAACGCAATTTATGGCCGAGATAGTGATTTTTCCGAGTATTTGATTTTGGCTCTCGATATTTTGGAAACGAAGAATGATATCAAAAATTTGTGGAAAATTCCTCAGCTACAATTTGAGCCCAAAACAAAGACGATCGGGTTTAGGGTTTGCCCAGTAGCCTAACTTTTGTCAAAAAATCAGAACGACATTTTTTCGAATTCCGTAGATTCATTTGCTCGTGCTCGATGCACGTGCTCGATAGTCGTGTGAGGCACAAAATCTGTGAATTTTTTTTATAGAGTGGGTTCGCTTTTTCTTGAGGAAAATTATTCAGATTCTTATGCTGATTTGCATCCTTAAATTATGCTCGCTTATCAAAAGTCACCCAAATATGTTAATGCGGGGCCGGCAGATCTCTTGTACTCTTGTGTAACCTAATTTTTGTTGTGGTGTGGAAATAAACATTTTTTTCTATTCTGTCCTATTCTGTAAATTATCTTGTAAAGAATGCGAGAAGCCTAGGCACGTTATAATATACTAGCTTTCCGCTCGGGACTTCGTTCCCGTAGGAATTAGGGGAAATTTATGCAGCCTATGTTACTCAGGGATAATGTAGCATCCTAATGGTGAAAGAATGTTTGAAATCGGTCTAGTAGTTTTTAAGTTTATCCGTATCATACAAAATACAAATCTTTCTTCTTTCTAATATTAGTGTAGAATTGTAAGGCATTTAATAGCGGGAAGTGTGCAGATTTATCCCACAAACAAATTCGCCTTCATTAACAACAAACTTTGATACCAACGGGTTTTTTTTGTTCGTTACATTTATTTAGGTATAAGTATCTACCTAATATTAGTTTAATAGCTGCCAAATAGCTTGGTTTTCATAGAACAAATTGTTTTTGATTGTTAAGATGATTAAATAAACCTAACGCCAGATAAAATAAGTAATTACAATAACAATGTCATTTTACACCATTTTGTATGCTACGTAGATAGTTGATGTACTTCATGTAAATAGATATTCAATAAAAATATACACACAGAAATGTTATTTGTTTATGCATCCCTAGTACCATACCATCCCCGACGGCCGGTTTGGTCGAGTTGTAGTGGCGCTGCCTTTTGATCGACGGGTTTCGGGTTTGATTCCCAGTCCATATATAAAAAGCAGATGTTTGTTTTTGGGACCCACGACACAAGGGATAGGCCTTAGCGTGTGTAAAAAAATTAACTTTATGTTAATCATTAATCGTACTTACTAAAAAATTTGATATTCCTTACCAGTGGGAAAAAACTGATGGGGAAAGCAAGAATATACCTAAAAATTCTTAAACTAACTATTAACTAAATAGCTAATGGGTGGTGGTGGTGGTGGGGAAGATAACGGGTGGTAATATATATATATATATATTCTGTGGGGTGGTGGGATTTCTGATCGACACATAGATCGATACAACTTCCATGCTAGACATAAAAGGAAAACTTAGAATGTGCCAGCTGCCAACTCTTCCCAGGTATACTGAAGAAGCCAGTAAGTTAGCGCGAGACAACCTAGATCACCACATCTATACTAATATTATAAAGAGGAAATATTTGATTGTTTTTTTGTTTGTTTGCATTGAATAGGCTCCGAAACTACTGGACCGATTTGGAAAATTCTTTCACTATTAGAATCCTAAATCATCCGTGATGAACATAGGGTACATGATTTTCCCGAATTCCCACGGAAACGAAATCCCAGGCGAAAAGCTAGTTATTAATAAAAAAAGTCACAAACTGTCCATAGTTAACGACGAAGTCAATATTAAACATGGCGTCGTCGTTTAAACCACATTTGCTCTGCCTACCCCGTCAGACATCAGTCAGACATTAGACATCAGAGTATGGATGGATGGAGATATAGACATAAAAATTTAGTTGATCGAAATCACAAAATAAATAGTGCGCTGTTAGCCAAGATGTTTAAAGAACCACAGTCTTAACTGAAAGGTTGCGGGTTCTAATTTAATCCTGATTCAAGCCTAATATAAAAAAAATCATTTTTTTCAGATTTAAGTATAGATTTCTCATTAATATTAACTTTTACAGTGGTGAAGGAAAACATTGAACACGCACGTCTGATAAAAAAATAAGCTTTCGCTTGGCGCGCGGTCGTCCGCCAAACCCGCATTGTGCCAGCGTGGTGGTCTATGGCCTAAACCCCCTTCAATGTTTCAAAGGGAGGCCCCTACCCCTCGGTGGGGACAAACGATGATACGGGCTAGTAATGACGATGAATCTATTTGGTCAATAATTCATTGCACGAAGATTACACGATTGTTACTTAGCAACAAGATAAATGTTTTCGATACATCAATGATATGTCATTACTGCAACATTTTATCAACAAAACAAGTATTTTTTTAATAATTCAACACCAAACTTAATCTTCCTTAGATACTTCACACCCTACCCCTTCCGGGGTAGACAGACGAACTAGTAAAAAGTGTTTAGAGTCTTAGTAACTTACTTTTTTTGGAGATATTCGTGAAGATGGGGACACAAGTGCTGCAAAGGCAGAAGCCTGTGTCTAAATCAAGACCACATGATTATTTATATGGTAAGTACAAATAATGAAATGATGTTCTTCCATACTGGACTGCGAGTGAAAGAAAACATGACCACCCTCCTACCGAAGTCCGACGCCAAACAGCTTGCTGTGTTCCGTCGGTGCGTGGGAGTACTAGTGCCTTCACTGGCATTTTCTGGGTTAACTCGCTCCATCGTCGACCTCATCTATGACCTTGGTCAAGATTGGGGTCAAGAGGTAACCCATCTCATAAAAAAAAATGAAGAGGCAGGCGGAATGAGCTCCTCATGAGCACACTCCCCGAAGAACATCTTGGGGGTTGCATTAGAAATTCGGATCCTAAATTTGGGGTTAAAAAGTGGTTGGGGGGCAGGGGGGAGGGGGGGCAACCCCCCCTGCCACTCCCCCTCGCGGAGATTCTCTTTTTTTTATGAATTTTTAAAATTGAGGTTAGGTATGTTGTGGGTTATGTTGTTGTTGTGCTTACCGTTTAACGCAACCAAAGTCTTTTCTGGCACTTCGCCGGCCGCTGCCGCGGCACGCTCGCTTCGCTCGCTCGGCTCGTGCGTTGGGAGTCGCAGTTCTAACCTAACCTAACCTAACCAACCCTTAACGGGTTGGTTAGGCTAGGCTACTAACAAACCTAACCTACAGTTTCTGCCCCGATATAATCTCTGCGGAGGGGGAGTTGCAGGGAGGGGATCCGAATTTCAAATGCATCCGAATTTCTAATGCCCACCTCAATTCCTTTTTAAAAATTCATAAAAAAAAATAAGAATCTCCGCGGGGGGGGAGTGGCAGGGGGGGGGTTCCCCCCCTCCCCCCTGCCCCCACCCACTTTTTAACCCCAAATTCAGGATCCGAATGCCCACCCACATCTTGTAAATACTGAAAATTAAAAAATGGTAAAACCTCCGACATTCATCGCATATAACTCTTAACCGGCTGAACAAATTTTGGCCAAATATTTTATTTAAAAAAAACGCATTTAAATCGATCCATTCGTTACGAAGCTACGATGCCACAGACCGATACACAGACACACAGATTCACACGTCCAACTTATAACACTCCTTTTTTCGTCCACTAAAATTGATTACCCCACTTTTTCATACAGGGCTTTAGGTATCTTTAATCAGTCCAACTGAACAACTTCCCCAAGGAACATAGGTTTTCCTTTGCTCCTTTTTCCTTTGCTTAAAATTTTGATCTCCCATACAAAATGCGCTATATGCTGATGAAGTTTGTATGGGAATTCAAAATTTTTTTTCGTATTTTGACCTAATTTTCTTAGGAAAGTTGTTCAGTTTCAGACTGATGAACCACCCGAGGTTGAAAGAGAGATACCTAAAGCCCTATATAACCCCCAACCAAAAAGAGGGGTGTTATAAGAGTTTCGTGTGTATCTGTGTGTCTGTCTGTGGCATCGTAGCTCCTAAACGAATGGACCGATTTTCATAAGCGGTTTTATTTGTTTGAAAGCTAACATGATCAAGATGGTTCTTAGCCAAATTCTATCTAAATCGGTTCAGCCATTTAAACTTTATAAACTATGACTGTCGGGGTGCTACAACATTTTTACCGACTTCAAAAAAGGAGGAGGTTCTATGTTCGACTGTATGTTTTTTTGTTTGTTTGTATGTTCAGAGATTTTTTCAAAACTCTTTTTTTGTTCGAAAGAGGTGATCCCATATAAATTTTATCGAAAATGATTCAGCGCTTTTAAAAAAGTCAACAAAAACTAAAAAAATACTACAAACCAGAACACCATCTAAATAAATGAGTGACATTTTCATTTGTGCTTATCTGCTAATAGGCATTGTAGATTTGTAGCCTGCAAAAAACTGTTGTTGGGATTGGGATTGACTTACGTTTTTAACGTGGAAAATTATTTATTGATCAATCCAATTGTATTTTTTCTTTTTCTTTTAGATTCAGCGTACATCGTGTCTGGAGCAAAGGATTATGCGAGGACAGCGTTCAAAGCAGCCATGGGTTCCGCACAACTGGTTAGTTCTATCTACTACTCTACACTATTGAAAAGATGAAAGATTTGTTTGTTTCCTGAATAGGCTCCGAAACTACTGAACCGATTTCAAAAATTCTTTCACCATTAGAATGCTATATTATCCCTAAGTAAGATAGGCTACATAATTTTCCCCAATTCTCACGGAAACGAAGTCCCAGGCGGAATGCTAGTAATATTATAAAAGCGAAAGTTTTAAAGGATGGATGGTTGGACTTTTTTTACTCTTTCACGCAAAAACTACTGGACGGATTTTTATGAAACCTTGCAGCTATATTTTATTTGCGAATATCCCTTTACACGCGTAAGCGCTTTAAAAATACCAAAATAAACTCTCTTTAATCTCTAAAATTAAAAATGTTGTATTACCCCGACATTCTATTGTTTATTTTATTACTTTCAAAAGGCTGAACTGCTTTTGATCAAATAATAGGTCTTTACCTATGAAATTGCCGTTTTTTATACAATATATTTGGAAAACTGAATTTTCCATACCTACTAACGTTTTTGGATTTTTCTCGGGAATGCGAATTCCAAATTTAGCAAAATTTTGTGGGAAGGTTTGGACAACATTATTGAAAGTTGTAACTGTAACAACGGTACAGCAAAAATAAGCAATGAAACGAGCAACGGATGAAACGAGCTATATTTGAGCTTCTTTTTCAGCAAATAAATCTAAAGTAAATTATGTATTAATTTGACTAAATATCTCCGTTATATGGCCAAGGTTTTAAATAAAAAACAATTTTAGTAATAGCTGTTCAATCAAATAAGTTATAAATAAAATAAAGCTTGAGAAAAAATCGGCAATTTCATAGGTAAAGACCTAAATATTATATTCTAAGAACCATCTCGATCACGTCAGCTTTCAAACAGAATAAAACGGCATCGAAATCGGTCCATTCTTATAGGAGTTAGGGGGCGTCCATTAATTACGTGAGGTGTTTTTGGTGATTTTTCGACACCCCCACCCCCTCTGGTGAGATGTCGTGAGATTTGACTCGACACCCCCCCTCCCCCCTTTATCTCACGTGAGTTTTATAAAAATGCTTAGTTTTAGTGTAAACACGTTAATTGGTAATTTATTTAGAAAACTTACACATAATTTGCCTAATTATAACTTTTAATTATCGAACAATAAAAAACAGCTGTGATTTACCAACTTAAATTTGAAAAAAAAAGATTGTTCTAATTCAATCCACGGGAACTCATGAGTAGTTTTAAGAGTGGCTACCGGAACAACATTGTTTAGTTGGTTTAACTTAGCTTTCCCGCAATTTAAAACTATTTCTTTTGGTGGAAAATATTACGAGATATTTGTAGAGACTCCCCCTCTCCCCCACGTGAGATTGAGTGAGATTCGACCCGACCCCCTCCCCCCCCAAAACGCCTCACGTAATTAATGGACGCCCCCTTACTTACTATGCACAGACAGACAGATACACATGTCAAACTTATAACACCCCTCTTATTTGTCGGGGGGTTAATTAAATAAGTATGTAGGTATTAATAGTATTAATAAATAAAATAATTTCAGATAATCCAGCCGGTGTACCAGAACATGTTTTCCGACCTCCGAAAGTGTGCAAGGGTCAACGTTGGTATGTCAAATGTCAATCATGAGAGTCAGGCCTGTATTACAGGGAGACTCGAGTCTTGATGTATACTTAAGTATTGATTGTCTCTTACTCTCACTAACAAAATGACAAAGACGACTGCTACTTAAGTATAAATCAGACTCTGAGGTCCGTATTAATAGAAGGAGACTCAAGTCTTGATGTATACTTAAATATTGTTTGTCTCTTACTCTCACTAACAAAATGACAAAGACGACTGCTACTTAAGTATAGATCAGACTCTGAGGCCCGTATTAATAGAAGGAGACTCGAGTCTTGATGTATACTTAAGTATTGATTGTCTCTTACTCTCACTAACAAAATGACAAAGACGACTGCTACTTAAGTATAGATCAGACTCTGAGGCCCGTATTAATAGAAGGAGACTCGAGTCTTGATGTATACTTAAGTATTGATTGTCTGTTACTCTCACTAACAAAATGACAAAGACGACTGCTACTTAAGTATAAATCAGACTCTGAGGTCCGTATTAATAGAAGGAGACTCAAGTGTTGATGTATACTTAAGTATTGATTGTCTCTTACTCTCACTAACAAAATGACAAGTCGACTGCTACTTAAGTATAGATCAGACTCGAGGCCCATATTAATAAAAGGAGACTCAAGTCTTGATGTATACTTAAGTATTGATTGTCTCTCACTCTCACTAACAAAATGACAAAGACGACTGCTACTTAAGTATAAATCAGACTCTGAGGCCCGTATTAATAGAAGGAGACTCAAGTCTTGATGTATACTTAAGTATTGATTGTCTCTTACTCTCACTAACAAAATGACAAAGACGACTGCTACTTAAGTATAGATCAGACTCTGAGGTCCGTATTAATAGAAGGAGACTCAAGTGTTGATGTATACTTAAGTATTGATTGTCTCTTACTCTCACTAACAAAATGACAAAGACGACTTTTAACTACTTAAGTATAAATCAGACTCTGAGGCCCGTATTAATAGAAGGAGACTCAAGTGTTGATGTATACTTAAGTATTGATTGTCTCTTACTCTCACTAACAAAATGACAAGTCGACTGCTACTTAAGTATAGATCAGACTCGAGGCCCATATTAATAAAAGGAGACTCAAGTCTTGATGTATACTTAAGTATTGATTGTCTCTCACTCTCACTAACAAAATGACAAAGACGACTGCTACTTAAGTATAAATCAGACTCTGAGGCCCGTATTAATAGAAGGAGACTCAAGTCTTGATGTATACTTAAGTATTGATTGTCTCTCACTCTCACTAACAAAATGACAAAGACGACTGCTACTTAAGTATAAATCAGACTCTGAGGTCCGTATTAATAGAAGGAGACTCAAGTGTTGATGTATACTTAAGTATTGATTGTCTCTTACTCTCACTAACAAAATGACAAAGACGACTGCTACTTAAGTATAAATCAGACTCTGAGGTCCGTATTAATAGAAGGAGACTCAAGTGTTGATGTATACTTAAGTATTGATTGTCTGTTACTCTCACTAACAAAATGACAAAGACGACTGCTACTTAAGTATAAATCAGACTCGAGGCCCATATTAATAAAAGGAGACTCAAGTCTTGATGTATACTTAAGTATTGATTGTCTCTCACTCTCACTAACAAAATGACAAAGACGACTGCTACTTAAGTATAGATCAGAGTCTGAGTCGCGTTCTGCAACATGGACATAAATCGCGGGTGGACCGTGACGATAATCAATCATAATTATGCTTTACATAAAAAAAGCTAAATGTACACAGTACACACAGCAGCACGTAAGATTACACATTTGCACTTCGAAAACCGGCTCTATTCCGAGCGATATAACACGGCAGCATGGTATGGATGTGTGGATATTTGTTACTCTTTCACGCTCAAACGGTTGGACCAATTTTGATAATATTTGGTATGGAGGTAGCTGACAACCTGCATTAACACATCATCATCATCATATCAGCCTATTGCAGTCCACTGCTGAACATAGGCCTCCCCCAAGGTGCGCCACTTTGCACGATCCTCCGCTGTTTTCATCCAGCCACTACCCGCCTAGTCCTACACTACGTTTGCCAAGACGTGGTCTCCATTCGAGAACCTGTCTACTCCAACGCTCGTCGGTTCTGCGACAGACATGGCCAGCCCACTGCCACTTCAGCTTGCTACACTTTTGGATAATATCCATTACTCCGGTTTTCTGTCGGATGACCTCGTTTCGGATTCTATCCCTTAGCGAGATCCCGAGCATGGAGCGTTGCATTAACACATAGGCTACATAATTTTCCCAAATATCCACGGGAACGAAGTTCCGGGCGGAAAGCTATAATATGTTATAACGAAATCAAGGTACACCCGCGCTATTGACTTACAGTCTGGCAAAAAAGAGTATGAATTAAAAAGTGGCAACACTGTAGTGTCGTCCCGTTTTTTTAGATTGATTTGAAAGGGACGACGCTACAGTGTTGCCACTTTTTAATTCATACTCTTTTTTGCCAGACTGTATTTCTAATTAAAACAGTAACTCGATAAAAAAAAAGTTTATTGATTCAAGAAAAGTGGTTACATTAGTATGGAACCCTTTCTGTCCAAACTAGGTAGAAACCTGTATCTTGGTAGACAGTGTCCGATCGTGAGTTTAAGGCGACTACAGCACCTAAATTACGATTTTATGATGCGTAGATAAGCATGACGCACTGCATTAAATCGAAGAAAAAAAATACTACGGTAATATTTAGGACATAAACTAGATAAGTAGTTTGCTGAAAACATGATTCAGCACTTTTGGTTCGATAGAAAAAGCTCACAAAGTCACCTCTAAATACCCAACATTGTGTATCTTTTAAGCTGTAAAAACGATAGTAAAATGCACACAGGAACTTGAATTTGCTATCAAAATGTTCGTGATTGAACACTCTCGATAAGTAGTTAACGCATTTTTCGATTTAAGCTGTTACCTTTCCATACATCTCATTTTTCTAACTTTCTAACATGTTTTTACGCACGCACGCTTTCATAGTCCGTAAACTTCGTGTATCGACACTGTTCGCACTGCCGGCCCAGGCCTGTTGAGAGACGGAGATGGCACTATTCCTATGTGTGCTGCCTTTATCGGGTGCTGTAGTCGCCTGAAAAAGGAAAAGAAAGAAATTAATAGCTAAACTTAAGATCAAGTGTTTTTTCCTGACACTCCTTGCTGCCGGCGCTCTTTCCTATTTCCCTGCTAATAATATTTATAAATGCGAAAGTAACTCCGTCTGTCTGTCTGTTACGTTTTCACGCCTAAACTACTGAACCGATTTTCATACAATTTGGAACAGAAATAGATAGACTTAAGCTTGGGAAAGGACATAGATTACCTACCTTTTGTCGCCAAAAAAGGGCGTGAAGGGGTTGTGTCAATGTTCCGCCACGAAATTCTGTCCGCAAACCTCAGATTCGGATTCAGCACCCCAAAATACATTCGGAATGAAAGAAATCACACTACCCCATAGCTTTCCTAGTAAAAACACAATTTAACAGGAGTAATAGTCGCAAACCAGACGGCCCTTTACAGAGCTTACCACTCCACATCAGATCATAGGACGCCACCTTAGATTCAGAGCAAATTGAGGTGTCGTTGCCTAGGATGGATTGATAGGAGGCTGGTCTCATTGTGTTACCTTAGTAGCCTTACGACAGCCCACGGAAAGAGATGGGGTGGTGTTATTGTCAACCGATCGATTTGGTTGAGCCTAGTGGCCCTGCCTCTTGATCGACAGGTCCTAGTTTCGATCCCCAGTCGGGGCAAACTTTTGTGTAAAAAGCAGATAATTGTTCTCGGGTCATGGGTGGTCTTTATGTATGTTCCAAGGGACCCACGACACAAAGGAAAACCTTCCATGGTTTTATTTTATTTTTTTATTATAAGATGGGTTAACTCTTGACCTCAATCTTGACCATAAGGTCAAAGATGAGGTCGACGATGGAGCGAGTTAACCCAGAAAATGCCTATACAGGCACTGGTACTCCCACGCACCGACGGAACACAGCAAGCTGTTTGGCGTCGGACTTCGGTAGGAGGGTGGTCGCGAACCAGACGGCCCTTTACAGAGCCTACCACACCGCATGAGACCATAGGACGACACCTCAGATTCAGAAAAAAAAATGAAGTGTCGTTGCCTGGGATGGATTACTAGGAGGCAGGTCTCATTTATGTTTCCTTAGTCGCCTCCTACGATACCCACGGAAAGAGATGGGGTGGTGTTATTCTCAACCGATCACCACACGGGTAAAACGGGGGGTTGGTGTGGGTCTTTGAGTGTGTAACGTTCATTTATTATTCTATTATTTAACACACGGCATTAACTTATTCATTAATTCCCTGTGCAGTGTACCACCCGAATTGCCGATTACCAGACCACATAGACACCTCATACAAGGCGTACCTCGACAACGTGGATAACAGGACGGCCAAACAGCCTGATATACTGGGCAGAGACCATTACAAGTTCGCCACTTGGTAAGTGTTGTATTTCAATTCAATTCAATAATTTATTGCTATTCATATGTACAGAGTATAAAACATATCTACAATATGTTATCTACAATATAAAAAAAAAAAATCTTCTATATACATAATATGAACCCTGTCGGGCATTGCAAAAGTGGAACGGCAGGCAGACTGGCATTTTTGTTAACTTATTTGTAAAATTTATTAATTTATCGAAATAATGTATTTGAATAATATACACATCAACGCGGTCTAGGGATATTGCACGATTTTTCATACAAAAGAGGCCTGTTTGAGAAGCTATAAAAGCGTACTCGAGATACATGGAGGGCTATAATTTTCAGACGAGCAAGTGCTAATCCTGGATTTTCAATTCCAGTCAATAAATTTTGTTTTACTTGAAATTTGTGAAAACGTGATGAAAACGAAAACGAAAATGAAATATTTGCCTGATTTTTGTATGAAAATGATCGAATTTACGCAATATTTTTTTTCATTTTCGTCACGATTTCACAAATTTCAAGTTAAACTAAATTTATCGACTAGAATTGAAAATCCAGGTTTAGCACTTGCTCGTCTGAAAATTATAGCCCTCCATGTATCTTGAGTATACTTTAGTAGCTTCTCAAACAGACCTCTTTTGTATGAAAAATCGTGCAATATCCCTAGACCGCGTTGATGTGTGTAGGTATATTAGTCCATTGAAATGTTACATTTTTTAGGCCTTACCTTGCGTTTTTTAGAGGACGCAATTTTATTTTTTTGATGTGTAGGGGGGGTCAGTGTAAAGCTAAAACCAAGTTTGTGGGGTCGCCACCCTTGTCCCACGGCCGCCATCTTGAAAATAGGGGTTGAAATGGTTTTTACGGTATATCTCTTAAACTATTTATTTTATAAAAAAAATTTGTTAACATTTTTTGTTGCAAATTAAATTCTCTACAACTTTGGTCCAGTAACTTTTTGTCGTAGAACTATAAATAAAAAAGTTATAAGCGAAAATCTTCAGAAATTCGAGAAAAAAATTCATATTTTTCGATGTAACTTTTTTTTTATCATTTTACGAAAAAATGATATCAGACCATTTTTGTAGATCGTTTTTTGAGGAACAACTTTTATTTGCATCATTTTTTCATTAAGTCAATAGCTAAGGTTTTACAGCGCTCCGAAGTGAGTACTATTTTTCAGTACTCTTAACTATACCTATATTATACATGTGTACTAATAATATGTCATCAGTTATTGTTTTTTTTTTATTTTTTTTTAATTTTTTTTACTTTATTATAATTTTTTTAATTAAAAATTTTGCAATTTTATTAAAAATTAATTATTGACTCTTTTCCCCACCACCCACGAGGTAGAGTCTAGAGGCGCGTTTTTTTTTTACGTGGTATCCCCGATAGGCCTAATCCACGGTGAATTTCTAAATTACAACTACTCCGTCCTCAGTCGTTTCGATGGACCAGGCTGCGGCTCAGCATCTGATCGGCTTTCTAAATTAAATACCAGTGGGAGAACTGGCGAAGGAAGGGGTGTTAATGTTGGCGGTTCATCATCAAAGTCATTTTCATCAATTAATTCTGAGAGTTCTATTACGTTGCTGCAAGTCTCTCCAGAACAATGGAAGCACACTGCAGAACATTTCAGTCCTGCTTTTCGTCATCCACACATCGCTCCAGTTTCCTTTGCATTTGCAAAAAATCAATTTTAGAAGCTCAGGGGGTGCTGGAGGTTTTGAGTTCTGCACTGGCATCAATAATTTTCCACATTTTTTCCAGCCCCAGTCTTCAGGATCATTATAATTACCAAGCCACGACTGGACCTGATGGTAGACTCGGAAAGTATGAAAGCGAGCTGTGTCTTGTGTTGGAGGAAGTGAATAATTAATTTTTAATAAAATTGCAAAATTTTTAATAAAAAAAATTATAATAAAGTAAAAAAAATTAAAAAAAAAAAACAATAACTGATGACATATTATTAGTACACATGTATAATATAGGTATAGTTAAGAGTACTGAAAAATAGTACTCACTTCGGAGCGCTGTAAAACCTTAGCTATTGACTTAATGAAAAAATGATGCAAATAAAAGTTGTTCCTCAAAAAACGATCTACAAAAATGGTCTGATATCATTTTTTCGTAAAAATGATTTTCATTAATTTCTGAAGATTTTCGCTTATAACTTTTTTATTTATAGTTCTACGACAAAAAGTTACTGGACCAAAGTTGTAGAGAATTTAATTTGCAACAAAAAATGTTAACAAATTTTTTTTATAAAATAAATAGTTTAAGAGATATACCGTAAAAACCATTTCAACCCCTATTTTCAAGATGGCGGCCGTGGGACAAGGGTGGCGACCCCACAAACTTGGTTTTAGCTTTACACTGACCCCCCCTACACATCAAAAAAATAAAATTGCGTCCTCTAAAAAACGCAACCCCAAATGTAACTTTTCAATGGACTATATTGAATAATAAAATAAATATGAGGTTAAATACTCGTAATATGCGATGTCAATATTAGTACTATTAGCTTAAGTTATCATTATTAGTTATTCTATTCTATATAATATGTCAAATATGTTTTATTTCATTGTTGTGTAAATGTCAATGTTAGAATTAAAATGTCAGAATGAGTATAAATGCAAATAGTATGTCTATAAACTGTTAATTAAAATGTCATTAGTAAAGAATTGGTTTATGTCAGAATTAATATCAAGTACAAATTAGATGTCAAATTAGATGTCATTTGTTACAGTTAAAAACCAGTTTTAGTTAAACTGCCTTGGTGACAACTAACCTAACCCAACCGTAACTTTTTTTAATAGACTACAAGAACGACAACTCGACTTCGATATGTTCGACTGTATGTATTTTTTAGAGTTCCGTATCCAAAGGGTAAAAGGGAGCCTATTACTTACCACACGCGTGCACTCTGTGCTGTTGTGATAAGAGCGGTGATGCAATGAAAATGGAGTAACCTGATGCGCTGGCCTCTGTACTTCTGGGATGACATTCAACATGCTAAGGAGGCGCAAGACAGCTACCACTCAACCGGAGTCATTTTCTGCTTGTTACAGTCCGAGAGTAATTCTACCGGTAACAACGGCAACCCCAGATTTCCATCTGACGACACCCAAGACTGGGAACAAGTCACCTGGCCCGCCAAAAAGCAGAGGAACTCAGAGCGTATACAGGTTAGTGTCCCTTTATTTCAGCCAGCGAGGTTAACATCATTGTCATTCCTCTTGAGCTGTATTAGTCCATGATGTTCATTATTATGAACTAATACAGTTAAACGTCGTAACATAAGAAAGATGTTACATAAAGTGCATTCACATTGACGCTCATTCATTACAATTTCCTTGACTATCAACGCCATCTAGCCAAAATTCTCGAAACTAAACCTAATGACTTTGCTTTGTTAGTTCGAAAAGTATCCTGTTGTGGCGTTAAAAGTAAAGATACACGATAGTCAAAAGAAACAAAATTGTAGCTAAAAATTGTAATCGTAAATGGTAATGGTCTGGCTAATTGCTTTAATGAAGTGACCCTCCACCATCCCACCAAACTTGCGGTTATACTTGTATGGACCAAATCAATGGGAGGTACGCGCGTTACTTTTAAGTTTGTTAAGCCATACAATGACTTCTACAATCCCTGTCAGGGTAGCACAACGTCGTTTGGTTCTAGAACCACTTGACGTCACATTTTGAGGGGTTTGGGTTTTGGGTTTTTGGGTTTGGGTCGGCGGCGGCGCGGCGATCAAAGCAACGTAAAATGAATTAAAAAAACACCAAAATCAGATTTAAAATACACCTTGGATAAACCGCTGATGCTTTGAGTTAAGACTATTCCTCTCTCGTAATATTATATGTATATGTTTATATTATGTGTATACATATATATCTATACTATATTTATGTATTTATTTAAATATTTTTGGATACTACATATCAAATATTTATTTATCTATTTCCATGATAATATTCAATACCTATTCTGTCTCTACTATTTTCCTGTTGTACGCCTACGTATCATGAATCCTCTCGCTCTCTCGTAGGTTGACTGGAAGAGATCCCCTTGTGGGATAAGTCCGCCTTTGTACCTTAAATTTATTTAATATTTATCTCTTTTGTTTTAAATGTATTTATTTTGTTTGATGTGCAATAAAGGATTTTACAATACAATACAATACAATACAATGAATCTTAATAGCTACACAGGAAATGTTATTTAGGAGTCAGCCTAACGAATATTTTATTTCAATGTCCAGGGAGTCTTCTATGCAGACGATACCCTGGCTGCCGGATGGGAAAGCGGCTGACACTTGCAAAACAACTCCGGAGGTTTTGTATCTGGACAATCTCCAGTGGGGTAAGTGGCAACCACGACAACCACCTACCAACCACCTTCACAACCTCCTTGAGCGCGATATGATTGCTTAAACTAAGTCAAGTAAAACTGTTAATAAGTGCTGATAGCCCCGTTGGTAATGAGCCAGACTGGTAATCGGAAGGTTGCGAGTTCAAATCCCGGTGCGGGCCTGTACCATTAAATTCGTCTTTTCGGATTTATGTACGGATTTCTAATTATCACTTGCTCAACGGTGAAGGAAAACATCGTGATAAAACCCGCTCGTCCAAGAAAATTCATAAGATAAGCGGTCCACTAACCCGCATTAGGCCAGCGTGGTGGACTATGGCCTAAATCCCCTTCGTGTTTCGAAGGGAGGCTCGTGCCCCTCGGTGGGGACGTATATTATGGGCTGATAAAAAAAACTGTTAAACCTCTTTTTAACCCCGTCAAAAAAGGGGTGTTATAAGTTTGAGGTGTTTATCTGTGTGTCTGTCTGTGGCATCGTAGCTTTTAAAAAATGAACCGATTTCGATGCAGTTTTCTTTGTTTGAAAGCTGACACGTGATTGAGATGGCCTTAGCTGTATTTGGTCAAAATGGTGTAGCCGGTTAAGATCTTTCACCATACTCTGTTATTTAACAGACGATTAGCAGCCAACCCGAGATTTGACAATGTCATTTTCATACTTTTAGTTTGACGTTTTGTCTGATTAACTTCTTAATCGTGGATTAACTAACTAACAGAATATGGTGAAATTGGACCAACTGCCGTACTCAGAGACGTCAAATAAAGTTAAGAAGTAATTAAATGTCATGCTATCCTTGTTTATATCAACAAGAGTGAAAGAGACAACATCAGAGTTAAGCAGTGCTTAACCTTAATTGACGTCTCTGAGTGTGGCAGCAAGAGTTTTATGCGATTAACGTCAGGGATTTTTTTTTTATTGTAGTGTTATTTACAATATTTTCTTTATATAAGACTAATTGATAAATTTAATTTTTATAAGAATAACTGTAAAAAAATTTGAATTTGTATTACCCCCGACATTTAAATCTTAACTTTTAAACGACTGAACCGCTCGTAGCAATGTACACAGACGCAGGGAACCTGATGGGTGACCAAAGTGGCAATTTATCACGAGCGTTTCCGTGCTTCGGAAAGCTGTCGGTCCCGGTTGTTGTCGATTGACTACAGTCGTTAAAACCAAGTCAGAGGTCATTGTGCGGTTTGAAAACTCTGACACCAGGGTTAGCCAAGTTCGTCACATACTTGACTATACCTACACGATAAGAAGAAGAACGACTGAACCAATTTTGATAAAATATATAACTAAGAACCATCTCCATCACGTCAGCTTTCACAAAAAAAAACCTGCATCAATATTGATCTACTTGATTAGCAGCTACGATGCCACCACAGATACACAGGCACAAATATACACAGTAGACAGAGTAAAGGTATAGACTACGGCCGAGCGTGCCACCGAAGGGGACAGAAAATATTAGTACTGCCGTAGTCGGCCGTAGTAGTAGCGCTTTAATGTCCTATAACCCGTACGAATTAACTGTACACCTCGCGCTGTGCACAGTTAATTCGTACGGGTTACAGCATAGTAAAGTGCTGACCTTGAAAAAACCGGCACGCGCTGAGGAACAAAAAATGCCCAGCATTGTCTCTTTTTTTTCACGTGCAATTGATATAGTTTTGTTCTTATCTGTGCGACCGAAAAAGAAGATATCCAGCAGTCTATACCTTTTCTCTGTCTACGATATACACAGACACACGGATATTCACGTTAAACTTGTCTCTTTCCCTCAGTATCAAAATGACAAAGACGACTACTACTTAAGTAGAGCCTGAGTCGCGTTCTGTAATATCCATGGACCTTAGATTGTATGTGCTGTTGGTGTATCAATAAAATACAAGTTGTCTTCTCACAAAATGGGTGTTTCAGGTCCAGGGAAGCCATACCGTACAGGAGACCTGCCAGCAGATTTTCATACGACGGAAATCATCAACAGGTAAACTTTTTTAAAAAAGTGGATGGGTTCACTTTTGACCCTCCTCCTGACCCTCTTGGCGCTCCTAACCCGTGGTCCACCTCATTTGTTCACCTAGGTGGTCCGTGGGTAATCTTTTTTTTCATTGGTTCATCTTAACCAAATGTGTATTTTTTTAACTGAATTCAAGAAAGGAGGTTTTAAATTTAATCCGGATGTATGTTATACTTATTTGTCAGAATTGCGGATTTTGTATACTGGGTGAAGAAAAACCTCCTAGCTATATTCAAAATCCTGAACCAGTATCTCTCAAACACATTTATGAAAAAAAAATATTTTTTTTATATTTTTTCAACGGGAATAGTTCATTTTTTGCCTAAACGTAGACATTACTCCTACACCAGGCACGCGAGGGGTACGGGAAGCGTTTGGGGGGTGCACCCGAGTAGTGTCTACGTTTAGGAAAAAAAATCTCACCAATAAAAAAAAAACTAAAAAATATATAAATAATAATAATAATAAGCTTTATTTATTTCTCTCAATCACAACATGAACATAAAATTTGCTAATAGTAGGTAGGTACAATATTTTGTGAAGAGAGACTGGTGTCAGTACTAGGTTAATACCTGTATTACTAATCACCAGGCACTCGCCTCTCCGGTATTAATCAATAACAATATGTCTGTTATTTGCGAAGGAGATAACTTAACTAAAATAAAAATAAATTATCTAGGTACTAGAAAAGAAAATCAACTATAAAGAAAAAAATTACCAATTCTGTGTTGTGTAATGTACCTATATGTAACATAAAAGTGAGTCCGTATGTATGCGTGTATGTGTGTTGTGTATATAGGGGTGTATGAATGTTTTAGGCAATATAGTTACTTTATGGCATATTAACACTCACTTGAGAATACTTAACAGATTCTCAGTGGAGTCGTAACTAAGCTCGATTAGCCATTTCGTCACCTTCCGCCTGCACTCTGCTCTATTGAGGTGGTAAATAGGTAAGATATTGTTAACCTTATTGTAGAGAAAGCTACCAAGGAAGCAGAACATTTTTTGTGCCAAACTAGTTCTGAACCCTGTAGTAGTACACACTGTGCCACACCTACGTTTATCATCAAAAGCTGTTCGATCGTAACCAATGCTGGAGTGTTTTTTCAGGATAACACTGAGTATGTATAATTGGCGTACTGTGAGTACCGTACATTTAGAATATAGCTCAGAGGTACGAAACCGGGCTGGGAGTCGCCATCCAACTTTAAGGACATATCTCTGTGCTCGCTCCAGACGTATTAATATAGATTTTGATGTACCTCCCCAAGTAACTATGCAATATGACAATATTGATTGGGCTAAAGCCTGGTATAAAGTTTTAATTAAATTTACATCGGCAACATTCCTCAGATTTTTAAAAACAAAAATAAGTTTTCGTATTCTTTTTGTAGTTGCCTCAATATGTGGTTGGAAGTTTAGGGTACTGTCTATCAAGACTCCGAGGTATTTGACACAGTTTGTGCCTACAAGTTTTTGACAGGCGCACTCTGAAGTGTACGGATACGGAATACTGCATGAATGGGCCTTTAGAATGAGTGAAACAGATTTAGGTCGTGATGCTTGGGTGTTGAAAAAGGGAAGGTACATTGTTTTATCTGCATTGAGAGTAAGTTTGTTGTAATTGAGCCAGTTAAGAACTTTATTTAAACCTAATTGGGCATAGCTGAACACTTCATCCCAAGTTTTTCCTCGGAAGACCAGTGCCGTGTCGTCAGCGTATGTAAAGATTTTACCACAAGGTAGACCCAGGTCACAAAGATCATTAATATATATAAGGAATAAAGTTGGGCCAAGAATGCTACCTTGTGGTACACCATATTTTACAGGGACCATTGTACTAACATACTCCTCGACTTTAACACACTGATATCTGTTTGTCAAATAGCTTTCAAAGAGAGCCAGTTGTGTACCTCTTATGCCGATTTTTTCAAGTTTAGAGATGAGGATTAGGAACAGAGACCGTGTCAAAGGCTTTTGCCAAATCAAGAAAGACACCAAGAACTTTCTCTCCTCTGTCGATACCAGTCACAACATAATCCGTCAAGTTATGAACTGCGTCAGCTGTGGAGATACCAGACCGAAAACCATATTGACTAGTCGAAAAGAGATTGTGTTTGTTGGCAAATGTGATTAACCTTTTATTTAACAATACCTTCACACACTTGTGTTTGACACACATGTTTAGAAGCTGGTGTCATACAGGTTGAAATTGAACCTCCTAGCTTTATTGAAAATCCCGAACCAGTATCACTTACAGAAAACTTTTGTTATTTTTTTTTATCTGGGATTTTTTTTCTTCCTAAACGTAGACACTCTAGGGTGCACTCCCCGAGCGCTTCCCGCACCCCTCGCGTGCCTGGTGTAGGAGTAATGTCTACGTTTAGGCAAAAAATGAACTATTCCCATTGAAAAAATATTTTAAAATTTTTTTTTTTCATAAATGTGTTCTTTGAGTGATACTGGTTCAGGATTTTGAATATAGCTATGAGGTTTTTTTCACCCTGTATAGAACCAACTTTTGTCCAGGATGCGTCACACTCGTATCTGGAATGCGGTCGCGGAGCGGGGCCGGTTCCCGCGCTGGATGAAGAAGCAAGACGCCATCATCACCGACGTCGTCACCAAGGACTGGATCTTCCGGGAGGCGGTGAGTCGTGTCCTTAGCAGGTTCATTGCCAACCACGCACCGGTGCGTAAATTAAGACGCCATCATCACCGACGTCGTCACCGAGGACTGGATCTTGCGGGAGGCGGTGAGTCGTATTATGCGAGGTCTAAGGGACAGCTTAGCAAATACTAATAATTAATTAGTTTGGTGCTTTGCGTCTATGAACTAGACTTTATAGCTAATTTTGTTTACGATTTTCATAATTTATTGATAGCCCCTCCTCGTTACGGCTGGTCTCATTTGTGAGACTCCCCCTCCCTTATGAGTATGACATCACATACAAGCATAATGATGAGAGAAATCAAGTTTACTTTGATTCGTTCTTCTATAGGAAATCGACGAACTCCAAGAGATCCGTCTAACGCTACTCCACAGGCTGCAATCAGAGAGGAGGGCGGACCAGTCTAACAAGACTGCCAGGAAGCTGTCAGACCTGTGGGAGGGCAAGAAGAAGGAGATGCAGAGGAAGATCGACCACATACGCAGGGCCAGGGACAGAGGTACGAAGATATACACACTTAAACACACGTACCTATACATACTCACAAATAGAGAGACACACACGCACAGACAATACTCACGCTCACACACACTCCCATGCACACACATACTCACGCAGATACACTCACAGCACTTAAACAGGCTCACACACTCTCAAACACTCACATTTCCATACGAATTCATACTTTCATTCACACACGATAAACGACAAACGTTTCTTTGTGAACCTTGTTGTTATTTGTGGTGTGGTAATAAATGAAGTTTTTATTTATTTATTTTGTTTATTTACACATACACACACACCCGCATACCAACACTCAACTAACTGGCAGACACACATTCAAACTAAAGAAGGAGATGCAGAGGAAGATAGACCACATACGCAGGGCCAGGGACAGAGGTACGAAGATATACACACTTATACACATGTACTTACACACACTTCATAGATAGAGACACATAAGCGCGTCGCCAGCCCTTGGACCAGGTTGGGTAAGTTAATATTATGGAGGATGAGAAATGAATTGTAGGTATAGTATCAGAGCATGAAGCTTTACTTGTAGCGCGAGTCTTTGCCTCTACGACGAATTGGCGATTGCAAAAAGAACGGTTGCAACTTCAATGTGTAAAGCTTCATGAGCTTTTGACAGCATATCGTCTAGACCAGTCTTTCCCAACGTGGGCGATAACGCCCCCTTGTGGGCGCTGCAGGCCTAAAGGGGGGCGGTAAGAGACCCAGAAAAAAAAGGGGGCGTTGTGTAGGGCTTTGGGGTCGATTTATAATTTCATCTACCTAGCTAGGAAGACTCTTAGACACCGACTGAGCTCTCGACTCTCGACTACATCTTGTGAACATCAACTAATATTAATTAAGATATAGCTCAAACTCGGTTCGATATAATAGACCGCGGGCAATCATGTTTTAACAAGTTTTTGTTAAATAATCCGATTTGTACATTCCTGTATCAATCGGCTGGTTCTATAATACTTGTTCTTGCTTGTCGAGTACGATTGGGCGTCGAATGAGATAAACGAGTTTATGCACGTTTGTCTTATTCCTGTTGGTGCGTGCTGCTTATGCAATCCTATATAAACGACGTAAATTTATTTTATTTTCATTTGCGGTTTCGCGCATAATAGATAAGCAGTACTTCATTATAACACTTACGTATTTCTCAAAACAAAACAATGTCGGAAGTAAAAAAGAAGAGACGGCAATACTCTGCGGAATATATTAAATTCGGATTTATTGAAAATCCCACAAACCCGTCGTCGCCTTTGTGTCTTCTATGTCTAAAAACATTTTCGAACGAAGCAATGAAGCCTTCAAGACTGCAAGATCATTTGAATAGAATGCATCCAGATAAGAAAGACAAGAATGTAGCATATTTTCAAGACCTAGAGAAGAAGCATAATACTCAGCCAAGTGTATCAAAACTATTTTCGGCGGCTGCTAAGCAAGATGACGACGGACTTCGAGCTTCGTACAATATCTCTTTGTTAATTGCTCAAAAAGGCAAACCACACAACATCGGAGAAGAGTTAATTTTGCCAGCAATAAAGGAAGTAATGACTACTGTGCTTCATAAACCGGCCGCAGATATTATCCGAAAAATTCCTTTGAGTAATAATTCTGTGCAAAGACGAATTGATGAAATGGCTGAAAACATTGAAGAATCATTGTGCAATCATCTGAAGACTAGTCAATTCTCAATTCAGCTCGATGAGTCCACTTTACCAACTAATGAAGCGTTGTTGCTATCTTACGTGAGGTTTATTAAAGATGAGAAAATACGTGAAGAACTATTGTTTGCCAGAAATTTGGAGACAGATACAAAAGGCGAAACCATATTCAATACATTGGAAAAGTTTTGTGAAGAGAAAGAGATTCCTTTGAAAAATATTATATCAGTTGCTACGGATGGCGCTCCGGCTATGACAGGGCGCCATAAAGGCTTCATAGCGTACTTAAAAAATAAAATTCCAGATGTCCTTGCTATACATTGCGTTATTCATAGACAACATTTGGTTGCTAGAAACTTAAGTGAACGACTATTTCAATCACTGCAATATGTCATCAAAGCAGTCAATAAAATCCGTAGCAGCTCTTTGAATGATAGATTATTTCATCAGCTTTGTGTTACTAATGACGAAGATTTCAACCGTTTATTGCTTCATACTGAAGTTCGTTGGCTGTCAAGAGGCAATTGTCTGATTCGATTTTACAACCTGTTTGACTCTGTGATAGAGTTCTTGGAAACTAAAGATACAGAACTGCGCAACAAGCTCATAACATCAAAGAATGATATAGCTTACATGACAGACCTGTATAAATTGTTCAACGACATGAACCTCCAACTGCAAGGCGATGAACTAAATTTAATTAAAACAAAAAATGTCGTTGCTGCTTTCGCAGCCAAACTGCTTCTGCACAAAAAGAATATGGGCAGACGTGAGTTTCACAATTTTCCGAATTTATCAGTATCCTGCAGTAACGACGACTTGTTTGCCTACTGCCAACATTTGGAAAACCTCCACATTGACTTCACCGAACGATACCAGGACATTTTAAACTTGGAAATACCAGACTGGGTGTTAGATCCGTTTTCAAATGTCAACATAGCAATGTCACCTCAGCTGGAAGAAGAACTTATAGAATTGACAACAAACGAAGAAATAAAAATCAAGTTCAAAAATGGATATCAAGAATTTTGGCTTCAAAAACCGATCCTGCAATTGTACCCTGGATTGTGGTCAATTGTTCAACGATTCTTGATAGCATTCCCATCGTTATATTTGTGTGAACGTGGTTTTAGTGCTGTGGCAACGCTGCTTACTAAAAAGAGAAATCGTTTGCGTGTTACCGAACGTGGCGACTTGCGGCTGTTTTTGAGTAAATTGGAACCTGATATTAACAAACTTATTGAACAGCATCAGATTCAACCTTCACATTAGTTTTTATATAAGAATTGATTATGTTTGTTTTATTTTCAATAAAAGATACTCTGTCCGAATACTATAAAGTTGCGTTTCAATAATCAGTTATAAGTACTTAGCGGTTTTTAAGTATGTTTAAAAAGGGGGGCGTTAAAAAATAATTTATTCTTAAAGTGGGCAGTAGACAAAAAAAGGTTGGGAACCCCTGGTCTAGACACATCCCTCTATACTATAGGAATAGGCAGCGCGGACGCATAATTTGTACCTACTTGGAAGTTATATTTTACTATACTGTCACGACCGGAGGGTACGTCAGGATAGAGAAATAATTGTTAAGAAGAACGTGATTTACACACTAATACCGCTCAGGGAATTCACAAAGAAACCGTCGCAGTCTTTAGTTCACACTTAACACTTCTCAGACTTCCACTACTGGACTGAACTTGTGGCAGGCGTAGCCCATTGACGTTCACGTAGATCTGAAATCCTCGCGAAACTGTCACAAGTTATCCACTCGTAAAGTCACACTATACCTAGTGAATTTATTCAAGTTTTGACGTGCATGATTTATCGGTAAAGGAAGTCAATGGCACGGCCTTAGGACTGTGGTTGCTTTGCCGTAGGCTATATTTTTTAATCTCCTTGCGCCCCCTTGGCGACGCCCTTGGAGACACAAACAACAATAGATAGATAGATAGATAAAAACTTTATTCACTGCTATTACAATCATTGTCAATAATAATAATAATCTTATAACAAAGTATTAGGTAAAAGTAAAACTACAATTAAACAATAAGTAAGGCAGTGAAAGGGCGCTGACTCAGCATACGTACTGTGGGTAAACCACTTTGGATTTCCCACAGCGCTGATCTTCCGCCAAGACCCAAAAAAGTGACAGAAGAGCTTATCCAATGGTAAGAATTTGAAAAATGAAAAACATACATAAAAATAAATATGAAACTAACGTATTGTGAGCTATCCTTTCGCAAAATTAATACATATACTTGTCAAGCAAAAAACATTCCAATCCCTACGTAATAAAATAATTCTCAAAATATAATTTAAAAAACGATGTAAATGGAAAAGGCGATTGGGAAGTTGGCGATTGGGAAATACTATACCTGTGACTATTCACTATTGTTTCCAGAAATCCGCAAACTGAACGACCGCCACAGCAGCGGCGGCCTGATCGGTTTGTGTCAGAAGACGCGCGCCACCCGAGCTATGGGCCTGCCGCATCTGGCATTAGGTGACCCCACCTCCGACATATACGCGCCAGTGGCCAACCACGGGAAGCAGGCCCGAGGGAGGCATGCTGTCATCACCTACGATCCTAGTCTGCTATGTAAGAACTTGTTTCTTATGAAATGAAGTGCTCGTTGATCTAAACCTGTGGGTCGCGACCTCCTGGGATGTCGTGAAGCCACACTGGGGAGTCGCGGGCAAAAGAAAAAGACAATTTATTAGTAGCAATTAAAATTTCAGTACCTAGGTAGACTTTGTCTGTTTATTACAACAAAAAATTTTATGGTCCGTAGATTACTACGGTACCTTAAAAAGTTAGTGTAGGTTCTTGCGCGAGCCTTCCGCTTCTACGCCGTGGCTAACTTATTGTAATTACGTTTTTTTTTATTATAAGATGGGTTAACTCTTGACCTCAATCTTGACCATAAAGGTCAAAGATGAGGTCGACGATGGAGCGAGTTAACCCAGAAAATGCCTTTTAAAGGCACTGGTACTCCCACGCACCGACGGAACACAGCAAGCTGTTTGGCGTGGGACTTCGGTAGGAAGGTGGTTGCGATCCAGACGGCCCTTTACAGAGCCTACCACACCGCATGCCACCATAGGACGCCACCTCAGATTCAGAACAAATTGAGGTGTCGTTGCCTGGGATGGATTAATAGGAGGCAGGTCTCATTTGTGTTTCCTTAGTCGCCTCTTACGACACCCACGGAAAGAGATGGGGTGGTGTTATTCTCAACCGATCACCACACGGGGGGTCTTTAAAATCTCTGACGTAGATAGTAGATTTAGCTAGAAACATTATGCAGTCGCCAGATCTTTTCATCTGACAAAGGGGTCGCAAATTCAAAAAGGTTGAAAAATGCTGATCTAAACTGATCAGTAAGGCTAGGCTACGTACACAGTGGAAAGGAACCTGATGGGTGACCAATGCAACGTGGCAACACAGCTTATTAACACAAAAACTAGCAATGTAAAGGCAGATCCCATATCTATCTTCTAATAAATATATAAAAGGAGAAACTGATTGACTGACTGACTGACTGACTGACATATCAACGTATAGGCACTTGAAATTTGGAAGGGACGTAGCTTAGGTACCATTGAGGTGCACTAAGAAAGGAATTCCCGAAATTCCCACGGGAACGGGAATTAGCGGGAAAATCCTTTTGTATGAAAAATCTAAACCGCTTAAGTTAGACGCTTGAAATTAGTAAACTTAAAGCTTAGTTGCAACAGGATATTGCAAAATTCCCACGGGAACGGGAGTTAGCGGGAAAAAACTTCACGCGGTTCCCGAAGTTCACGCGGGCGAAGCCGCGGGCGGAAAGCTAGTCATCATTATAATTAAATTTGTCTCTTTCCTCAGTGCATGAAGACCACAAACAGCTCGCCGTCCTCCCCCCATGGGTGCTTGAGTGTGTTAACCTTAAGAAGACATGCTCAGGACACCATCTGCCTCCAGACGAGAACCAGATCTGTGAACGAGCCAGCAAGTGGAGCGAAGAGTTCTTAGCTAGGCTACATAACGACCTTAAGAGTAAGTTGTACTTCTTAGCTCAGCTGTATAATAAGAAGCACTCTTAGCCCAGTGGCGCTCGCTAATCTCAACCGACCAGTGAGGTTAAGCAACGTACACAGAGGCAGAGAACCTGATGGGTGATCAAAGTGACAATTTATCACGAGCATTTCCGTGCTTCGGAGGGCACGTTAAGGTGTCGGTCCCGGCTGTTGTCGATTGACTACAGTCGTTAAACCAAGTCAGAGGCTATTGTACGGTTTAAAAAATGACACCTGGGTTAGCCAAGTTTGCCACACACTTGAATATACCTACACGATAAGAAGAAGCTGCATAAATGACCTTAAGAGTAAGTTGTACTTCTTTTCTCAGCTGTACAATTACCTTAAGAGTAAGTTATACTTCTTAGCTCAGCTGTACAATTACCTTAAGAGTAAGTTGTACTTCTTAGCTCAGCTGTATAGTGACCTTAAGAGTAAGTTGTACTTCTTAGCTCAGCTGTATAGTGACCTTAAGAGTAAGTTGTACTTCTTAGCTCAGCTGTATAATGACCTTAAGAGTAAGTTGTACTTCTTAGCTCAGCTGTATAGTGACCTTAAGAGTAAGTTGTACTTCTTAGCTCAGCTGTATAGTGACCTTAAGAGTAAGTTGTACTTCTTAGCTCAGCTGTATAATGACCTTAAGAGTAAGTTTTACTTCTTAGCTCAGCTGTATAATGACCTTAAGAGTAAGTTGTACTTCTTAGCTCAGCTGTATAATGACCTTAAGAGTAAGTTGTACTTCTTAGCTCAGCTTTATAATGACCTTAAGAGTAAGTTGTACTTCTTAGCTCAGCTGTATAGTGACCTTAAGAGTAAGTTGTACTTCTTAGCTCAGCTGTATAAGAAGCACTCTTAGCCCAGTGGCGCTCGCTGATCTCAACCGACCAGTTAGGTTAAGCAACGTTCACAGAGGCACGTAACCTGATGGGTGATCAAAGTGACAATTTATCACGAGCGTTTCCGTGCTTCGGAGGGCACGTTAAGCTGTCGGTCCCGGCTGTTGTCGATTGACTACAGTCGTTAAACCAAGTCAGAGCTATTGTGCGGTTTGAAAACTGACACCAGGGTTAGCCAAGTTTGCCACACACTTGACTATACCTACACGATAAGAAGAATCTGCATAAATGACCCGAAGAGTAATTTGTACTTTAAGAAGTACAAGTGAGGTAAGCCTCAGCTGTATAATGACCTTAAGCGTAAGTTGTACTATCACTCAGTTGCAGAAATGTACATTAAAGTTAAATCTTTCGTAAATGTAATGCCGTACTCGCGTTATTTTTATTTTTATGAAACCACGGTTACGTACAAGTTTTATTTTTCTTTTTACGAAACCACCATTAACATAATCTATCATCTCTCGTATTCTAGTATAGCTATATCTCTCTCCTATGATCCAGAAAGATGGATAATGAATAGAGGGTCTTATTTTCACCAATAATTATATTCTAAAACGGGTCTAAATTCGCGTATATTTGATTATTTACCTATTTCCAGACTTTTTTATTTTCGACGTTTCTCATTTTCTCCAATTTACAATCGCAGAAGCCCGTCTCGGCGCTGCAGAGACGGTCAGTCCCCTCCGGGTCCTCAAGCCCCGAAGACTTCAGGACACCCCGCGCCCGGCCACTCCTGAAGTGGAATCAGTACCAGATGGCGACGAGAGGAGTCACCAGGCGGCACTGTTGCTGCAGAGGCTGATTCGAGGAAGGGCTGTGCAGAATCTGGTTGGGCTTAACTTAACCTTTTACAGTACTTCTATTAGTACTTCTTTTAATAGTTACTATTGACTCTCTAAGAAGAAGTAAGTAGGTATTTCTATTTTATTAGCACCATTTCGGCCGGTTTGGTCGCGTGGTATTGACACTGCCTCTTGATCGACTAGTCCTGAGTTCGATTCCTAGTCAGATCATTTTTTTTACTAGCCCATATAAGTCCTCATCGAAGGGCAAAGGCCTCCCTTCGAAACACAAAGGGGATTTAGGCCATAGTCCATCACGCTTGACCAAGGACTGAACGACCACTGGTCTTTCGAAAAAAAATTGCTTTCGGGTCATGGGTGCTTGTGACTGTCTTTGTGTATGTTCAAAGAGACTCACGACACAAGGAAAAACCTTAGTGTGGGCCTTTGAGTGTGTAGCGCATGTTTCATTTTTAATCCCCAACTGTTTTCGATGCGGTTTTTTTGTTTGAAAGCTGACGTGATCGAGATGGTTCTTAGCTTTTTTTGATCAAAATTAGTTAAGCCGTTTTTAAAAGTTATAATGATAAGCAATCAAATGACTGGGGTGGTACAACATTTTAGAGTAAAATCTTATATTTTTTAATCTTAGATGTACGAGGGTCGCACTCGAGCTGCCGAGCTGACTGAGGAGTTGAAGACAACTCATGGCCTTCAGAGGGAAGACAAGATCAGAATAGCGAGGGAGGAGGCCAAGGCGAGGGACTACAATGCTATTGTTAAAGAAGCTGAGAAGAAGGTATGGTTTTAGCACTGAGTTGCAGAAACGTTATTTAAAACTCTTTACTCAGTTACATAATGATCTCTAGAGTAAGTTGTGCTTCTTAGCTTAGAGGTCATCCATAAATTACGTCACACGTTAAGAGGGAGAGAGGGGGTCGACGAAGTGTGACATCGTGTGACAAGGGGGTGGGAGGGGTTCTAAATTTCGTGACGTCACATTTCAAAATCTAGAAATCACTTTTTATTCTTTATTTATTTTATAATTTAAGTATTAAAACACGAACTTTGAACTATTAACGAAAAACTCATAAACATTATTGCAAAATATGTGACGTCACACATGGGAGGGGGAGAGTCTCACAAATGTGACCAGCTGCGACAAGGACGGGGGAGGGGGGTCAAATGAGTCCGGGGATGATTAGACACTTTGCCTGATTCACTACTTTTGTTAATGGGAGGTTTTCTTTTTGGGTATTAAAAAAAAAGTATTTCCCCAGAGCTCTCTAGATGGCGCTGAACTGACTCCGTTACTAGGTGCCAAAGCCAAAAGGCTTGGAGAAAAACATTGCATCAAATATTCTGAGTTTGTTTTGGCTTTCCAATCATCCTAGTTTTCTCGCGCTTTGTTATAATTCAGTTTTGTTTTTTCGTTGTTTTCGTAAAATCGCCTAACTACGTATGGTAGACGTGATATTGATGTGATATGACTGTAACGTTTCGTTTTATAATCTCAAAATTACGTTCAAGTTAATTAATCAAAAATAATTTAACGTTCCGTTCCTTGCAGTAACGTACATAGTTTAGCGCCATCTATCCGGCGACTGGGGAAAAAATTAAAAAAAAAGAAAAAGAAAATCCCTCATTCGCAACTTTCCCTAATTCGACACTTTCTTCAACCGGACTTTTTCCTTTTTGGTTACTTTTCCAACTGGCTACTTTTATAAATGTACACTCAATTACTTAATTTAAATTTATTCAATTTTTACCTGAACATGGTGAAGACAAAAGGAAGGGTTATAATTTTTACACTTTTTGTATGCATTCAGTGGTAATATTTATTACCAAGATCCTGGGCCCGCCAGACCTTATTTATTTTCTCAAGCGTAAAATATACTAGGGCTACTACGTACTTTGATAAAATACAAGTAAAATTAAATTTTTAACCGACTTCGAAATAGGAGGAAGTTCTATGTTCGTCTGTATGTAGATATCTTTTTTTTACATGTTTGTTCACCAATTTCTCCGCCATTTAAGGGCCGATTTTCATCAAAATTCTTTTTTGTTCGAAAGAGTATACTCCAGAAGAGGTCCCATTGTAACTAGGTCAGGAGCTGATGATGGAATCCCAGGGAAATCGAGAGAAACCCCTCGAATTTAGTAAGAACTTACATTGTTTCTTACCTTTCTATTATTTAAAACTAGAAAAGTAAATTAACTTTTTAAGTTTAAAAAAAATAAAACCGACTTCAAAAATCGAAAAATTATGCTACGTATACCTACCTACTAATATATTTGAAGTCAGTGCGAAGGCGGATGCACGTATTTGATTTGGCACCGACTTCAAACAGATCAGTAGAGGTACGTAGCACACTTAATGCTACGTTTTTTATTCTTCGCTTTTTGAAGTAGGTTTTTTTTTATAAAAATTTAATTTATCTCATCGATTGTACCGAAGTTACGAAATAGAAGAGTAACCAAAAAGGAAAAAGTCCGGTTGAAGAAAGTGTCGAATTAGGGAAAGTTGCGAATTACTTAACAAAAGTAGTGAATTAGGCAAAGTGTCTAATCATTCCCGGACTCGGTCAAATAATCATGAAATTCGTGTGACGTAATTTATGGACGGCTGCATAAAATGACCGTAGGAGTAGGTAAATACTTCTTAGTTCAGCTGTAGTTGCAGAAATGTTCATTAAAGTTAAGGGTTCTTTAAAAGGAAAGCCGTCCTTGTTTGTTTCAACAAGACGGAAAGTGATAGTACTGTTGCGTGCTAGGGTTCGGATTCGGAGTGAAACATCAGTGAATATGATTTAAGAGTTTATCAGCCAGCTAAATAAACCCTAGGTCCTCTCTGAAGACGGTTGTCTGATCGCAGGGTCAGAATCGTGGTCCTCAGTATAATGATATTTGATAATTAAAACTTATGAATAGATAAATGTATTAAATATGGTTGTCAATTAAAAGCACACACAACATATTCTTAACTTAGCGAGGCAACAACATACATTAATAAATAATAAAAATTACAATTAAAATTACAATAAAATAAAATTGCAGAGACATCTATAATGTTAATAGATGTCTCTGCAACTGGACGTAAGATGTTTGGAGAAAACATTGTATTTGAGGGTTATATTATGAAATCTCTACTTCCTACTAATAATTATAAATGCGAAAGTAACTCTGTCTGTCTGTTACGCTTTCACGCCTAAATTACTGAACCTATTTCGATGAAATTTGGTACAGAGATAGATTAAACCTTGGAAAAGGAAATTTTATCCCACAGCTGGGCACGATATAACCTGTAGTCCAGGAGGGATGAGCTACGGGCGGAAAGCTAGTTGAATATTTAGGCTTGTGACTACGGAACTTTAAAAATTATCAATACAGGGAATCGAACTTGCAACCTCTCTTTTGTCTGGCAGGAGGATGCAGTCCAAGCGTTGGTGGACGAGCTCTGCGGGGCGGCCGTGTCGGCGGCGCTGGACTTCCTCGAGAAGGAGCTGAGGAGGCTCAAGGAGGAGCGCCGGCAGCATGCCTTCATCATGATTGCCAGTACGTATCTTACCAGTCCATATACGTCCCCACCAAGGGGCACGGGCCTCCCTTCGAAACACGAAGGGGATTTAGGCCATAGTCCACCACGCTGGCCCAATGCGCGGTGGACTATGGCCTTCGTGGACCACTCGTTTTTCAAAAATAAATTTTCTTGGACGATGTTTTCCGGTTTCATCACGATGTTTTCCTTCACCGTTGAGCAAGTGATAATTAAAAATCCGTACATAAATCCGAAAAGACGAATTTAGTGGTACAGGCCCGCACCAGGATTTAAACCCGTGACCTTCGGATTACAAGTATGGCTCATTACAGTACGTATAATTAAATTAAATTTTATGGAGCAGAAATAATTATTTGATAATTTTTTTGTTTGAACCTTCGCAGGATTCTTACAAACCCATGTGTGCAAGATTTGTATCGCACGCGCCGTAAACAAGCGCGCGGCGGCTTATTTAGTTTGTAATTATTTAATTGGTAGTTGGTTAAATTCAGAGATACGCAAAAGGGGTCATCCATAAATTACGTCACACGTTAAGTAAGAGGGAGGGAGGGGGTTGACGAAGTGTGACATCGTGTGACAAGGGGGTGGGAGGGGTTTTAAATTTCTTGACGTCACATTTCAAAATCTAGAAATCACTTTTTATTCGTTATTTATTTTATAATCTAAGTAAAACTATTAACTAAAAACTGAAACAAAGTAGTGATCGAACTACAATACGTTCTCTCGGAACGCCCGAATGCTACTGAACGAAAAGACAACCCATAACGTCAACTGGGCGGTCATTTAGTGAGGACGCTTTTTTGTGGATTGTGTATCTAACTTTTTATACTTGATCAAAGCGAAAAACTCATAAACATTATTGCAAAATATGTGACGTCACACTAGGGAGGGGGGGGAGTCTTGGCTACATTTTTTCAAGCTCTAGGGGCGGCAACTGCCCCTCCCTGCCCCCCTTGGCGACGCTCTTGATCCTGTATACACCTAAATTGGGCTGGGGTTGGTGAATTAATTTATTTATTTTACAATGCAGTATTCTTATATGTAAATTGTTTGTCTTTTCAGTGCGAGAAAAGCTAATGCGTGAGGCTGCGGAAGCGGGACGGCGACAGAAAGAAGAGCACAGAAGACGAGAACACGACGAGATATTCAAGAGTGTAAGTTACGCCCTCACTTTGGGCCATGACTTTTTTAATTATATTTACTTTTATTTAATACTAGCTTTACGCCCGGGACTTCGTTCCCGTGGTAATTTCGGAAAATTATGTAGCCTATGTGTTAATCCAGGGTATCAGCTACCTCCATACCAAATTTAATCAAAATCAGTCCAGCCGATCTTGAGTTATAAGTGGTGTAACTAACACGACTTTGTTTTATATATTTAGATAAGTAAGTAACATTGTTTTTTAAGTGGCAACACCTGATTTTTCGTCACCCACAAACATCAAATCAACCAAATTGTAATCCTTTCCTAAACTACTGAAATAATGCAAATGGCCTTTTCAAAACCTGGCCCCTTCATGCCACTTCTCCCCTTGTAGCTGGTGCATAACCCATGATTCACAAATAATTTTTAGGAAAAGAAAAATATTCAGCGCGAATGGGACTTCGAACCCACGACCCCAGGATTAGATCTCCTGGTACTCTAACCAACTGAACTATTGTGTCTTCAAGTCTAGTGATGGTTATAGCATCAAGAGATCTGTACAGGGTGTAAAAGACAACTTACAGCTTAGCAAAAACTGAAACCCTGGACTCAGACAACCATTCTAGACGATTTCTCAGTGTAATTTTTCTCCGGATTTTTTTTTTTAATTTTTCATGTTTTTTTAAATATTTTCTGCTTACATTTTTATAATTTAATCGAATACACTCCATTTTGCAATAAAAAACAATCATAACAACGTAAAACACGAAAACCAGCAATGTACATCGCACTCCGATAGCAGCGCGGCGCGGGGGGATCGCGCGCGGGGCGCGGTTTCACGATACGTTGCGTAGCACCAAAGTAGGTAAATAATGAAAACTCCTTAACAAGAATAGAATAGAATAGAATAGAAACACTTTATTAAATTGATACAGGAAAAAAACTTAATGCTAAAAACAAATACTAAAAAAATACATAAAAACATGGAAACATAACACAAAAACAAGTACTTAATTATTACAATGAATTATTACTGTGCCAATTAATTGGCACTGGCTCAGCATTAAACTGTTGTGGGCTACCATGACGTTTCCTTAACGTGAAGTTTCCGGGAAAAAATGATTACATAAAGCTGATGATAGTTATGGTTAGATTAAATTCCACCATTTAAGGATTTGCTAAGCTGTACTTTACACCCTGTATGTTTCTATCCCTAAATGTAGATACATACATACGCGGCTCACGCCTATAATCCCTACGGGGTAGGCAGAGCATCAGTGGTTCTAGCGAACTACTTGATGCCACGTTTGACACAAATTATCAGGGTCATCAGATGGTGTGGCTATAAATGAATGGTTTCCTTTCCTAATTTTCTTTTTTACTTTTTAATTACTTTTCCTCTCTTGTTTTCCGTATTCCTTTTACCTACTTAGTTGTTTTTTTTTCCTGTTTCCATCTCCTCTTTAACTATGTGTGTGTGTCTTATGTATCGAATAATTACATATAAAACTGTATTTATATTATATATATGTATTTATATTATACTAGCATCCCGCTCGGGACTTCGTTCCCGTGAGAATTCGGAAAAATTATGTAGCCTATGTTACTAAGGGATAATGTAGCATCCTAATGGTGAAAGAATTTTTTAAATCGGTCCAGTACTTTTTGAGCCTATTCATTACAAACATACAAAAATAGGTACAAATCTTTTCTCTTTATAATATTAGTGTAGATATATGTTTATATTTTGTTTAATATATATTGTTTAGGTTTATATATTGCGCCCGCTCTTGATTTCACTATGCGACTTTTCATACCCAAAGGTTACCTGGAAGAAATCGCTTGAAGCGATAAGGTCGCCTATGTTGTACCTTTTGTAAAGTTACTTGTAATTGTCTCATCATTGTATTTTTTTTTCAAATTGTGCAATAAAGTATATTGTATTGTATTGTACAAGTTTTATAATCGTGAGAGGTGGTCAGCTTTCGCCCGTTATAAAGCAAAACCCTCGCATCCCACTTACACACTTTTACTGTATACGCTCATAGCCCAGTGGCGCTCGCTGATCTCAACCGATCAGTGAGGTTAAGCAACGTACACTGAGGCAGGGAACGTGATGGGTGACCAAAGTGGCAATTTATCACGAGCGTTTCTGTGCTTCGGAGGGCACGTTAAGCTGTCGGTTCCGGCCGTTGTCGATTGACTACAGTCGTTAAAACCAAGTCAGAGGCCATTGTGCGGTTTGAAAACTCTGACACCAGGGTCAGCCAAGTTTGCCACACACTTGACTATACCTACACGATAAGGGAACGTACCCATACTACGTAACCTATTTAGGGGGGGGGGGGGGGGTCTTAAAAATACTACGATCAGTCACAGGAGTGTGGGGGGGGTGGCTTAGATTTTTGTCACGTAGTCGATTTCACCGGGAGAAACGTCCTGTTTTTTGGACTATTTTTGAATCTGGCGCGCAATGTTGAGTGCTTCTTTAACTCACAGTTGGTGGCGCTGACGCTTGTATGTTAAAACGTCAGCTGATTGTAAACAGGCACTGTTTCACTGTTTGTCAGGCAGTTTGTAGTTTGGTGAAGTTGTCAAGCAAGTCGACGAGAGTTCATGCTCTACAATAATGTCACTGTACGATCGGCTATACAAAGCGTTTATAAAAGAAACTCCTGATACTACTGCTCCCGTAAACGGCGTAATAAACGGCGTGTTAATAAACACAAATATGAGTCAAATTATTATTATTTGTTACACTTTCTGCTTGCAAATTGATTAAAAATCATACTTGTCAATACTACGTAAAAACTTGAAGGGGGGGTCTTGGCATATCCTACGAGTGGTTACCGAGGGGAGGGGGGGGGGGTCCAAAAATTAAAAAAATAGGTCACGTAGTATGGGTACGTTCCCTAAGAAGAAGACTGTATACCTGGGACGATCAGGTAGCTGGCACATTCCCTTAATATGATTTGTGAAAATTCCTCATGCGGGTGAGCGTTTTAAAAATACTAAACCATGATTTCTGAACAGGTCCTCGGAATAACCCAAGAGACGGTGGACGCGTATCTCCAGTCCATCATCGAGGAGGGAGTGGCCCTGACGGTAGACCAGGAGGGAGCCAAGATCGCCCAGGCACAGGCAGACAAGATCGACGAGGATATCAAGGAACAGGAGGCTATGTAAGTTGTCGTTCTGTCTTTATCTCTATTGTCTTCGTTTATTACTGCTGTTTTAAGAAAAACAAGAAGTAGGTATGAAAGATCAAGTCAAGAGAACACTTGACTGTTGTTCTCTTTTGTTTTAATTCTGTCTATGTTGTATTGTAATGTCTTTTGTCAATACTAATATTATAAAGAGAAAAGATTTGATTGTCTGTTTGTTTGCATTGAATAGGCTCCGAAACTACTGAACCGATTTGTTCTTTGAAAATTACTTCACCATTAGAATGCCGCATATCCCTGAGTAACATACATAAACTACCTAATTTTCCCCTGGACGAAATGCTAGTCTATACTAATAAGAAAAGATTCTATTGTTTGTTTGTTTGTTTGCATTGAATAGGTTCCGGAACTACGGGACCGATTTGAAAAGTTCTTTCACTATTAGAATGCCACATTACCCCTGAGTAACATAGGTACATCATTTTCCTGAATTCCCACGGGAACGAAGTCCCGAGCGGAATGCTAGTGTTTAATAAAATATGGCCATTAGCCCAATAACTTCCCCACACGGGCCTCCCTTCGAATCTACCTATATGTACATGGACACTAGGTCGAAATAAGTATGAAAAAAGTTTTTCGCCTCTCTGTACAACTTGTGCGATCAGCAGATTTACCTTTGTATGAGAAATTGTTCAGGATTATGGGGAGAATGTGTTAATGTTTCACTAACTCAATTCACATACATTTCTTTCTTTCCAGGTCGGCAGCTGAACAAAACGAGCTGATAGCCGAACTGGTCCAGCAGTTCCTTCTGCCGACGGCACACAAGATGGCGGCGCGGCACCGCATCGAGGCCATACAGCAAGCCAGGCTGGAGACAGCAAGGCGGGAGATATTCAAGCTTTTGGACGAGGCAGAGATCAAGCCACGTTAGTTACTCTTTTGCTATTTAGGTTTTTGACTAAGAACTTGTTATGGTTATTATTTATTTCTGAGATCGTAACTGGTCTGCAATCGTTACGGACAGCCCCAAACTTGTTATGGTTATTATTTATTTCTGAGATCGTAACTGGTCTGCAATCGTTACTGTAACTGATCTCCAATCGTAACTGGGTTTCTATCGTACACTCAAGAGCACATCAAGCTTGACACTTTGGCCTTTGTACCGTTCTTATTCCGTACGCGCAAGAGAGAAAATTGCTCTGCAACTGTCAAGCGTGTGCTCTTGACTGCACCTTGATGACATGTCATATTTACTTAGTGATATTTACATAATATATCACACTGTAATAAATGTAATGTTTCACTTCCCTTGCGCACTTCAACTGCCTCTCCCTCTCAAATAGGTTAGCTGGAAGAAAACTCATTACGTGAAGCTCGCTGTTGTACATGTCCTTTCTCTTTTGTAATTTATATATATGTGTGTGTACAATAAATTATAAAGAGAGGTCAATGATAGGTAGGCACTAATTTTTAAATACTTCCTAAGGTCGTTATATTTATTCTCTATTTTCTGTATTATTTACAGAATTCTGCTCTCAGTGCGGCAGTGCTTTGGACGAGCATTGCCGCTGCATCAATTGTACCATCAAGCAGAAGCCACGCGAGACAACCGCCAGGGATGACTGGAGGTGGAAACTTGTGCGAGGTACCTTAGCTTTTGTAACGTTATAAATCGTAACTATGCTGTAACCGTAACTCAACTGTACCATCAAGCAGAAGCAGCGCGAGACGACCGCCAGGGATGACTGGAGGTGGAAACTTGTTCGAGGCACCTTATCACAGCTTTTGTAACGTTATCAATAGTAACTGTGCTGTAACCGTAACTCAACTGCACCATCAAGCAGAAGCAGCGCGAGACAACCGCCAGGGATGACTGGAAGTGGAAACTTGTGCGAGGTACCTTATTTTTTGTAACGTATCAATCGCAACGGTGCCGTAGCCGTTACTCAGTTGTACTATCAATCTGGAACTACGCGAGATAACTTTCAGGGATGACTGGAGCTGAAAACTTGTGTGAGGTACCTTAGCTTTTGTAACGTTATCAATCGTAACTGTGCTGTAATCGTAGCTCAATTGTACCATCAAGCAGGACCAACGCGAGACAACCGCACGGGATGAGTAGAGGTGGAAACTTGTGCGAGCTTTGTAACGTTATCAATCGTAACTGTGCTGTAACCGTAATTCACAGAGCACATATTACATTTTTCAAAAACATTTCATTGTGTTCAAAGTCAATAAAATAACATCACTATCGCAATATATAAAGTAATGTAACAAGGAAACCCAATAGTGTGGTAGTAAACGTTTAATTTAAGAAAGGTTTACAGTTTCACGTGTGATAACCGCAAACTAAGGCCCAGCAGCATGTACTGGTCCGACATCGGCGTTCAACCGCGGAAGCACCGTTTCTCAGGATGCACAGGATAGCAACTAGGGGAGGCCAATGCTCAGTTAGGCTCCCAAACTGTTCCACCGCGGGAAACGGTCATAGGAGTGTTCGCTGAGTTGACTCACTATCACTACATCGGGTTATACAGTCAGAAGCAAAAATATGTAAACGCCTTCTAATCCAAACTTTGAGCACTTTGTTTTGAAGTAGCTGTTTACATATTTTTGGAGCCTTAACAATGTATACAAATTTTTGCTTCTGACTGTACGGGCTTATAACAGGAAGGCGGAATATTTCGATAGCGCGTTTTAGAAAACTGTCAGCGCCATCTAGCGGTTCAGAATGGAACTAACGCCACTATGCTATAACGTTGTGTTACAGTAACGAGAACCGGTAGAGGCGCAATCTAAGGCAACCAGTTTCTCATAACACTTCTGTGATTCTGCTACAGATATTTGTAAAGCGACGCACGGTCTCGACACTAGTTCCATCTCTCTCCTTCTCTCTTGCAAGCATCTTATACAGGGTGTAAAGGACCGCTTAGCTAGTACTTAAATAGTGGAATCTACCCATAACTATCACCAGCTATAAGTAACTATTTTTCCCGGAAACATCACGTTAAGTAGTTTTCATTATTTACCTACTTTGGCGATGCGCATCGTATCGCAAAATTGCGCCACGCTGCTATTGGAGTGCAGTGTGCATTGCTGGTTTTCGTGTTTTATGATTATTTTTTATTGCAAAATGAAGTGTATTCAATTAAATAATAAAAAATATAAGCAGAAAATATTAAAAAAACGTAAAGAAAAATTGAAAATTTTACGGAGAAAAACTCCACTGGAAAATCATTCAGAATCATTCTGAGTCAAGGGTTTCAGTTTTTGCTTAGCAGTCTTTTACACCCTGTATGTGTTCCCCCCTCTTACCTCAGCTATTGGTGAGAATTTAGTTCTAAATAGTTTATGTTCAAAAAAGCACCTCTACTGGTTGTGTTCTGTGTACCCTATCTCTCATCGTAACTGGTTCTCAATAGCAACTGATGCCCAATAGTACCTGGTCACGATCGTAACTGTTGCACTGTATGATCGTATCGCAATCGTAACTGTTGTCCTGTCACAACTGGACACTAATCGTAATTGTTATACGATCATATCTGGACACCAATCGTAACTGTTGTACTATCACAACTGGACACCAATCGCAACTGCTGTACTATTATAACTGGACCCCAATCGTAACTGTTCCTCGATCGTAACTAGGCCTCGATTGTAACTGACAGGCAATCATAACTGGACCCAACCGTACATTGCAATAAATATGTTTGAAGTACAGGCAACGGCACATCAGGTTACCACAAACTGTCAAATTTCCCCAATGAATAGTAAACTCTAATGCTTAGAGATAAATTGAAAATCGATTGGAGAAATTTGACATTTATGGATAGCATGATGTGGTGTTATCCCTGTATATTCAACTGGTTCCTAATTATTACTGGACTGAACTGCAATCTAAATTGTTTTTAACCCCCGATATAAAAGGGAGACGTTATAATTGTGACGTGTGTTGTGTGTCTGTATGTGGGATCATAGCCCCTAAATGAATGTACCGATTTTGATGCGGTAAAAAGTTGATATGTGGTGATCGGTTGAGAATAACACCACCCCATCTCTTTCCGTGGGTGTCGTAAGAGGCGACTAAGGAAACACAAATGAGACCTGCCTCCTAGTAATCCATCCCAGGCAACGACACTTCATTTTTTTCTGAATCTGAGGTGTCGTCCTATAGTCTCGTGCGGTGTGGTAGGCTCTGTAAAGGGCCGTCTGGTTCGCGACTACCCTCCTACCGAAGTCCGACGCCAAACAGCTGGCTGTGTTCCGTCGGTGCGTGGGAGTGCCAGTGCCTTTATAGGCATTTTCTGGGTTGGCTCGCTCCATCGTCGATCTCATCTTTGACCTTGTGGTCAAGATTGAGGTCAAGAGTTAACCCATCTTATAATTTAAAAAAAAATGTAATCGAGAAAGTTTTTAAATATATTTTATCTGTTGGTTCAAAAAAAAGTTATACTCATAAGCTGTGAATATGAGGAGCCAGGGGTCATACGACATTTGTCATTTTGGAGTTATTAATATTTTTTATTTCTTTTCAGCCATGCCAGAGGTTACAATGTCTCCGAGTCAGATGATCCCACCGCAGCATGAGTTCCGTTGTCTGCTCAACGACCTACTTGATATTGGTAGGTTAACCATAAAATACGTGTTAAAAAGATTTTTTTTTACTTTTTACCAACTCAAAAAAGGAGGAGGTTCTACGAGTATGTTCGATTTTTTCTGTATGTTCACTGATTTCTCCGCCAACTATACATAGACCGATTTTCAAAATTCTTTTTTTGTTCGAAAGAGTATACTCCAGAGGTGGTCCCATATAAATTTTATCGAAAATGATTCAGCGCTTTTAAAAAAAATCAACAAAACCAAATAATACTTACAAACCAGAACATCATCTGAATAAATGAGTGATATTTTCGTTAGTGGGTATCTGCTAATAGGCATTGTAGTCTGCAAAAATACTAGTTATCTTTATCTACTTTGTGGGAACTGTTGTTGGGATTGAAGTCGGTGACTCATACGTTTTTAACGTGGAAAATTATTTTATTATAAGATGGGTTAACTCTTGACCCCAATCTTGACCAAGGTCATAGATGAGGTCGACGATGGTGCGAGTTAACCCATAAAATGCCTATTAAGGCACTGGTAAGGTTATGTCCGTAATCTTGTGCGTCGTCCCAGCACATACACATTCATACATACACTCACGGCTATAATCCCTAACGGGGTAGGCAGAGCAACAGTGGTTCTAGAACCACAAGATACTACGTTTGACACAAATTGTGAGGGTTATCAGATGGAACAAGTTGTATAATTGTGAGAGGTGGTCGGCCTTTCGCCCATTATACAGCAAAACCCTCGCATCCCTTACAGACTTTTACTGTATACCTGGGAAGAGTAGGTAGGGGATCGTTCAACAATTACGTGATCATTTTTTGCCCGTTTTTTTGTGGATTTTGGAGTGTCCTAGGATCCATTATTTGGAATGGATTGGCGTAATGGATTCAAATGGAGAAAAAGTGTACAAGGATCCATCGATGGAGCTATTGCAATGGATCCAAGTGGACGGACGGCATTTTTTTTGAAAGCTGACGTAATCGAGATGGTTCTCAGCTATATTGTTACGGGTAAACTGGAGACCGTTGCGCGTAGGACAGGGCTTGCTTGCAAAAATCCCCGTGTAATTGGTCCAACATATTACGAGCATCTACCTGCAACTTTAAAAGACCTGACCGATGACGAAACATTTTGTCGCCGACTAAAGTGCCTTCTTACGAAAAAGGAGCTTTACTCAGTAGATGAGTATAATTCCTCATTATTTTAAATTTATTATTATTATTGACCATCTTGACATTTGATAGTTTCATTTTTTTATTTTTTTATTATTTAATTATTAATTTTTTTGGCATTTTTTATTAATCTGTGACATATTATTGACTGAAAACATCTACTTAATGTAGATGAATGTTATTATTATACTTTTTATATTAATTATTGTAATTTTGACGATCACATTATACTTTGACATTGCTTTAGACATAAAATTGTAACTGGAATTGATAATGTGAAATAAATGAATCTAATCTAATCTAATCTATTGATTAAAATGAATTTAACTATGTATTTAAAATGTCGGAAATGGTATGATGGCGCTAACCGACACGCACGACGTAATGTGCGAATGATAAATTTCGCCGTTTGACTTGAAGGCACGATAGCTCAGTTGGTTAGAGCAGCAGGAGATCTAGTCCTGGGGTCATGGGTTCAAGTCTCAGTCGCGCCAAACACTTTTCTTTCCTAAAAAGTTATTCATGTTTATAAAGTTTATAATTTTAGAGATAAATAAACATATAACTAAAACTATTATATTTTAATGTCAAAATATTACAATCAATTGTCAGAATAGTGTTACATTTTAATCAAATACTGTTTCGCGTAAAGATACGAAACTGTCCAGTTAAAAATCCCCCCGAGTCATCTCCGGTGCGAAGGTACCCATCACACTTGCAGCATTACCGCGCTGGATAGCGCTGGATAGCCTTTGCAGCAGGAACGACCCGGAGCGAGGGTCGCTACCTTTTTCCCGCAATTAAAAGATAAATTAATTGTCCTTATTTTCTTTTTTAGTGGTGTCCGAGGCCCAGAAATCGAAGAAGAATCGAGACTGGTTGTACTTAGAATACAAGAACTGCCTTGAAGACAAGCTCACTATCCACTTGGATATGAAGCAATATGTTAAAGATGGTAAGTTAACTTGGGACATTTAATAATAACTTATACTATTTTCTTTTTATTTATGACATAAATTAACATCTAGAATCTATATCAATATTAACCGCATGACATAATCTGACTACTACCAATATTTAATTACTTCCATTTTCCAATGCAATATTTTTTATGATTTTTTTATTTTATTATCATAGCGACAAATTTTGGCTTTGGAAGTCCTCCTCTCTCAAATGAAACTGCGTGCCCAGCCTGGGTCCATTAGTTCACATTAATAGTACATTGTTACTTTAGCAACTTATTTAAGTCCCGATACGGGGTTTGGCGACCGAGCGTGGCGAGGGAGCTAATAGTTCGAGGGACTAAATAAGTCTTTCACCCGAGGTAAACACTATGCTTTTCATTACGAATATAATGAAAGTAAAAATTAAAACATGATTAAGCTGAACTCATTGCTGCTATGCGAAAGTTACAAAACTCTACAACTCGAAAAAACAAACGAAGATCGGAATGCCACTTTCCCGCCTATTTTTTTTTCTGTGGCTGGCCAGCTATTCAGACATTATTTTTCAATTTCATCATCGAAAAAAATGGTAAATATTTTGCCAAAATCTATGTTATTTTATAGAATACTTAACTTTTGATATTTCAGTTTTACATCGCGCTGTAATAAAGTGGCTGTATAGGAAGTTGGAACATGTTTTTTAATACTTAATTTGACAGCTGTCAGTTGAAAGCGATTCTCCCTAGGCTTGAAAATTATTACTTTCAAGCCGCTCCGTATGTAACTTTAGACCTACTTTCAGAGTATGAGTAATGAAAATGTTATTGTGCTTATATCACCTTTATAAATACCATGGAATGCAAATAAATGATTGAGTATTGAGTTGAAGCTAGTAAGATTAAAACATTTGCCCAAGGAACTACAAGCAATGTATAAGTACTATAAAATAACATCGAGAGAAATTATCGAGAAATTATCTACGTAGTCAGATCTCCGCCACATGATTTCATCTTCGAGGTACAGGTGTGGCCCAGCTGTAATGACGTCAACGCAGCTGGGCCACAAAACAACCCCTGATAAATTATAAATGCGGCCCCGAGAAATTCTGTTTTCTTTGCGAATCGAATACAACAAATGTGAAATTCTAGGCATAGTCAAACATTAAAATTTCGATTGTGGTTCAGCAGTCCTGATGGACTCAATTTTCGAGACCAACTAGTACTTCGTGTCACAGCATTTAACAAAAAACTTATTTATTTACATATAAGTTGGTAAGTACAGGGTGGCGCAAAAGTTACGACGGGGTTGCAATAGGTTACAACTTATTTTTTTTAATTCATCTTAATCATTATGATTATGACATAATAAAAATAACATTCATGGAGATATTTTTGAGATAGGTTTTTAGAATTACCTACATCAAGTAAATGACCACCATATTCAGCCTCACAAAGACGGGCTCTTTCGAGAGCATTTCTCATAACTTTCCTCAGGACATGAAGAGTTAGCAACCGTATTTCAGCTCGGATGTTGGCTTTCAGCTGCTCGATTGTCCTAGGTTTATTAATCATCATCATATCAGCCTATTGCAGTACACTGCTGAACAAAGGCCTCCCCCAATGTGCGCCACTTTGCACGATCCTCCGCTTTTTGCATCCAGCCACTACCCGCTATCTTCTTCAGGTCATCTGACCATCTGGCTGGGGGGCGTCCTATACTACGTTTGCCAAGACGTGGTCTCCATTCGAGAACCTGTCTACTCCAACGCTCGTCGGTTCGTCGGTTTATTAATAACACTTTGTCTTTTAAATAACCCCAGAGAAAATAATCTGGCGCTGTTAAATCAGGAGAACGAGCGGGCCATTTACATGTTGAAAATCTCGAGATTAAACGCTCGCCGAAAGGCTGTGAAGCTGAAATTGGTGGTCATTTATGTGATGTTATTTTTAAAACCTTACTCAAAACTATCTTCATGAGTGTTATTTTTATTATCTTATAATAATTAAGATGAATGAGGGATTTTCTTTTTATTTTTTTTTAATTTTTCCCCAGTCGCCGGATAGATGGCGCTAAACTATGTACGTTACTGCAAGGAACGTTCCGTTAAATTATTTTTGATTAATTCACTTGAACGTAATTTTGAGATCATAAAACGAAACGTTATAGTCATATCACATCAATATCTCGTCTACCATACGTAGTTAGGCGATTTTACGAAAACAACGAAAAAACAAAACTGAATTATAACAAAGCGCGAGAAAACTAGGATGATTGGAAAGCCAAAACACACTCAGAATATTTGATGCAATGTTTTTCTCCAAGCCTTTTGGCTTTGGCACCTAGTAACGGGAGTCAGTTCAGCGCCATCTAGAGAGCTCTGGGGAACTACTTTTTTTTATACCCAAAAAGAAAACCTCCCATTAAAAAAAGTTGTAACCTATTGCCACCCCGTCGTGACTTTTGCGCCAACCTGTATTTACTTACACGTTTTTTTTAGACGACACATAACAGATGCCTAGTTCGTAAAAATGAATGTAGATATACAGGTTGTACACAGGGGCATGTTATTAAAAACGAAAACCCTGAACTCAGACCATTTCTGAATGATTTTTTAATTGAATTTTCTGCAGTATTTTATTTTTCATGTTTTTTTAATATTTTCTACTTTAAAATTAAATTGTGACTGTGAAAATGGGAAGGTACAACTTTCGTGATAGTCGTTAAGGTTCACAATTAGTGTGATGAGCTATTGTAAATAGCTCTTATTGACTACCCTGAAAGTTGTACCTTTAACTAAACACAGTAACAATTATTTATTCTAATACACTCCATTTAAAAAAAAAAAAACAATTATAAAAGCGTAAAACACGAAAACAAACAATGTAAATCGCATTTTGACGTGGGCCCGGCGCGCGGCGCAGGGTGTTCACCATTTAAGTATTTGCTAAGCTGTCCCACTCACCCTGTATACTTACGTAAAAGTTTGTGTGTACGATCTATTATTTATTATCTTTCAGCTGTGGAGTTCGCTCTGGGCACGAAGCCTGTCCCGCCTCCATCCCGGGACTACAAGCACTTCATGAGGAAAATCATCCCAGACGCGTTGGAACGCACTGAACCGATCCGGAAGCCGCCTTGTAAGTTAACACTTTCGCCATTTGAACACATCATTTAATACTAAAGGGATTACATTGCGAAATTAGTGGCATAAAATTGATGACACTACTTCACGTGTAAAAGTCAAATTTTACGATGCATGTATGTCAGGGGTTCCCTAACTTATTTGAGGCTGGCACAGACACGTATGTGATCTAAAGCCTCGTTTTTTTTGTTAAACAAGATTAAAAAAAAAACTTATTTGAGACGCGCCCCCTTTCGACCATGAAAAAAATTCCGCGCCCCCCATGCTCCAGTCCAGATTATCAGGTCAGAATAAAAAAGTATTCAATAACAAAATATTCAATTTTTATTGCTCATTAAAGTTTTACAAAAATCACATAAAAGGTATTTGGTATGACTACTCATTGGAATGTGATGGATGAGCTTGAATGGATTTGACGAGTTTTACAATTCTCGGCTTAACCATACAAATCGCACAACGTAAATCATTACCAATGTCAATATTGCAACTACATCATGAAATGGATCCGTCGCCAATCGATAAATGTCATCATCAAATGAATTGGGGATGTGACGACCGAACTCATTATTTTTATTATTGGTCGTATCGAGCAGACTGGAATGCATTCTCTCAGCGGTCGCAGGATTTTTATACTTAACTACACAGGTAGCCCATGCCCCCCCAGGGGGGCGCACCCCCTACATAGGGAACCCCTGATGTATGTCATGAAACTTTTTTTGTTTCCTTGGCTCCCTTCTCTACCGTCGCACCTTAAACATTTACCACCTAAACGCGTACTCTTGCAAGCAGGTACTTAAACAGTACCTGTTGACATGCTCTTACATGGAAACGGAAAACCTACTCCGTCCACTTTCATAGCAAGCTTGCAACACTTCTTTTCCCTGAAAACCAACACACAAACCTTATGAACACCCATCATCACACTCACTTACACACGCACACACACATACTCACACACAAACACACACGCACATGTACTCCATCACCAACATGTGCAACTGCGATTTTATAGCCCAACTTTAATTCAATGCCTGTAGCCATAAGCCATGAAATGTCTGTACTGTGTCGAAATTGTGACTCAAGTTGTAAAGCAGACACTTATAGCACAGGTTTTTATTAAACCTATTTTAAGTGGCTGCTGTCCCTAATAATATAGCTCAGTGGACAAACCTTGTAAAATATTTTAATGTGCCGGCTATCTTTGTAGTGTCAAATAAACTTATTATTTATTTATTTATTTTAATTTTATGCCACTAATTTCGCAATGTAATCCCGGCTTAAAACGGATCTAAAATCGCGTAACTATTATTACCTTTGTTCCCTTTGTTTTGGGGTTGTTACACGCACCGTGGCCACGGGTATAATGTTGTTATTCCAGCAAGCTATCATCGGAACTTACATCACTGAAATGTAATGTTTTATGAAAACAAAATTCACTAATCAGCAAATAGCTGCTCTTTCAGAAAATATCTTATTTTTAGAAAATATTGATAATTCTGCTATTATCAATATTGTATGGGTTCTTCACAGAACCTATCTGTTCTGTTCAATTTCAAAATGTTGATGGTGGAACTTCAGTTAGTGTGCTCTTTTCTATACTATCTATACTAATATTATAAAGAGGAAAGATTTGATTGTTTGTTTCTTTACATTGAATAGGCTCTGAAACTACTGGACCGATTTGAAAAATTATTTCACCAATAGAAAGCTACATTATCCCTGATGGACATAGGCTACTTAATTTTTCCGAATTCAAACGGGAACGTAGTCCCGGGCGGAATGCTAGTCATTAAATAAAATACATATATGTGGTGAAATCAGTAAAACCCAACGTAGCTCGCACAAACTTGCTTTATTTCTTCAATCAGTCCACTACAGAATAATTTTACTAAAAACAACTGTTCAACCCGACGTTTCGCGACCAACTGCCTGTTCGGCCCTGAACAGCGACCTGTCACCCACTCCCTTTCTTACTCCCTACTTCAAATGACGCACCTCAACGTGATTATTAGACTATTAACCGCCAAATTCACATAAATAAGTGGTGATCGGTTGAGAATAACACCACCTCATTTCTTTCCGTGGGTTTCATAAGAGGCGACTAAGGAAACTCAGATAAGACCTGCCTCTTAATCCACCCCAGGCAACGATACCTCAATTTGTTCTGAATGAGGTGTCGTCCTATGGTCTCATGCGGTGTGATAGGCTTTGTGAAGGGCCGTCGGTTTGCGACCACCCTCCTACCGAAGTCGGACGCCAAACAGCTTGCTGTGTTCCGTCGGTGCGTGGGAGTACCAGCGCCTTATAGGCATTTTTTGGGTTCATCCGCTCCTTCGTCAACCTCAGGAGTTAACCCATCTTATAATTAAAAAAAAGAAGAAACGTCTTGCAAACTGCGAATCACGACATTTAGAAAATCTTCCTTCAACACAGGCCCAGCAGAGCTACCCTCAGAGATTCGACGTAAGCAGTACGAAGAAATGTTTGCACTCGATCCGTCGTGTCGATGCGAACAACATCGGGACTCCTGGTACGTCATGGAGCAGAACGAAATATACGACACGCCACAAGGTTTGTGCGGTTTTTTACACAGACAGCATAGGCGCATGTAGTAATATTTATTATTCTTATGCATGTAGGGTGTATAAGGCAAGTGTTTTTAAATTTTTTTTGAATTCGCGACCCCTTTTCGAGATAAAAAAAAATGGTTGTCTGTAAAGTCGGTTTACTGACGATAGTTGAACGTGACAACGTCTTAAGAAAATACTGATGGAATGGTAGTATTTTTCAAAAGAAAATTTTAATTTCATTTGTTTAATAGATTTGTATGTTTAAAGAGAAGGAGGTAATTGGAAATCACAATGAAATTGATCAAGTTAGATTTGTTTGTAAATGTAAATGTACTATAGTATAGCAGCTGTCGAACGCTGCCGAACGCAAAGGCCGATTGTGCTTCTTTGTCGCTCGTTCCGCGCTCTCGCTTGCACTTCAAGCCTTACATGGAACGCCTCAGAGCGAGGTAACGCCGCATGAGTCATGTTTTTTCGTGCGTGCAGCCGGCTCTATCGAATTATAAGACGTTGTCACGTCAAAAGTTCTGGCGAGATAAGACCCCCTAGGCTAAATCTACGACCTACGTTAGACATTGCCGCGGGGTAAACACGAAAGGCGGAAGGCAGCATTAAACAAGCATAGCCTTTTCAATGAAATTATAGTTTCTCCTTGTAGGACCTACAAATAAGTTTGTTTTTCGTTTACTCGCGACCCCCGAGTAAGGCTTCATGACCCCCAGGGGGTCGCACCCACAGTTTGAAAAACTCTGGTGTAAGGGACGTATAACAAATGGTAGTAACTACCCATAACTATGATTAGCTACAAGTAATTATTTTTCCCGGAGACGTCATGTTAAGGCCGGTTTGGTCGAGTGGTAGAGACGCTGCCTCTTCATCGGCTGGGCAAATATTTGTGTAAAAAGCACATGTTTGTTCTCAAGTCATTGGTGTTCGAGTCTGTCTTTATGTGTTCCAAGGGAACCCACGACATAAGGGAAAACCTTAGTGTGGGCCTTTGAGGTTGTAGTGTAGCGTTAAAAAAAATGAGTTTTCGCAATCTATATTGGCGCTGTTACGCAGTGTAGATACCGCAAAACCACGCCACGCTGGTCGCTGTCAGAGTGCGATGTACATTGCTGGTTGTCGTGTTTTACGCTATTAATCATTATTGTTTTTTAAATTGAATTTATATTTAATTTTCTAAAATATGAAAAAACATTTGTAAATTCCACTGCAACATTTCTCAGTATGGTGGTCTAAGTTCAAGGTTTCAGTTTTTGCTAACCTGTTCCTTACCCTGTATAAGGAACCCCCGGGTGGAAAGCTAGTTTATCTTCTTTTTTTTTAAAATGATGCATTTTATAAACTTTGTGGAGAAATTTGTCATCGTGACGTCACTCGACGCCCATCGAAGCTTGAAGAACAACAGTAGTTATATTTATTTCTCAAAAGCATTTTTACCAATAATTATAAAATGATTCACAGGAGAGGTGTTTAGTGCGAGAGGCACGCACCACATGCCTCTGCCCTCTCAAATACGGGAGATGATGGAGATGAGGCGCTGCAAGTGTGACCAGCCGAAAGAAAAAATGAAATACGACGAAAGTGAGTTTTACAACTTTTTTTTTCAATTGACGAAGGATTTGTATTTTTATATGTAACGAATAAACTTAAAACTACTGGACCGATTTCAAAAAATCTTTCACCATTAGGATGCTAGGTACAGTCACAGCACACCAGGTTACCACAAACTGACAAATTTCCCCAATGAATAGTAAACTCTAGTCCTTGGAGATAAAATTGAAAATCGATTGAAGAAAGACAGTTTCGGATAGCATGATGTGCCGTTGTCCCTACATTATCCCTGAGTAACAAAGGCTACATAATTTTCCCGAATTCCCACAGGAATGAAGTCCCGAGCCGAATGCTAGTTATCAATATTTTATGACTCAAAGCTTAGTTTTTTTATTTTAAAATGAATAAAGAAGTGGGTGCATGTTACACGTTGCTTAACACACTTAACCTTAAAAACTATTTTGTTAATACCTCGCCTAATGCATTGTAAAATTGAATTATAACGAGCGTTATTATAATAAGTATAAATTTCGAGTAAATAGGGTTCTTCGGGGTGCCCCGCTACCTGAGCTAGATTGTAATCGAGTGTGAACCCATTCTTTAAAAAAAACAACGGGTTGCACTCCGGGAGTGCCGGCAGAAGTGAAAAATTGAACATTAACGTTGTGCATTATTATGGAAATAAAACAAAATACACAAAGAGTCCGTTATTATCTCAGGATTCGAAACCTCGACCTGTTGTTTACAATCTGGCAACTTTCCCACTCGACCAAACTGTCTAAGTACTTTAAATTCAGTAAAATAGTCTATCGGTATTTGCGCACTATGTGCGAATAATCGTTGATATCTGTCACAGAGATAATTTTACCATAGGGCTGCCATCCGTCCAGGTTTCCACCCATACTTCAAAGTACAACGCTGCTAAATAAGTTTTTACTTAAAAAAAGGTGGCAACCCTATCCTACGCATTTTCGATCTCGGTCACGTGACATCTGACGATCTGACGCGAGTTCATCGCGAGTTTAACATTTTTTCCCCATACTAGAAGTGCTCAACGCCGCTAAAGAAGTTTTCACTTCAAAAATGTGATTTTACAATTTTTCCCAGCTCTGGATGCCGAAGACGACTTCCAAGTTCCAGGTTGGATGGAAGAGCAGGAACCAGCCGCCGAAGGAGAAGAAGACAAGACGGTAGAAGGACACACAGAGCAATGATGAGTCAGTTACAATCTGCCGTAGGCAAATTGTATAATGCGAACGACTGCGTTTTTTTTATCCCTACTAATATTATAAATGCGAAAGTAACTCTTTCTGTCTGTTATGCCTTCTCGGCTAAACTACTGAATCGATTTTGATGAAATTTGGTATAGACAGAGACAGAAAATGGGAATGGAAAAAAGGCTACATTTTATCCCATAGCTGGGCACGATATAACCTGTAGTCCACGCGGGCAGAAAGCTAGTTTTTAGGGTTCCGTAGTAATCTACGAACCCTTATAGTTTCGCCATGTCCGTCTGTCCGTCTGTCCGTCTGTCCGCGGGTTTCCTAAGAAACCCTTGGTACTAGAGAGCTGAAATTTGGCATGGTCATAAATATTAACTACGCCGTCAGAACTGTAGAGTGAAATCTTATAAAAAAAAAATTTTTCAGGTGTCTCCCATAGACGTAAAAGGGCGATGAATTTTTTTTTTCTAGCCAATATCATTAAATGGGGTGTCATAGGACAGCTTTTTAAAAGACAGAAGGGGTTTACTAAGAACGTTTTTCGATTCAGCACTTTGTTTGCCTAATATAAATTTTTAAAGTGAAAATTTTTGTCAAACACAAGTGTCCCCCCCCTCTACCAGCTAAGCAGTTGATTCTAAAAATGTGGGAAAATTCATGGTGGTAGTGTATACAATGAAATTATAAGGAAAACTATCACACATAAGATGGCTCTTCAAGTTTGCGAGTAATAGTCGACCAAGTGCCAAACTTAGTTGGGATTAATGAGAATATATTTACTAATATTAGATCCTTGGTACTACAGAGCTGAAATTTGGCATGGTCATACATATTGATTGCGCCGACAGATTGAAAAAATAAAATTTTGGAAAAATAATTTTTCGGATGTTTCCCATACACGTGAAAGGGCAATGGTTTTTTTTTCTCGCCGATTTCATCGAATGAGGTGTCATAGGATAGCTTTTTAAAAGATAGAAATGGTTTACTAAGAACATTTTTCGATCCAACATTCCCTTTGCGAAAAATTAATTTTTAAAGTAATTTTTTTTATTAAAAACAAGTGTCCCCCACTACAAGCAAAACGATTGTTTTTAAAATGTGGAAAAATTCACGGTGCTAGAATATACAACAAAATTAAAAGGAAAACTATCACACATAAGTTGGCCCTTCAAGCTTGTGAGTAATAGTCGACCAAGTGCTAAACGTTGTTGGAATTAATAAGAATATATTTACTAATATTAGATCCTTGGTACTACTGAGCTAAAATTTGGCATGGTCATACATATTGATTGCCCTGACAGATCTACAAAATAAAATAGTGGAAAAAAAATTGTTTTTCGGGTGTTTCCCATACACGTGAAAGGGCGATGGTTTTTTTTTTTCTCGCCGATATCATCGAGTAGGTTATCATAGGATAGCTTTTTAAAAGATAGAAGGGATTTACTATGAACGTTTTTCGATTTAGCAATCAGTTTGAGAAATATTAATTTTTATAATGAAAAAAATGTGGAATAATTCACGAGGGTAGCATTTACGACGAAGTGTACCCCAATCCAAAATGGCTGCCATACAAGGTTCCACGCTAAAAGTGAGGCGAGCCAAAAGCCAAGCTGTAACATATTGACATTTCAGGTGTCGTTTAATAGGTTTTTGGGGGTGCTAATTACGAAAATGACATCAAAATTATACAGGATCACCACGCGACCTGCTTTAGCAGCAGCTCGATATTATTATGTTATACCTAACAATAATATTATCGCAAAAAAAAAAAAACAAAAAAAAAAAAAATTCGCGCTCGCTTCGCTCGCGCATTCAATACTTCCATTTCATTATATTCATTTCATTTTTCTCTCGCCGATATCATCGAATGAGATTTCATAGGATAGCATTTTTAAAGATAGAAGAGGTTTACTAAGAACGTCTTTTGATTCAGCAGTCCCTTTGCGAAAAATTAATTTTTAAATTTAAAATTTTTATTAAAAACAAGTGTCCCCCACTACAAGCAAAACGATTGTTTCTAAAAATGTGGAAAAATTCACGGTGATAGAATATACAACAAAATTAAAAGGAAAACTATCACACATAAGTTGGCCCTTCAAGCTTGTGAGTAATAGTCGACCAAGTGCCAAACGTTGTTGGGATTGATAAGAATATATTTACTAATATTAGATCCTTGGTACTACAGAGCTAAAATTTGGCATGGTCGTAATATTGATTGCGCCGACAGATCTAAAAAATAAAATGGTGGAAAAAAATTGTTTTTCGGGTTTTTTCCATACACGTGAAAGCGCGAGGGATTTTTTTTTTCGCCGATATCATCGAGTGGGTTATCATAGGATAGCTTTTTAAAAGATAGAAGGGGTTTACTATGAACGTTTTTCGATTCAGCAATCCGTTTGAGAAACATTAATTTTTATAATGAAAAAAATGTGGAATAATTCACGAGGGTAGCATTTACGACGAAGTGTACCCCAATCCAAAATGGCTACCATACAAGGCTCCACGCTTAAAGTGTGGCGAGCCGAAAGCCAAGCTGAAACATATTGACATTTCAGGTGTCGTTTAATAGGTTTTTGGGGGTGCTAAATACGAAAATCATATCAAATTTATACAAGATCACCACTCGACCTGCTTTAGCAGCAGCTCGATATTATTATATTATCCCTAACAATAATATTATCGCAAAAAAAAAAAAAAAAAAGTAAATTCACGCTCGCTTCGCTCGCGCATTAAATACTTACATTCTGTTATATTTAGACCAAAACGACAATTATTTCTGAAACTACAAACTTTTTAAACATTTCTTTTTGATGCTATAGTATTTGGGGATTTTAACATCGATTATGACAATATGCTCGTAGAATTAACAAACCAGCTACATATTTGAACCATGGTGCTACGGAACCCTACAATGCGCGTGGCCCGACACGCTCTTGGCCGGTTTTTTTTATAGTGTGAACTAGTGATCCGGTAGCACGGGTGCAAATAAATAACAATCAGTAAGTATGTACCCCAAAGTTAAAGGGTCGTTCATTCTAATGTAAACTTTATCACCAGCACACAGGGAACATATTTAATTGAGGAGACAGAGGTACTATACAAATACGGTGACTCTAAATTAGTTTGCGAAACTTTAAGGCAGGGGTTCCCAACCTTTTTTTGTCTACTGCCCACTTTAAGAATAAATTATTTTTTAACGCCCCCCTTTTTAAACATACTTAAAAACCGCTAAGTACTTATAACTGATTATTGAAACGCAACTTTATAGTATTCGGACAGAGTATCTTTTATTGAAAATAAAACAAACATAATCAATTCTTATATAAAAACTAATGTGAAGGTTGAATCTGATGCTGTTCAATAAGTTTGTTGATATCAGGTTCCAATTTACTCAAAAACAGCCGCAAGTCGCCACGTTCGGTAACACGCAAACGATTTCTCTTTTTAGTAAGCAGCGTTGCCACAGCACTAAATCCACGTTCACACAAATATGACGATGGGAATGCTATCAAGAATCGTTGAACAATTGACCACAATCCAGGGTACAATTGCAGGATCGGTTTTTGTAGCCAAAATTCTTGATATCCATTTTTGAACTTGATTTTTATTTCTTCGTTTGTTGTCAATTCTATAAGTTCTTCTTCCAGCTGAGGTGACATTGCTATGTTGACATTTGAAAATGGATCCAACACCCAGTCTGGTATTTCCAAGTTTAAAATGTCCTGGTATCGTTCGGTGAAGTCAATGTGGAGGTTTTCCAAATGTTGGCAGTAGGCAAACAAGTCGTCGTTACTGCAGGATACTGATAAATTCGGAAAATTGTGAAACTCACGTCTGCCCATATTTTTTTTGTGCAGAAGCAGTTTGGCTGCGAAAGCAGCAACGACATTTTTTGTTTTAATTAAATTTAGTTCATCGCCTTGCAGTTGGAGGTTCACGTCGTTGAACAATTTATACAGGTCTGTCATGTAAGCTATATCATTCTTTGATGTTATGAGCTTGTTGCGCAGTTCTGTATCTTTAGTTTCCAAGAACTCTATCACAGAGTCAAACAGGTTATAAAATCGAATCAGACAATTGCCTCTTGACAGCCAACGAACTTCAGTATGAAGCAACAAACGGTTGAAATCTTCGTCATTAGTAACACAAAGCTGATGAAATAATCTATCATTCAAAGAGCTGCTACGGATTTTATTGAATGCTTTGATGACATATTGCAGTGATTGAAATAGTCGTTCACTTAAGTTTCTAGCAACCAAATGTTGTCTATGAATAACGCAATGTATAGCAAGGACATCTGGAATTTTATTTTTTAGGTACGCTATGAAGCCTTTATGGCGCCCTGTCATAGCCGGAGCGCCATCCGTAGCAACTTGTATAATATTTTTCAAAGGAATCTCTTTCTCTTCACAAAACTTTTCCAATGTATTGAATATGGTTTCGCCTTTTGTATCTGTCTCCAAATTTCTGGCAAACAATAGTTCTTCACGTATTTTCTCATCTTTAATAAACCTCACGTAAGATAGCAACAACGCTTCATTAGTTGGTAAAGTGGACTCATCGAGCTGAATTGAGAATTGACTAGTCCTCAGATGATTGCACAATGATTCTTCAATGTTTTCAGCCATTTCATCAATTCGTCTTTGCACAGAATTATTACTCAAAGGAATTTTTTGGATAATATCTGCGGCCGGTTTATGAAGCACAGTAGTTATTACTTCCTTTATTGCTGGCAAAATTAACTCTTCTCCGATGTTGTGTGGTTTGCCTTTTTGAGCAATTAACAAAGGGATATTGTACGAAGCTCGAAGTCCGTCGTCATCTTGCTTAGCAGCCGCCGAAAATAGTTTTGATACACTTGGCTGAGTATTATGCTTCTTCTCTAGGTCTTGAAAATATGCTACATTCTTGTCTTTCTTATCTGGATGCATTTTATTCAAATGACCTTGCAGTCTTGAAGGCTTCATTGCTTCGTTCGAAAATGTTTTTAGACATAGAAGACACAAAGGCGACGACGGGTTTGTGGGATTTTCAATAAATCCGAATTTAATATATTCCGCAGAGTATTGCCGTCTCTTCTTTTTTACTTCCGACATTGTTTTGTTTTGAGAAATACGTAAGTGGTATAATGAAGTACTGCTTATCTATTATGCGCGAAACCGCAAATGAAAATAAAATAAATTTACGTCGTTTATATAGGATTGCATAAGCAGCACGCACCAACAGGAATAAGACAAACGTGCATAAACTCGTCTTAAGGATCAGAATAAATGGGAATTTTTAAAAAAGAGACTACGATTTTACCTAATTGAAATTTAATCAAAAAAACTTTAACAAAAATATGGAAACAATTTGTGCACTAAAAGACGTCCGTCTCGTCCGAGCGCGCGAGCGAAAGTGAGCGCCCGACTAGCCGCTCCGCCAAGCAGCCGTTCTCCCTTCCATACAGCTGACGTCACTGCCTGGAGGTGCCCGGCCGGGGGCTGTGTGCGGGGTTATCTTCTAAGACGGCCGTTCCTGACAGCTGATCGGCCTCGTCAGCTACCTGATCAGCTTCGTCAGCCACCTGATCATCATGGTCACTGCTTACTGGCATCTCACACCCATCCGGCTGTACTTCACATGGTGGTTCACCATCTACAACAAATCAAAACACAATGTGAGACTATGAATTTTCGACCGTACCATAGTACCATAGCTACCCATAGTAACATAATCACAAGCGTGCACTCAAGTGATCACATCCATACAGGCAGCCACAGTAGGCAACTCACTAGCAACAGCAAAGACAAAATAACATCATCTGGCAACCACTGGTCGGGGCTCCAGGACTTATTGGCAGCCACTGGTCGGGGCTCCAAGACTAGGTTAGTAGCCACTGGTCGGGGCTCCTGGCAGTCACTGGTCGGGACTCCAGTAATAACAGTTTTGAAATGCATAGTGTAGCCACAATGTCGGGGCTATGTTAAGCATGTGTGAACTATGACTCAATCACTTATCGGATATCAACTAAACGCAATTGAACTTGTAGCAACAAGTTAGAGTCATTTCTCAACACCTTACAAAGAAACAACTCACCATTTCCAAAGAACACTTCGCACGCGTCTGGGGTCCACTCACCACGCCACTGAACCATATGTTCCGCGGCAGTCTGAGTCTTTTTACCAAACGACCCCGCCAACAATTCGAGTTCGTAGCGGTGATGTGGTAGCGCTCGCAGGACCTTGTAGGGCCCGCGCATGCCGGAGTCCAGCTTCCCGGTACTTTGGGCGTTCTTGCTAACGAAGACAAAATCTCCGACAGCGAAGGTGCGTGGGGGTCGACGACCCTCATTGACATAAGCATCTTGACGGTGCTGATTAGCAACGAGGAGTTCTGATGCTCGCTGCCTCCTCAGTGTGAGCAAGGCCTCACGATTTGGGGCAGACGTATCTAGCGCGACGTCACGCACCAGAGATCTCAGGACCGGGGTAGTGCCTTCAACTCCAGTGAGCAGCTGTAAGGCTGAAGTTTGTGTCGTTGCATGTTTTGTAATATTTAAAGTTAGTTGTACTTTCCAAAGGACATTGGACCAGGAAGCCCCCTTGTTGTTGACTTCGATACGGAGCATATTGAGTACAGTGCGACAATAGCGCTCAACTTGTCCATTTTCCCGGTGCATTTCGGGTGTGATGAAATGAATGGAGCATCCTAATTCTGTCACCCAGCTTTGAAATGACATACTTTCAAACATTCTACCACGGTCACAGACAATGGTGGAGGGTGTGCCAAACAAAGAAACCGCGTTAGAAAACACTCGTTTCAGTTCGTCAGTATCTTGCCTGTATAGTGCGTACAATAGGCAAAACTTGGAAAAAGAATCAACGACAATAAGAATGTACTTGAAGCCATTAGAGTCGGTTAAAGGTCCGAGTACATCGGTGTGAATCACCGAAAAGGGAGTATCGGGTTTCGTCCATGATTCGATTGGTTGACTAGGCGCTCGAGGCACCTTTTTATGAGCAAGGCATACTATGCAGTGACCGATATACTTCTTGATAAAGGGCCTCAACCCAGGAAACCAAAAGTGACGCAGTATTAGGTCAGTAGTTTTGTCTATACCGATGTGATCGTGATCATCATGGAAGACCCTCAACAAACTGAGTCTTTGTCCTTTTGGAATAAAGCAGAGGAGACGGGAATCTTCACCAGTTGGCGTATACTTATAGTACAACAACTCATTCTTAACTATAAATCGAGTACTATCTAATTGGCCTTCTCTCAGTTTCTGTATTAGGTCTTGAGTCTCAGAGTCAGCTGTCTGAGCAATTTTTGCCCAATTTCGCGGATTTCGGATTTGGAACACGTTAGCAGGCTGTCGGCTTAAAAAATCTGCATGTTGCATAAGGCAACCTTTACGATATTCTAACGTGAACTCGAAATCTTGCATGTAGACCCACCAGCGCGCAACACGAGGCAATAGGTCCCTTTTACGCTCAGTCAATTTTAACGAATTACAGTCCGTTACAATTTTAAATTTAATTCCAATTAAATAATGACGGAAATGCTGTAAGGCACGCACAATAGCTAAGGTTTCGAGTTCATAGCTATGATAACGGGCCTCTGCACCTTGGGTGGACTTACTATAGTAGCCGACAACGCGCTTCCGCTTCCCTTCGTGTTCTTGAATCAAGATAGCACCGAAACCTATTGCGCTAGCGTCGGTATGTAATTCAGTGGGTAATTTGGGGTCAAAAATTGCTAAAACCGGTTCCTCTGTCAAACGCTTAATAATATAATCGCGGGCGGCATCCTGATCAGGGCCCCAGATGAAAGGTTCGCCTTTCCTTAGCAACTTAGCGATACAAGCAGTCTTTGACGCATAACCAGCGATGTATCTACGGAAATAACCAGCTAGCCCAAGGAACTGACGAACCTCCCTTACATTGGTTGGTTTCGGGGACTTAATCAGTTTTACTCGGACTCGGCCTTACCTGACCATGTCCAATCAATCTGCCCAAGTATTCTAACTCTGTATCAAGGAAGGTACATTTTCTTAAATTTATAGAAAATCCGGCATCGGAAAGAGTTTTTAATACATCACGGAGTGTTTCGAAACCTTCCTCGACAGAATTGGACATAATTAGTACATCATCGATGTAAGTCAAAACCTTGCCGCTGTCAATAAACCGCTTTAGGGTCTTTGAAATAATTTTTTGATATACAATGGGAGCATTAGCGAGACCATATGGCATTTTTAAGTACTCGTAGTGCCCTTCGGGCGTTACGAACCCAGTTTTGCTAATAGATTCGTCGTCCTTCATGGGCACTTGGTGAAAACCAGACGCCATGTCTAAGCTAGTGAAAAACCTATAACTCCCTAGTCTATCTATGTGATCGTCGATAAGGGGTAATGGAAAACGTTCCTTAACAGTGACGGCGTTCAACGCGCGATAGTCAACGCACATCCTATCCTCCCCGTTCTTTTTCTTAACAAGGATGATAGGACTCGCGTAGTCCGACTGCGACTCACGAATTATTCCTTTGCTTAACAAATCATTTACTATCTCGCGAACCCGGGATTTCTCGTCGGCGGAAAGCTTATATGGCCTGTAATGCACGGGCACGTCACTGTTAAGTTTTATTTTCATGCTACCAGTGGTGACTGTAGAGGTCGCTGTTCCAGTGGTAAAAGTATCAGAAAACTCATTTATTAGAGACAGAAGTCTTTCTTTCTCCTCACCAACCAAAGGCGTTTTTACCACATCGACCTCCACAGTCGACAGGTTATTCACATGATCAACTCGAATTAAACGCTGACAGTCATTAGTTCGAATATAAGTAACTCCGCTTCGATTTAAAATGTCCGTACCTATCAGTACAGGAGTTTGAATGCATTCTGACGGTACAACGTATAAATCTACCTCCAAAGATATTTCAGGGAACTCTAAGATCGTATTAACATATGACGTTGATTCTATGTCTTGACTGCCTATACCACGCATTCGACGGTAGGTAGGACGTTTATTTAAATCAAGATGTTTTAAAACAGACTCAGAAATCAGCGATATATCAGACCCAGAATCTATTAACACGTCGACGGGTAGTTTTTGTATTAAGGCGGACATCACGTTGTTTCGACCGTAGTCTCCTCGGAGCAAAAATTTACATTGCTTGTATTTTTAGAAACAGATTTAGACTCCACGCGTTGTTTTAAGAAACATTGGTCGAGGAGATGTCCGCTCTTTTTACAATAAGTACAGCTCTTAACTGGCTTGTTATTTGCAGGCACAGAAGCAGGTTTCACGGGTGGTTTGAGATCTGATTTAGCGCTCGAACTACTCTCGTTCGCTTTTTGTTGGTTTGGACAGTGAATCTTTTTGTGACCTATTTCACCACACAAATAACACGCTAAACGATCGTACCTAGATGCATCGCGTTTACGCGAATTAGACGAACCGGGTTTTTGAGATTGAGCAGGATTGTTGGCAGGCGCGGTAGAAGCACTTTTTGGTTTAAGATACACGGAAAGAAATTCAACTAAATCTTTCGTTTGAAGCTTAGCGTTAGTTGTCGCGGCCTTGACTTGGGGATCAGTAATACCTCGGATAACAATGGCAGTCTTTAACTCGTCTGACAACCCCTTAACAATGTTTAATCGCAACAGAGATTTACGGGCGTACTCCGCATACGTGGTAAATTTATTGGAATTAGTGCTCATAACATCGTACAGCACAGTAGCCATATCAACATCCCGTGGACACAACGAACGAAATTCAGTTTTAAAATTTGACCACGAACGGTCATTTGTCACCCAATCATTTAACCACGTTTTCGCATCACCCCGCAAACAACTACCAATGCGACCGAGGCACTCATGATCGTCCCAGTGATTTAATTCGCGCCCGCGATCAACTTCGGCGCACCAAACATCGAAATCGTGTATACTAGGGTCGAAATTCGAAATATAGTAAAGCTTAGATCTTACTTGAAATAGTGAAGAAAGCGCTCCAACAATCCTGTCCGTGGCGGTCGCGCTCTCAACAGAACGCGTCTCAATACCCGACGTAGCCGCCGGTATCTCAGTAGCCGCAGAAACGGGCCGCGACGCTGGCGGCGGCGGCGTGTAGCTCTGGTCACAGAGATGCGGCACGGGCGTCGAGGACGATTTAGGTAGTCGATCTTCTAGTGCACTCAGTTTAAGCAATACCTGACTAAGAGTATCATGGCGCCGGCTATAGCGGCGCCCGTAAGAGCCGTCACGGCGCCTACGTATATCAGTCGGACTACGTGATCTATCGCGGCGTCTAGGAGACCGTCGGCGATCCTCACGTACTATTTTACGACGTTTCGATTGAGTATCGTCATAACTGCTTGAACTACTACGACGTTCGCGAGAATGATGTCTTTTACGTCGTCTAATATGCGAGGATTCGCGCTGAGTAGATCTAGAAGCACGTCCCGACATGACAACACAATTCTTAACGGTCTACGAAACTAGCGCAAAGAATCTACCCACTATGTAAAATTTTATGCAAGTCACGGCTATTTTACACTAAAATTTAAAGTAAACCGATGGCGAATAAGCGCGGCGCGTTGACGATCCCACTTCTGATCTTAAGGATCAGAATAAATGGGAATTTTTAAAAAAGAGACTACGATTTTACCTAATTGAAATTTAATCAAAAAAACTTTAACAAAAATATGGAAACAATTTGTGCACTAAAAGACGTCCGTCTCGTCCGAGCGCGCGAGCGAAAGTGAGCGCCCGACTCGCCGCTCCGCCAAGCAGCCGTTCTCCCTTCCATACAGCTGACGTCACTGCCTGGAGGTGCCCGGCCGGGGGCTGTGTGCGGGGTTATCTTCTAAGACTCGTTTATCTCATTCGACGCCCAATCGTACTCGACAAGCAAGAACAAGTATTATAGAACCAGCCGATTGATACAGGAATGTACAAATCGGATTATTTAACAAAAACTTGTTAAAACATGATTGCCCGCGGTCTATTATATCGAACCGAGTTTGAGCTATATCTTAATTAATATTAGTTGATGTTCACAAGATGTAGTCGAGAGTCGAGAGCTCAGTCGGTATCTAAGAGTCTTCCTAGCTAGGTAGATGAAATTATAAATCGACCCCAAAGCCCTACACAACGCCCCCTTTTTTTTTCTGGGTCTCTTACCGCCCCCCTTTAGGCCTGCAGCGCCCACAAGGGGGCGTTATCGCCCACGTTGGGAAAGACTGCTTTAAGGGCTGCAGGGCTTGAAACCTGTATTTAGAAAACCCAAATTAACCAAGTTTTTGAAAAGGAGACGTATTTTTGAAATAATAGAATTCCAATTCGCATGTGATTTGCATGCATCATCATCATCATCATCAGCCTGTATCAGTCCACTGCTGGACATAGGCCTCTCCTACGGCACGCCACTGAGCTCGGTCTTCAGCTCCCCTCCTCCAACACTGCCCGCTCCCTTACGAATATCGTCCCCCCACCTAGTAACAGGGCGCCCTACGCTACGTTTGCCGATTCGTGGTCTCCATTCTAGAACTCGTCTGCCCCAACGGCCATCGGTTCTACGACAGATATGACCAGCCCACTGCCACTTAAGCTTGCTAATTCGCCGGGCTATGTCGGTAACTTTGGTTTTCTGACGGATTATTTCGTTTCGAATCCGATCCCTCAAAGAAATACCGAGCATAGCCCTTTCCATAGCTCGCTGAGCGACCTTAAATCGGTGGACTAGTCTCACTGTAAGTGGCCACGTCTCGGCTCCATATGTCATCGGTATGTCATCACGGGTAGGACGCACTGATTGAAAACTTTCGTTTTCAGGCTTTGAGGTATGGGTGATTTGCATGTGAATCTTGTCAATTCGTATGAAAATGAAAAATGAAAAAATATTTATTACCAGTAACATTTGTAACAAAAAGTATTACCCCGGTCGGGTCCCGTACAAAGCATTACATAGATAAATGATTTTGTTTGAACTTACTAAAATAAACAATCTTAAGCAATCTTAAAGTTAAAAATGTTAATGCAATTCACTATTTTGACATATTTTAAGTAACATTCTGTATGTTCTATGAAATAAAGCTATTTTTGAGTTTGAGTTTAATAATAAAAGACAAGTTCGCTACATACCTGACCATGCCTACACGATAAGAAGAAGAAGTGCTATACATAATTTATAATAGACGGTATAATAATACTAACTGTAAGGACTGGTCAAAAGCCTTTCAGTGGACTCATATGAGAGTTGAGCTAGCCATGATCTTAGTTTTAATTTTGCTTCGACGATTGAACAATTCTTTATTTGGCAAGACTTCACAACATTATAGTAAATAAATGTTTGAATAAAAGGGCTAAAACGCCTTCCAAAGGTGGATTTTGCTTTGGGCAAAGGGACTGTATATGCTCGTCTCTTGATTATGCGAAATTGAATTCTATTGTTTCAAAAATACGTCTCCAGGTTTTTTAATAATGCTCGATTATATGTGCTCAGAGTGAAAACATATTTTAAATCAGGTTAAAGAGCGAAATTAACCGGTTAAAGCGCGCGCACGTGGCGTAAGCGAGACGGACGCACCGCTCGGTGTTTGTCTCGGTCTAATAGTGCAATGCAAGTGTCTGTTTCGATTTTGATTAAAAGTTGATAATATCAAAAACAGGACAAAAAGTACAAAAACTACGTGTTAGAAAGGGATAGGTATATAAAAGTAGGCGGAGCGTCTTAGAAATGAACAAAATGTTTGGTTCTTTTACCGGTATATTGAAGGAACCGAAATAATTTCCATTCTGTTCGAATGGAATTTATATTATCAGTATTGTTACCTATATATAAGTATCCATTTTTCATTATATACGTACTTATATCTAAAACATAACACATACTTATACATTTTCTTTATTCCGTAAGAACACTTTCTTTCGAGACTCTAATGAGCATATAATATATGTATTATATAATGTATGTATTCTATATTTATGTATTTATTTTATTGTAATAAGTATCATTTTATTATTGTTGTATTTATTTGGTATTATTATTATTATTATTTTTTCTTCTGTAAACTCTGTGCGCAAATCTCTCTACCCCTTCTACTTATATACTATTTCTCACTAGTTAGGTTGGCTGGAAGAGATCTCTTTTAGAGATAAGCTCGCCTTTGTATACTTGGTTTTTCCAATTGATTTAATAACTATGTTTGTGCAATAAAGAATATTATAAGTACTACGTAAGTACACATACCTACACTCATTTAGGGGCTCAACCGAAAACCAGCGTTGTGGCCTCTGCTGTAACACATGCCGAGGGTGAGTCCTGTTTGTCATCGCACTACATCACAACTGCATTCATTTTAATTTATATTTTTAATTTCTTTTAATTTTTTATATTGTGTTTTTTATTCCACCTGTTTCATTGTTGTTGTTGTGTTGTAATGTGTATGTCAAATAAACGTTTTGAATCTTGAAATAGTTACTGTAATGATCTTTAGCAAAAAAAAATTTTATGGCTTCGCAGTGCAGAGCTTGCAAAATGTATGGCGCTAGTAATGAGCTGGTTTTTATTTTTAACCAGGTTTACAAGCCTTGGGTATGATTCTCCATATGAAACCTAAATGAAACTCTGAAAAAAATGTTTACTTCCCATATACAGGGCTTTAGGTAAATCTCTTTCAACCTCTCGGGTGGTTAATCAGTCCATGTAACTGAACAACTATATTTTGATCTCCCATACAAAATGCGCTACCTACTTATATGCTGATGAAGTTTGTATGGGAACTCAAAAAATTGTTTTCGTATTTGACCCTATTATTGGGGGAAAGTTGTTCAGTGTAGTGGGCAATTCAGTTCCTTAATTTTCGCTAATTTAAAGTCACCCTGTATGTATAAAATAAGTGTCATATGTCCCAGCGTTTCTGAAGACGGTACAAAATAAATTTGTACCGTCCTCAAAAACGATCCAAGACGTTTTGGCCGAGCTGGGAGTTGAGATATGTATGACACAAAAATATAGGTTTTTGACTTTAAAAATTGGTCTTTCCTTATGAAATTGCCGTTTTTTTCAGTTTAGTTAATTTTGTTTATGCTTTCTTAGAATTCAGCAAACATTTCTGGAATTGTTTACTAACTAAAAACTTGGTCATTACAGTTAACTCTATACAGTTTTACTTTGTATTTTTTATCTGTTTTAGTGCATTTTGCGTAACATTTTTACAATGGCGCTTTCAATAACCCGTTTATGTGAAAAGCAGATGTTTGTTCTCGGGTCATGGGTGTTCGCGTCTGTCTTTGTGTATGTTCCAAGGGACCCACGACACAAGGGAAAACTTAAGTATGGGCCTTTGAGTATTTAAGTAGTGTTTTATTTTTTAATTACTTATTTGCATTTCAAATTCCCGAAATATATCCAAAAATATTTGTAGGTATGTAGAGTTCTCCAAAAATGTATGAAAACGGTGAATTCATAGTTAAGACCTTACAGATCTTACACTTTTACTCGCACCACTTATATTATCATGATTACTATTTTATTAATTACTTCCATATGTACTTACTTATTTTTAATAAATAAAGTTTAATTTTGAATTTGTGTATTTTTTCAAATTATAAGCTGGTAGGTTTAAATAGTCAAACAACAAAAATCATACTAGCATTATACTTTATTAAAAAAAACTAATTTTATATCTAATACATTATTTATTTATAATTTAATATATTACAAATAAGATCTTGATACAGTTAGGGTGTTTATGCAAAATAAAATGTATTTCCTTTTTCCTGTTGCAAAATTATTTTTATGTATATCCAAGATGTTATAACTACATACAGAAAGGCGGTCACTTTCACTTACGCGTATATTACGGTCCCGATATATTTATCTATGACAATTTAAGAAAATAACATATTTAGAGATATCTCTAGATGACCAACTGTTCATAGTTCAATACAAGTAGCTCTTGAGCGCAAGCTAGCTCAACTGTTCAACTTGCGATTTCAAACAAAATGGCGGACAATAGGTAGACCTAGGAGCTCGCGTTTCTCATTCGGGGCACGCTTGACCATGATCCAGGAATTGACAGATCAGGCCATTACAACGGAGCGACTGCCGTCTGACCTCCGTGACCCTGCTAACAGGAATCTGATTGGATTGAATCATGGTCAAACAATAAGTCTCCTGAATGCGCAGGTTTCCTCACGATGTTTTCCCTCACCGTAGGAGCATCGCTTTGTGTGCAACTAATGTACATAAATTCAGTCGAACCAACTGAATCATGACCCACATGATACATAGCTCAGAAAACGAGTCATTGGTACATGGCGGCTCTGGGGATCGAACTTGACTGTACGTAAGCGAGAGGGCTTACGTACAGTCAAGCCGAGCATAAGGGCATAAGGTCTATAACCATTCAAATTACATACCAGTCAACATTTTAACACATTGTTTTAAACATTGTTCCTAACTCACGTCTTTCATGGTCATGGTGCTTACAATAACGTCGAAATATTGGATTCTCTTTTAAAAGGAAAATCGTTGTAAGAAGCCGGTACAGAGTTACGATCATTACAGGTCGATTTAACTAAATAAAAAACTGCACCTGCACCGTTGTAGACTCGAAAAAACTTGGTCTAGCCAATAATAAAAGCAATAAACATGGCCAAAACACGTTACTCCAAGCCTTAAAAAAATATCAATGTCAGTTACACGTCGCGGAGCATTGCAGGAGCAGTTTTTAATTAACTTGGCCTGCTGACCTGTGTTTGTGATGTTACACTTTTTCAGATACTTAAGTTTCTACAACTTGTCAAAGTTTAAGGCTATGTCCGCACTGACAGGGGGTTACTTGCCAAGTGAGACAAACGTATAGAGGCCATCGCATCAGGTTACTGCATTTTCGTTGCAAAATCGCTCTTATCACAACAGCTCAGAGTGCACGCGTGTGGTAACCCGGTGTACGGTCCTCCGTACTATACATTCCAAACCAATTGTCCTACTATTACAAGTAACAATGCTGTTACAAAGAAATATGTATATCTTCTTTCCATAGAACACATTAGACCCCCTAGTACACGACGTATTTGAAACGTTCAGGAACGCGCGTTTTCAGAGCGCCGTAGATGCCGATTTCATAGATTAAAACGTGCGTGTGAAGCGCGTTCGAAACTCTGTTTGTATCGCTGTATCAGCGCGTATAAGCGCTGTAAACGCGCATTTCACGATCGCCCCGTGTGCTGAGGTTACAAGGTTGCGTTCCAACCGCGTTTGAAGCGCGTATACGCGCGTTTAAAATACGCCGTCTGCTAGGGGCCTTAACTGCAAAAATATAAAATGTATATTTTTAAAACCAAGTTTTGCGGCCCGTTCTATGCAAATCAATGTAAAAACGTACGCAGAACTAAGTTTCGCGTCCGCAGAATAGCCTTCTATTTGTCACAAGAAAATTTAAAAAACCGTAATATTACAATTTCTCTAGTAAAATTATAATCTCCCGCGCTATTAAAATTTGCAAGCCGCCTGCCAGGGGGGCTACTACCCAAAGAAGCGAAGCTGTTGCTGATTGAACGAATGGAATGATGTACATTGCTATGTTTGGTTCATGTCGTTAATCAAGGTCTCCTTATGACGAAGCAATCGACAACATTACATTCGTTATAACAGCATCAGCTTCGCTTAGGTGGTAGCCCCCCCAGTGCGTACGAAGCCGGTTTCCTGATTGTACGCCGCCCCCTAACTGTACCCATTTAATCAGTTCATTTTATGTACAAAAAAACATCCTTAATAGTTTTGTGAACATTTCTTTCTAATTAATACCTAGCTCTATTTACATAGTTAAACATTTTCGTTAGAAATGAGGCCATTTTTGTGAAGTTCGAAGGCCCAACGCTGGAGTAATCATTGGGGTGATTTTAAATAAGTTAGCGAAACTAAGATGTCGATGTTCCCGTCAAACTAAGAAAGTTTCTCCAGGGAAAAAAAAGTTTCTCTGGAGCAAACTGCTGCCTCTTAGTACGGGAGTAAGGTAAACAGCACGGCTACCACCTAAGCGAAGTTGATGCTGGTTGAACGAATGGAATGGTGTTTGTTTCATGTCGTTAATCAATATCTCTTCATGAAGAAGCACTCGACAACATTCCATTCGTTCACCCAGCATCGACTTCACTTAGGTGGTAGGGCCACAAGTTAGTCGTATATTTTTAAAATATATTTCTAGCTCGTGATCAGACGGATGTGAGCAACTTTACAGAAAAATGGCCCCATCCCACTATTTTACACAGCTCAAAAGCATGGGGTCACATAGGGTTCTTTATAAAACAGAGGTCTTTTTGCGAAGCCATAGAAATTACTGGTGACGCCAGCAGGCCAATACTATTTAAAAACTGCAACTGGGCACTTGCGGCTGTCATTTTTGACGTGGTTATCTTTTTTTTTAAAGGCTTGGAACCACATGGTTTAGCCATTTATTTTACATACCTAAAAATCAGGTTATTTCAGCGTGGAAGCATAACGGGTACTGATTCTGCATAACCCGGGATCTATATCAGAGACATGCAGGAACGTGAGAAGTCTTGCGTGCTTTTGGGAGGACATTGGCTGGCTGGAATAGCGAGTCCAAACAATATCACGCACAATGGCCCGATTGAAAGGCTAAGTGTGAAAAACGCCCGACAAACATAATCAGGTTATTCTGTGCTATAAAAAAAATGACAACGACTTGCTCAATTTGATTGTCAACGAGTTACTCAAGCAGTTGTTTAATACTTAGAATTGCCCTGCTGGATTTTCATCAGTTCTTAAAATGTATTTAGTTTAGATTGAAACTTGTAAAAATAAGACTATAATAAATATTGTAATGCACCATTTTCAATACAAAAAAAAAATAGGTAGTAAAAGTGCAAGTGTAGCACTTGCTCATCATACTATTTGCTAAAGTAATTTTCATAGCTTCTTAAAATGACCTCTGTCGTATAAAAACCGCGCCTACAAGAAAGGTACCCAACTGCCCACTTAGACCGTACCGATTTGATTTATTTTGATACTAGCGGTCCGCCCGGGTCTTCGTTCCCGGGGGAATTCGGGAACATCATGTAGATTATGTTCATCAGGGATAATGTAGGATTCTAACAGTGAAAGAATTCCAGTAGTTTCAATCAAATCTTTCCTCTTTAGTTAGCGAAACTTTAGGGGGTGACTAACTTTCCCCAAGGAACCTAAAATAAATTTTCACTAAAAAAGTTGACTTTCCATACACAGGCAAATCAGCTCATCGCAAATGTATGGAGAGGCGGACACTTTTCTTTGACGTATTTCGTCCTATGTTCTTTTGAGAAAATTCTTCAGTTTCATGGACTGATATGAATTCTTAATTTTCACTAGCTAATTTTAAGTCACCTGATAATAGGTCTTTACCTATTATCACAGAATAAATAATAGTACTAACGTACAGAAGTCTCACTCCCTAACAAAAGTCAACTTTAGGCATAAAAATTTGCCTACTATTGCAAGCGGCACAGGCTTGCAAGAGATATTGAAACTTATAGTCGGACGCTAGCGTTCATATTCTATTGCGCACCGCAGACTCGATGCCGCGTTCGCGACGAGAGCTCAGGGTTAACACTCGCCGCCGATTTAGACTATTATTTATTAAATTGCCGTTTTTCATACAATGTTTTTGTAAAACTGAATTTTCCATACTAACGTTTTTGGATTTTTCTCGGGAATGCGAAATCTAAATGTAGCAAAATTTTGTGGGAAGGTTTGGACAACATTAAGTTAATTTTCATCATACTTAGTTTAATGAAAGTTGTAACTGTAACAACGGTACAGCAAAAATAAGCAATGAAACGGGCAACGGATGAAACGAGCTATATTTGAGCTTCTTTTTCAGCAAATAGATCTAAAGTAAATATGTATTAATTTGACTCAACATCTCCGTTATATGGCCAAGCTTTTAAATAAAAACAATTTGAGTAATAGCTGTTCAGTCAAATAAATTATGAATAAAATAAAGCTTGAGAAAAAATAGGCAATTTCATAGGTAAAGACCTATTATATCATCTATACTAGACGACTGGGACCGTACGCGACGACAGCGCCACGTGACAGGTGGCCATTACGGACAATATTGTCACAGCTGTCAAGCGAGAAGTAAGTAAATATTGTGAAAAAAACTAATGAAATCTTGTGTTATTTTACTATATTAGAGAATACATTCAGAATAACACATCTTATTAGGACCTTATTAAATTTATCTCAAAACGATTAGAAAATGTTTACTGAAATACGAATTTGACAGCTCAAGTCAGCAACAATAATGTCAATTTTAGCCGTAGCGAGCGCTGTGATCGTTTAGGCTACTCCCTCCACCCGCTTTGCACCCTGCCAATACTAATATTATAAAGTGGAAATATTTGATTGTTTGCATTGAATAGGCTCCGAAACTATTAGACCGATTTAAAAAACTCTTTCACCATCCGTGATGAACATAGGGTACATGATTTTCCCAAATTCCCACGAGAACGAAGTCCCGGGCGGAAAGCTAGTATCAAAATAAATCAAATCGGACCGGTACCTTCCTTTTAACCCTTAGAAACTTTTTAAGTTTTATTTTAAGACCAAAAGTTAGAAATAGTTCGCTAATCCGGGGCTACTGTCAGCCTAAAATTTTGCTAGCTAATTTAAGATCACCCCTTGAAGTAAGTACTTAGATACGTACCTAAATACATTATTAATAAAATTTGTTATTAGAGTCTGGCCATCAAAAGCTGTCCACTAGGAACGGCGGCAGATTTAAAATTCGTCCTCTGAAAACACTGAGTAATACACTGAATAAACGGAGTTAACACTATTTTATTTTCTTCTAATTTGATTTTATTGCTTTCTTATTGTAAGGTTAATAAATGTTCCATATTGTGGAACAGGCTCCCGAGGAGTGTGCAGGACAGTTCAACAGTCGTTAGTATCAAAAAGCGTTTAAAAGAGTACTCATAGGCATGTATATATATATATAAGGTCCTAATTTATTAGTCACTTACCTTCTAAGGCGTTATTGTATAGATTGATAGTATTCCAAAAAACAACATAAAAATTAATTATCTGAAAATTAAATTTTGTAAAAAAAAAAAATGAATTTTCCATTTAAAGATAAAGGAATGGTTCTCTTTCGATTATAGCCGTCCACTCCCCGCTCGCCCGCTCTACTACTACTGCCATTATTATTTACGTTTGAATGGATGGGTTTATTCAACATAGTAATGAAAAAATATCATAACAAAATTTTTCAAGACTTTTAAATTTAATATTATGGTTTTGTTTTTTGACTCAAATGATATATTTTGACCTACACAATAACGTGTTAAAAGGAAAGTGACTAATAAATTAGGACCTTATATATATATATATATATATATTTATGTCGTATGTATATATTGCGTTATTGTGATATTTGTATGAGTTAGTGTAGTTATTTTTTGGTGTTTTAGAGTTGTTTTATCAAATATGCACATTTGTCCCGCGTTTTTAAAACAATATTTCTTACGGCACCAGGCTGGCTGGAAGAGATCACTATTAGTGATGGCCTTTGTAAACTTTTTTTCTTTTATTTTATATCCCATGTTATCTAAGTGCAATAAAGAATATATAAACAATATATAAGGTCCTAATTTATTAGTCACTTACCTTCTAAGGCGTTATTGTATAGGTTGATAGTATTCCAGAAAGCAACATAAAAATTAATTATCTGAAAATTAAATTTTGTAAAAAAAATAAAAAATGAATTTTCCATTTAAAGATAAAGGAATGGTTCTCTTTCGATTATAGCCGTCCACTCCCCGCTCGCCCGCTCTACTACTGCCATTATTATTTACGTTTGAATGGATGGGTTTATTCAACATAGTAATGAAAAAATATCATAACAAAAATTTTCAAGACCTTTTAAATTTAATATTATGCTTTTGTTTTTCGACTCAAATGATATATTTTGACCTACACAATAACGTGTTAAAAGGAAAGTGACTAATAAATTAGGACCTTATATATATATATATATATATATATATATATATATATATATAATAAAAGTGTGGATTTATGTGTAGAAAACAGGTTTCGAAAGACGAATTTTTAAATCTGCCGCCGATCCTAGTGGACAGCTTTCGGTAGCCAGACTCTATTGGATTATAGTATAGGAGATGGGCATCTATTTTATAAGTCTACGACCTTCATACAACTAATACTTGTAACTGTAATCTGATTCTAGTGCAAGAGATGTATGTATATGTATTTATGCTTTCTTGTACAGAATCAACAGCACACCATGCTATCCAAAGCTGTCAAATTCCTTCAATAGATTTTCAATCTTATCGCCAAGCATTAGAGTTGATTATCCATTGGGGAAATTTGACAGTTTGTGGTAAACTGATGTGCTCTTGACAGTACAATTATTACAGATAAGGGTACCTTTACGATTAAACACGTCATATAATACAAGGTGTTTCAAAAAAACCCAAAAAAAAGAAATTCCAAAATGAAATTTTAAAAGTGAAATTTTAAAAGTGGCTTTAAGAAGCCATGATTATGTCATCATTTTATAACTTTAATTAACGTATAGCGAAATGAAAAACTATATATTTTATTGATCTAACTTTATAGTTCTTACCTTTTTGCATTTTGACAAATGACACACCCTCTTCCCTAAGACCCATAGAAACATAACATAGGAGTCAGTGCTAATACAGCAAAAATTTTAAACACGGACGGATTACGTAATCAAGGCGAGAAGGGGGGGGGGGTTAAAAACAAAAGATTACGCTGTGATTACATAGGGGAGGGCCAAAAATGATCACGTAATTGTTGAACGGTCCCTAAGCTAAGTTTTACTTACTTTTGAATTTTCTTTTTTTTTGGGTTTTTTGAAACACCTTGTATATACAGTAAGGGATTGAAATCCTGAATTCAGACCATCATTAATGATTCTATAGTGGAATTTGTATCAGGAAAATTTTCTATTTTTTTTCGTTTTTTTTTTTCAATATTCTGCAGTAAAATTAAATAATTTAGTCAACCACAGTTAACACCTCATCAGCTTACCACAAACTGTCAAATTTCTCCAATAGATAATAAACTCTAATGCTTGGAGACAAAATTTAAAATCAATTAAATAAATTTCACAGTTTTGGATAGCATGATGTGCCGTTGTCCCTGTACATTCCATTTTCAATAAAAACTAATAGCAACGAACGGCAGCAATGTATACGTATACCGCATTCTGATAGTGACGCGGCGGCACCGCAGCTTCGCGATACATTGCGTAGCGCTAAGGTAATTAAGAAACAAAAACTCTTCAATTTGGTTATAGTTATTCAATATCTCAGTATTTGCTAAGCCGGCCCTTATAACCGTTGTCATTATGTACAGTCAACAACACATCAGGTTACCACAAACTATCAAATTTCCCCAATGGATAGTAAACTCTAATGCTTGGAGATAAAATTGAAAATCGATTGAAGAAATTTGACAGTTTTGGATAGCATGATGTGCCGTTGTCCCTGTACTGACATTCGGTGGTAAACTTACACAATAGATGCCCCTTGGCAGTGAATAATGAAGCGATTATAGTGTATTTGTATACGATCTTATTGTTCAAGAAATAAGGTTGAGTTTACTCTGGTCTTTCTTAAAAAAAACGTGTTCGCTCCTGCTTTTCATAATAAAATAATCTTACTTCAATGTTATTTGTAGAGCGCTATCCCTTTTTCTCATCTAGCTTTATCTCTGTTTCTCCTAAAGAAATGACAACACCAGAAAGCGGTATAAAAACGTCCATGCGCTGTCAAAATGAAGTTTCACCGTCATCTGAGATCAGATGCGATCTAAATTGAACCTTATAGCCTTTGCAATAAGATCGCATCAAAAACTAAACTACAGATGGTATATAACCTACGTAGCACCGTTTTGCAACTATTGATCGTACTTTTGGAATGTAATTGATTAGTCCAACGCTGACTCTTCAACCAAGAAATTAATTTACAAATGACATTCAAAATATTTCATTCCTTTAAATCTGGGAATTGTTATCCTTACAAACATTCAGGCTCATGTCGTTTTCTTTAAATGTCCTTTTCGCAAAATGTCTTTTTCGCAAAACGCCGATTTTTTATCATGCTAAATGGATATATTGCGAAAGGGACATTCTACTACTCAAATACTGACATCCACGGCTCTGAAAGAGCCAGTAAATACAACTCCATTATATCATAAATTTATTCACTTCTTTTCTACAGAGAGTTGGAAAAGAGAAATGGATGTTATGATTATGAGCCTGAACGCTTACAAATATTGTAAACCAACTTTCCACCCGCGCGTGTGAAAGTAGCTTATGTCACGCTTCACCCCGAACATGCCGAAGTCACGGGAAGAAGCCAGTACCTTGATAACTGACCGTGGCAAAATTGACGTAGTTTACTAACGCACCTCAAGACTAACAACAATCGCCATACTAGAGATCGTAGCTCCCAAATTTCTGACTAAAACCATATGGCGCTGCATTTTGAGCTATTTAATTTTGTTTCAGTTACAGCGCCGCCACAGGACAATTTTAGAACTAATAAAGCAATGTTTTTAATCATTTAGTTCAATGTATTTTATCTAGATGGCGTTGGTGGTCATGGAAATGGTAAGAAATAAGAGTAAAAGAACGATTATCACATTATTCTTGAGGCATATTAGTCCATGATATAAGATTTTCAGGAGCGTGGATTTATCACTAAGAAATGATCAAAATTGCTCAGTATTTAAGGACAAAAGCGCATACTGCGAAAACCGCCACTATTACAATGAGATAAGACTTTAAGGCGCAAAACGTCTATAGAGCAAAATGTCAAAAATTTCGTACGTGCGGTAAAAATGCCTGGATATCATTTCCGTGGTCACCGCTCTCTTGTCATTTTGCTCTTTGGACGTTGTTTTTCGTTCGTCATTTTGCACTTATGGCGTCCTGCGCCTAAACAAAAGTTTGTTAATTCTGTATTAATTTTATTATTTTGTTTGATATTAATTTGCCTAAGAATTTATCTAATCCTTGGTCCATTATCGTTTATGTGACATTCACAAGAGTTGCCATACTTCTCTCAATAAATGGCGTTTCATTTAATTTAGTATCTATTTATTATTCTTATTGACAAATGTTGGCTGAGACAATAAAATGAAAAAAATAAATATGAACATTTCAATCAACAAATCCAACTTTTTGGAGTTAATTTTTACAGACATCGATAAAAATAATTAAAAATTAAGGATTCAATTTTTTTTTTAGCCAAGCTGAACATGCATAGAACCAGCATGAAAGAAACATTACATACCGAACTATTTTTACAATTAAAAACAGGCAAACATTTTCGTATCATTTTTACAACATTACTTACTAACCAAATATACATAACACATTTTTCTTTACAAAAAAAGCCTGAATATCGGGTAACTTTGACCCACGGGAGTAAATCTGACCCTCCTTGAAATATACTAAAATATAAGTATTAAGGCATTTGTACAGCTAGTTTTTGACACTAGAATAGCTTGATTAAGCGTTTAAATGTCTATATGCTATTAGAAAATCGTTGTCACTCTATGGGTCGAAATTACCCAGATGGCTGTTTTTTTAAGGCAGTACTATAGTGTGAGAGCCATTAATTATTATACATTACCACATCCAATATCAATCACAAATCTCTAAAAAGTGTAAGGGACACCCTTTCGAAAACTAAGGCAGATTCTGTTCATAATGATTCTCAATAAATAAATATAAAAAATGTCAATCGACCCCAGAAATGAAGTAGTGTGACGAAAATGTTAATATTTATTTAATTGCTTGATAACACTTTAAATTAACGTTCCTGGAGTTAATTGATAAAAGAAAGTTAAGGTAAACGAAAACGTATGTATATTTTTTTTAAATCTTAATATATTCGCACTAAGGATTATCAGTAAAACGATCTGTTTTCGAAAGCGATTCCCTTACAACCGTTTATTGGTAACCCCAGATTAGTTAGCAAAACTTTAAGGTACGATTCTCTATGAAACTAAAAAACTTTCCCACAGGAAACTAATGTATGAGACATTATGATATTCCAAAGAAAAACCCATATCATGTATTTCACCCATATCGCAGGAACTTAAAGTCGAAATATGAAAAAAAAGGTCGCCTCTCTATACAACTTGTGAAAATCAACTGGATTTTTTCTGAGTTTCAGTATTTTTGCAAAAAGTTGTTCAGTTTCAGTAGAAAACTCATCCCCTTAAACTTTCGCTAACTAATTTCAAATTACATATAATAAGCTATGTTAATGGGGAAGTTGACTTTTTTAAAACATATTTATCTAATAATTTAAGGTCTAAGGATTAATTAACAGCAGTCAAATTTTTTAATTTTGTTTAAAGGACAGTGTCACGCCTGTTCGCACTTTAACGGCTTTTTGTGAAATTTTCCTTAGCCTAATTTCATAAAAAACCATTAAAAGTGCAATCAGGCAGGACTCTGAATAATCTTTAAAAAAATGATTTAAAAAATTACTAAACCAAATAAAAAATCTGATTGCTGTTTGTTTATTCATTAGACCTTAAATTATTAGATAAAATATATAAAAAATAGCAAATAAACAATGTCACTTTCCCCATTGCTCTTATTGACAACTCCCAAAAGTATACCTTGTACCAGAAAGTGACAAATCGAGATTTATGACCTTTCGCGATCTAACGTTCAATCGCTACCACTTTTGCGTAACCGGCAAATGAACAGCTGTCATTTTAAGAGTTGGCAAGCAACTTCCAAAATGGCGGCATGTCAAAATTCTCCAATACACACATCAACACTGTCTAGGGATATTGCATGATTTTTAATACAAAAGAGGTCTGTTTGAGAAGCTACAAAAGCATACTCGAGACACATGGAGGGATAACATTTTCAGACGAGCAAGTGCTAAATGAAATTCGTAGTAATACTTGTTTTTCTATAACGACCGATTGCCATTAATTAAGCAGAAACGAAAGTGAACTTTTTCCCTGCTTTTCTCATCTCATTTTCACAAATTTCAAGCAATTAAAATTGAAAATTCAAGTTAGCACATGCTCATCAGAAAATTTATCCCTCCATGTGCCTCGAGTATGCTTTTATAGCTTCTCAAACAGACCTCTTTTGTATGCGAAATCGTGCAATATCCCTAGACAGTATTGCTGTGTATACCTCTGGTATCACTTCATACAATCCAAAATCACGCCTTACGACTTATGGGGCTAGCAGTCAACATCAAATCTGAGTGTATTGGTAACGTTACTCATTTTTATTAATAAAAATATATATAACTAATTTAATAAGTAACAGTCCACGACTTTAGATCTATTTCTTGTGACTAACATAATTAGGTCATTCGCAGTGTTAATTATAGTCCAAAATTCGGATTCGAGACAACTAATCAGATCCAAAGTCAACGGATCATATTTAACGGAGCGACAAATAATGTTAAATTTCAGTCCTCAATAAAAATTAAATTAGCTGTCACAATTAATTGGTTGATGACTAAAATCAAGAGTAAAAAATTTATAAATTCATTCCTATCCGTTAGGTGAGTCAACACTGACTGTGAGTTAAAATTGAAGCAAAAAACGGTAAAATTCTTCATCTTCACTTCAAACGATGGCAAATTTTTTTTTTTTTTAATCAAGGTAAAACTAACAACCAATTGAGAATATACGGTTCTAGAACCATGTGATGCTCTGCCTACCCCGATAGAGATTGTAGACGTGAGTATGGACGGATGGTATGGATACACAAAATCAATCAATCAATTCTTGGATTTTATGACCCCATCGGCTTTTAAGCAATGATTCTGCCAGTCATGTGCTTGAGAAGAACTTCTTTAATACAATTTTCCGGTAGATGAACAGATATACACAAAATAAATATGGCGTAAACGACTTTTTAGGTCTGTTTCTCGTGCAGACAGGGAAAGATTTTTGACTTACAAAACCGGGAACCAAATAATTTATAAAAATTAGCTTAATTGCACAGATATAAGGTGTAAAATCAAATATGGAGTGTCTCCTGTTTGACATGAAAACACGTTGGCCATGATTATCGCATGGATTAGCCAATGGAATTAAGGCGCGCGAAAATGCGAGCTCTCTGATTGGTCAATAATTTAAAAAGAATTCAAGAAGTAATATCGAAAGTTTCTCTTTCTTTCCCAATTCGTCCCGTTTTTCATTCCGGGTATGTTTGACCATGATCCAGGATTTGGTAGGTCAATTTTACAGTGCAGGCTAATTTTATTTCAAAACTGTAGTCGTGCGCTGGTTTAGCCATCTATTCCATATAAAACCAGGTTATCAATGTGGTTGTGCCAGTGGGTCAGCGTGGTGGACTATGGCCTAAATCCCCTTCCTGTTTCGAAGGGAGGCCCGTGCCCCTCGGTGGGGACGTATATGATCTGGTAAAAAAAAAGGTGATTGCATTGCATTCAATTTGAATACACGTTGAGCTGCAATGCAGAAGCAGTTTTTTAATACAATATTTTGTTGATATATTTCAAATATTTTTATCTAATAAATTAAAGGTTTAAGTATCATTGATTTGTTTACTGTGTGTAGTATATATTTTTTTAAAAAGTTCGGTGTCACGCTATATTGCACTGTAACGGCTCTTTGTGAAATTTTTCTTTGCCTGAACAACTAACAATAATTAAATTGAGGTTTCTTGGATAACATAACTCGGCTGTATGGACAAAGATTCCTTTGCCTTCCCGAAAGGGATAAATTAAACAAACCTAACCAAATGTTGAAGTGATTAAATCGACCAAATAATTACAGTGCCTGCCGATAGACCTCTGTGACCCTGTTTAGAGGGGAACCCGACCAAATGTTGAAGTGATTAAATCGACCAAATAATTACAGTGCCTGCCGCTTGACCTCTGTGACCCTGTTTAGAGGGGAAGCTGACCAAATTTTGAAGTGATTAAATCGACCAAATAATTACAGTGCATACCGTTTGACCTCTATGACCCTGTTTAGAGGGGAACCTGACCAAATGTTGAAGTGATTAAATCGACCAAATAATTACAGTGCATACCGTTTGACCTCTGTGACCCTGTTTAGAGGAGAACCTGATCAAATGTTGAAGTGATTAAATCGACCAAATAATTACAGTGCCTACCGTTTGACCTCTATGACCCTGTTTAGAGGAGAACCGGACCAAATGTTGAAGTGATTAAATCGACCAAATAATTAGTGCCTACCGTTTGACCTCTATGACCCTGTTTAGAGGAGAACCTGATCAAATGTTGAAGTGATTAAATCGACCAAATAATTACAGTGCCTACCGTTTGACCTCTATGGCCCTGTTTAGAGGGGGATCTGACCAGCTGGGCTGTACATAAATATTGAGTGGTTAAAACGAACAAAAATAAAAATGATAAAAGATTTTAATAAAAACTCGAATTAATTCCGAAATTTGGAGAAAGTACTGCATTCATTTACGCTTTCACTTCACTTTTACTTTACTAAAGTCACTTTTCGCCGTCCTAACGCCGCGATGACTTAAATCACTGTAGTCTCAATATGTTTATATTTTTCTTTACCTGAAACAAAACATTGTTACTTTATGACGCGTCTGGGTGTTTTTGTATAATATTTTTGTACAATGTAAATGTCAACTCCATTTAACGTCACTCGATTTAATAATGAACTCTCTAAAAGGACTTGAGTGACTTTTGTTAAGCTACTGGAATTACTTTGTTGATGACCTCTAGAGTACCTTTATTGAACGACTTAAGTCACTTTGTGGATCTACTTGAGTAACTTGTATGTATGCATGTATTTGTTCCTTATTGTATAATGATAATACAAAGGATAACTTTTTGAGCTCCTTGAGTAAATTTGTTGAGCTACTTGAATTAATTTTTTGAGCGACTTGAGTGACTTTGTTGAGCTAATTGAGTGACTTTGTTGAGCTCCTTGAGTGACTTTGTTGAGCTACTTGAGTGACTTTGTTGAGCTGTTTGAGTAACTTTGATAGATATATAGATAAATACTTTATTGCATACTTAAAAAGGTAAGACAAAAAATATACTGTACAAACAGATATCTTCCAGGCAACCCAAAGTAAAAGGCAAACACATGAAAACCTGGAGTAGTTATAGAAAAAAATAAAAAATAAATAGGAAGTCATTTTCATAGATATAATAATACATATTTGTTGAGCAACTCGAGTAACTTTGTTGAGGAACTTCAGTGACTTACCTAGTCGTATAGGTCCTGGTCGATGGGCGGCGAGCGCGGGCGCGGGTGCGGGGGCGGGGGCGCGGGGGAGGCGCCCCCGTAGTTGAGGAAGTCCCACACGAGGATGGTGTCGTCGTGCGATGACGACACGATTTGGAACTCGTCGAATTGTAGTCGGAACACGCGACCGGTGTGCTCCTGTGCCAAACAGAGATTATTTTATAGCGAGAAAAAATGGTTTTTGGGTACAAGTTTGTGTAAAAATATTTTTTTACACTTTATTTTTTTAATAACTTATTAATACCCATTTTTAATAATCTATACTCATCAATCCAAAAAAATAACTTATTGCAACAAAACTCAGCGTGGATAATTATCGGATAAATATCAAATAATTTTCAATCAAATAATTATCTATGTATGTATTTATGTATGAATGAACGAATATGTTTGTATGTAATGTATTTATTGTAATTTTGACTTATTTTAAGTAACATCTTGAATGTTTAATGAAATAAAGCTATGTATTTATTATTTATTTATTAAAAATGGGTTCGCTCTTGACCACAATCTAGCTTAGGGCAAAGATGTGGCCGAGGATGTAGCGAGCTCACCCAGAAGAAGCCTATTCACTCGTACTTTAAAGATATTTGGGTTGTATGAGCTCGGAAATACAGACGCCGGCAGGGAATTCCACTCCCTGGCAGTGCGCAATATAAAAGATGAAGAATAGCGCTCAGTACGTATCCGAGGGATCTCGACAAGATAAGGGTGGTACCCCGATGGAAAAAAGGGGCAGGCGGAATGAGCTCATGTAGCCTCTGAGCACACTCTCCGAAGTACATCCTATAAAAAACACATAGGCAAGCTACTTTGCGTCGATTAGCTAGGCTTTGAAGCTATTTTCAATGTAAATCTATCTTTATAATTTCGGGCCCTAGCTTTGACTCACCACTAACGTCCTTAAACAGAGATCTTGGTGCGGCGTCCTTACATCCAGCGCGGCCGGGAGGTCCCACACTTTTATTTTGCCGTCGTACGCACCACTTACTATCCTCTTATTGTCGAAACTGAAACAAAATACTTAATTTAAAAACTGTTTAGATTAACACAAGACCTTTGACCAAAAACGGTGATCTCGCACTCTACACATTACTAAACACACACACCTCACCTATCAGTCACACGTACGCTCACACACGCGCATGCAGACACGCGTACGCACTTGACAACGACCATACAAAGACGCTTGATCACGACACGACTATCTCCAATAGAACACTCGACCACGATCATCCTAAATAACACACTTGACTCCAACCCTCTATCACACTTGACCGTGACCATCTCAATTAAGACACATGACCATGACCATCCCAAGACACGTGACTAAGACCATCCTAAATAACACACTTGACCTCGACCATCCTAAATAACATACTTGTCCACATCCTAAACAACACACTTGTCCACGACCATCCTAAATAACACACTTGTCCACATCCTAAATAACACACTTGACCTCGACCATCCTAAATAACATACTTGTCCACATCCTAAATAACACACTTGACCTCGACCATCCTAAATAACATATTTGTCCACATCCTAAATAACACACTTGACCTCGACCATCCTAAATAACACACTTGTCCACGACCATCCTAAATAACACACTTGTCCCCGACCAACCTAAATAACACACTTGTCCACGACCATCCTAAATAACATACTAGTCCCCAACCAACCTAAATAACACACTTGTCTACGCCCACTTTCACTACCCCACTTGCCGCCCCCCATACCCCCACTCCCTCACCGTATACACCGCACGAGCTCCTCGTGGCCCTCCAGCACCCGGATGCACTGCCCGCACTCGATGTCCCACAGCCGGATGGTGTTGTCACTGGAGCCCGACACCACAAGTCTGTCTCGGTACTGTAGACACGCTATCCCTCGCTTGTGTCCGTTTAGTGTCCGCACAAATTCGCACGATGATGTGTTCCACACCTGGAAATTTTGAGTATTTTAGTACACCTGCATAGCTAATACAGGTACGTTTTGAATACACATGGGAATCTTATTATAAATTGACCCATAAAAGATTATAATGTCAGTACAGTACAGACAAAATGAAATTAATCCTTCTTAGATAAATTCTTGAGATAATTCGGCACATTAACGACATTGAATATCAAGTATGCCTCAGCGTCATTGAAAATATGGACTATCGGATAGAGGTATGCCACCAAAGCCGTGGCCGATATTTTGTTTCCCACATAATTGCCATAGATCATCCTATCACAATAAAAAAATAAGATAATTCTCTGAAAACTTTTTATTTTTTATTAGTGTGATAAATAAAGATGACAAAAATACCAAAAAAAAATAAAAATTATATGAATATCTAACCCGCATTGGGTCAGCGAGGTGGACTATGGCCTAAATCCCCTTCGTGTTTCGAAGGGAGGCCCGTGCCCCTCGGTGGGGACGTATATGGGCTGGTAAAAAAAATAATAATATGAATATCAACTTACCTTAATAGTCCTATCTCCCGACGCGCTAACGATATACTTCTCGTCGAAGTCGACCACGTTGACGGCCGCTCTGTGCCCCACCAACACACGCCGCAGCATTATTTCAGTCGTTGACGTCATGTCCCATACTGCTATTGAACGGTCCTGTTCGACAAAACAATTTGTGTCATTATGGGCTTTAAGCAGACATCTGAATTAAATAGATTACTCCACGCAACCATCTTAAATAATTAGGTTACTGGAGGCAAGTAACTAAAATAGGTAGTTTATTAGATTAGATAATTTACTGCGAACGATCATCTTAATTAGGTGGATCGCTGCAGGCAAGCATCTAAAAAAGGTAGATTGCTGCAGGCAACCATCTAAAAAAGGTAAATTGCTGCAGGCAACCATCTAAAAAAGGTAGATTGCTGCAGGCAAGCATCTAAAAAAGGTAGATTGCTGCAGGCAACCATCTAAAAAAGGTAGATTGCTGCAGGCAACCATATAAAAAAGGTAGATTGTTGTAGGCAACCATCTGAATTAGATAATTTGCTGCAGACGACCATCTTAATTAGGTATATTGCTGCAGGTAACCATCTAATAAAGGTGGCTTGCTGCAGGCAACCATCTAAAATAGGAAGATTGCTGCGGGCAACTATCTAAAATAGGTAGCTTGCTGCAGGCGACCATCGTAAATAAGTGTATTGCTGCAGGGAACCACTGTCAAGCCAATATTTTTTTTTTGCTTTTTAAAGTCATCAATAAAACTTACCTTACTGCAAGTGACCATCATGCCGTTACAGAACCGCAGATGTAGCACAGCCTCGCAGTGGTGTATGAGTGTGTTTAGCATGGCCCCTGTGGTCACATCCCATACTCGTACTGTGCTGTCCGATGATCCAGAGATTATTGCTCGCTCGTCGTATTGGAGACATAGGACTGAGCCTGTGTGGCCTTGTAACTCCTACGGAGGGAATAATGTTATTTTAATACACACGTGGATTAATTTGTGGAGTTTTAAAAGGTAGTTGCTGAATAGTAGAGACATCCAGGATGGCGGGTATCTATTTTTTATATTTTCGGTTTTTTTTCGTACTAAAGCACATTTGCCGCCAAGGATAAGATGCAAAGAAGTGCTGCATCTTATCCTAAGCTGCTGAATCATAAAACTAAACTCTACTAGTGCCTTTGAGACTAACGACTTTAAGTGGGAACGAAATAAGTGTCTGTCTGGAATTCTGGATCAGTCGTCAGCAGGTTTTCTTACTTTATGACGTTTAAAGTACTATTAAAACCCAGAAATATGATTTTTTTGCTACCCTATTAATAATATTAGACGCCAAGTCATTTTTTTAGAAGCCAAGTTAATTATTTTAGCAGTCCGTTCATGCTTTGAACTACCTTGTAAATGTATTTGCTACCATTTCTAGCAGTCACTTCTTGATTTTTATCGCTAACTCATTTTTTTTGGTAGCTTTCTGTAGTCAACTACAAAGAGCCCGCAGATTATTTTTATGTCCTCCAAAATTAAATGGCACTAGCTTTCCGCCCAGGACTTCGTTCCCGTGAGAATTCGGGAAAATTATGTAGCATATGTTACTCAGGGATAATGTAGCATTTTAATGGTAAAATAATTTTTCAAATCGGTTCAGTAGTTTCGGAGCCTATTCAATGCAAACAAACAAATAATCAAATCTTTCTTCTTTATAATATTAGTGTAAACAGAACTGATCTTACCTTAACACACTGCAATGTCTTTCTGTCCCATATCTTGATGGTGTTATCTCTGAGGCCGGATACAATCTTGTTGTCGTCGTATTGAAGACAGTACACGCCTTTTGAGTTCTCTGATCTACAATTTATCCTCTGCAAGGGTGAAACGACACGTCTTATTAAATTAATTATGATCTGAGGGGCACAGGCCTGCCTTTGCAACACGAAGGGGGTGGACTTGAAACATGGCCATTGGCTTGAATTTGGCCATTGTGCGGTTTGAAAACTCTGAAACCAGGGTTAGGCAAGTTCGTCACAAACTTGACTATACCTACACGATAAGAAGAAGAGACGAAGGGGGTTTAGGCCTTAGTCCACCACCCTGGCCCAATGCGGCTTGGTGGACGAGTTTTCATAGATGTATGGGTTTATCACGATTTTTTCCTTTACCGCTGAAAAGTGATAATTAATAAAAAATCTAAAAAGCTGCAGTTTTTTTAAATTATTAAAAAAAAACTCACGCCTCTGTCCAAACGGGGTAGACAGAGACCGCAAATTGCCACTTGCTACGATCCAAACACACTTCTTTCGCTTCCTCTACATTCAATTCGCACATGCTCTTTGGATTCTGGTACTCCTAACACGGCCTTTTCTCAGTACATCACCAATTTGGTCTAATAAGTACGTTCACCTAGGCCGTATTTAATTGTTAACTAGCTTTTTCCCGCGGCTTCGCTCGCGCAAAGAACTCTTTTAGTCACCATTTCATTTTTGACCCATCAGGGGATGAGTTTCGAAAAATCGCGAAATATGTGTCCGTTTATTTGCTTCAAGGTATACCTTGATGAAGTTTCGAGTCAAAATGTTTTAAAAAATATTGTTTTCTCAATAGAAACTTTAAACCCCCATTTCATCCCCCCTTACGGGTTGAATTTCTAAAAATCCTTTCTTAGTGGTTGCCTACGTCATAAGAAACACTTTTTTGCCGAATTTCAGCTTCTTGATCTAAGGGTTTGGGCTGGGCGTTGATGAGTCAGTGAATCAGGACCTCCAATTTTATACAGGGGTTTAGATAAATCTCTTTCAACCTCTCGAGTGCTAAATCTGTCCATGAAACTGAACAACTTTCCCCAAGGAACATAGGTCAAAATACGAAAGTGTGCTATAAACTGATGAAGTTTGTATGGGAACTCAAAATATTTTTTTTCGTATTTTGACCTATGTTCCTTGGGGAAAGTTGGACTGATTAGCCACCCGATAGGTTGCAAGAGAGATACCTAAAGCCCTGAATAAGATTATTCGATTAATCATTCTCACCTGCAAGTTATGCCGTCCCATCCGCCAGTTGTCTTCGATGGAGCGTATGTCCTGGATGATTTTGGGGTATAACTGCCGGTAGAACGAGTGGGAGGGGTGCTGACAGCCTGGCTTGGGCTTGAATAAGTACTGTATCCTGTGTGAAAAACCAGTTTATTTAATCGACTTCAAAAAAGGAGAAGGTTCTATATTCGACTGTATGTACTTTTTTTATGTATGTTCACCCATTGCTCCGCCAATTATGGACCGATTTTAAAAATTCTTTTTTTTGTTCGAAAGAGTATTCCGGAGGTGGTACCATATAAATTTTATCGAAAATGATTCAGCACTTTTAAAAAAATTAAAAAAAAAGCTTCAAACCAGAACATCATATAAATAAATGAGTGACATTTTCGTTTGTGGTTATCTGCTAATAGGTATTGTAGTCTGCAAAAAATACTAGTTATCTACTTTGTGCGAACTGTTGTTGGGATTGAAGTCGGTGACTCATACGTTTTTTAATGTGGAAAAATATTTTCACTTCAATGCGTCAGGGTTGCGTCCCAGGGCACAAAAGGCGGCTGCGTGTTTGCAAAGTTTTTTTTTAAATAGTCGTGTCGTATCAAACCTCCCAGTACGACCAAAGTGCCAGGAAGCATTTTTGAGGATGGTACAGAATATATTATTTTTTTATTATAAGATGGGTTAAATCTTGACCTCAATCTTGCTTGACCAAGGTCATTCGTTTAGGAGTTACGAGGGTTAAAAAAAAAGAAACAAAGACAAGATAACTCAAATCGACTTACCACCCCCTCCGTTCCGCGAGCCCCCGCCACAGCGAGTCGGTACGCACTTTGCGCTCGACCAACTTCTTCCAGAGCATTCCTTCGCTGATGACGCGCTGCCACTCTCGACAAACGAGCTCGGCAGCGCAGAGAGAGCTAGCGTCTAAGTAACAGAGAATGTTCTCTGCTACGTGGTCTAGGCCTTTTTCTGAAAAAAAATTAGGGCTTAGGACATTGGCAGGATTTTTTTTTTCAAATTTTGGGATCTAATAAAAATTTGAAAAAATAACAATAATAATAGTATTAAAACAAAGTCTCCGAAGTGTCCGTCTGTCTGAACGCAATAAACTCAAAAACTACTGAATTGCTTTCCATACGGTTTTCAACAATGGATGGAGTGATTCAAGAGGAAGGTCTATGTGTATAATTTATTCTCAAAATTCCCATGGAAACGAAGTTCCAGGTGGGAAGCTAGCTCTCTATATTCAGTGGTGGCCACAACGGATGACGTTCTATAAAATCTGGAGAAAAGGTTTCTATAAAATCTAGTCCCACCCGCCAGTAAAAAAATTGTTACAGACAGTTTCAAGAATACAAAATACACACACCGGCACATTTAGCGGAACAACTTCTGTTTTTCATACAATCGACTTAGCTTGGGAATTCTAAAAATATACGTTTTACGTGCGTAACTGCACTGTTTTTTATGCAAATTTTTTTAAATGGTCTTCTCTCTTTTTTTTATGAAAACTGACAAAAAGCCTAAAATCTCTCATGTAGTCAATAGAAAAAAAAAACTCTTTAAACTTTTCATACGAAGTTGTATGAAAAGGTTTTTGCAATGTTATCTTTTAGCCTTGCGGCACATTCTTGAAAACTTCTTGCATGTTTTATATTTGATTTTAACAGACAAACATTTTGGCCTAAACTAAGCGTACAATTTTAATAACAGCATCAATTAAAAATCTCAATTTATAAACTCTAAAGTTGACTTAATTGTATGAAAAACATAAGTTGTTCCGCTTAATTTGCCGGTGTGTGTATTTTACTATTTACTTACTTGGCAGCATACTGATGAAGTCTCGTTGCAGCATAGGTTTGAGGTAAGCGTTGATGTGGCCATGTTGGTAGTGGCACATCCGTGCCAACAGCTGTTCCACAAATTCAACCTGGGAACAATTTACAATTATATTAACTAAAAGTGCCTGAAATTTGTAAAATTCTTCCTAATTGTTTTGTAATCTGTACTGTTTTTAGATTTTATGTTTATTTAAGTTGCTGAAAATAAACTGTGCATGTGGTGCTGTCCTATAAGTGGTAATACACATTTAGTTTTAAATTAAATTAGCTTTAAAATATTGTATAATTGTATTGTTTTCTTATATTTTTTTTTGTTTGTTTGTTGGTTTTGTAACATGTGCTGTGTTTTTTGTGAGAAAAAATGCTATGTCTATGTCTACTTGCTGTTGGTCAGCCAAATAAATTACATAACAATAATTTTTATAAAAATAAAATAAAAATATTCATTGCAGAACTTGCAGACTACATTTTTGCAGTATTTTTTTTAAGGATAGTTTGGGTATGCCAAATCAGATAATTTCAGGAATAACAAATAACTTCTATTACCTGATCAGTTTCATTCCACCGTGTGAAGTAGTTGAGACAGGCGTCTCTTTCTGCCGCGTACGCCGCACTGCTCGGCGCCGGCCGCACTCCCGTGTCCAGGGATGTGAGTGAGGTCACCTGGAACCACATTCTTTGTTCAATACCAAATAGTAGTCAAATAGCTCCCAAATCTTAATAAAAAACAAAATCGGGTTTGTTCGAACACCTTATAACTCCAGAACAGATGGACTTTGTCCCGAATAGCAGAATAACTATTAAAAACTTAAGAAAATTAACGAAAAAATTCCCATGGGAACGAAGTCCCAGGAAAAAAGCTATTTCAGACTAAAACTAGATGGCGTTGCATTTTGAACTATTTTAAACCTTAGCGCGCTTCTTGAACACCCGTGTGTTTAGGATTTGTATCGCACGCGCCGTAAACAAACGTGGGCCGAGTAATACCTTCACTAACAATGCCATCACAGGACAGTTTTAGAACTAACAAAGCAAAATTCAGCATTTGGTTACGACTTTTTTATCTAGATGGCGTTGATTGTCAAGGGAATGATAAAAAATAAACGTAATCCAGAACATGCGAAATCTACCGTCTTACTAGGCGCTGTTTATCCAGAAGTGACGTGGCGCGGCGGTCAAAGCAATGTAAAATGAATCTAATAAAGCAAAGGTTTTTTTGCCGAAAATAGAAGCACGAAGAGACGTCCGCAACCGGAAGACGGAGCGACGACGGACGAAAAAAACCTTTGCTGTGTAGTTATTAAAATTCATTTTACGTTGCTTTGACCGGCGTTTAGGGTTGGTTGGGTTAGGTTAGAACTGCGACCCTCAACGACCGAGTCAAAACGACTCGACCTTAAAAGGTTGTCGCGTCGACCTATCAGCAGTGTTACAAACTTATATTACGGATGTCAGTTTAACGTAAAAATGTACACTGAGCAGCGATTGGTCCATTCGTGTATGATTTGACGTGTGGCAAAATCGTTAGTTGATAAACTTACGGCCAGGCACCGTAAGTTGATTAATTAGCTAAAATGTATTGCGTTAAATAATACATTTCAACTAGTGTGTATGATTTCCCGATAGTTGATAAACTACCTCGAAAATTGATCAACTTACGATTCTTATTAAATTCCGGCGACATATACATTTTTATTTTTCCTAGTGCGGTTGATGGCGCCATCTATTAGCACTTCGGTGAACTACTAAAATGAGCTGTCAGAAATCCCTTGTAGTGTATAGCACTTGTATTCCATATTTAGGCACGATATAACCTGTAGTCCACGCGGGCGGAAAGCTAGTAATATTATAAATCGAAAGTATCTCTGTCTGTCTGTCTGTCCGTCTTTCACGCCTAAACTACTGAACTGATTTTGATGAAATTTGGCACAGATAGATTAGAGACTGGGAAAGGACATAGGCTACATTCTATCCCACAGTTGGGCACAATATAACCTGTAGTCCACGCGGACGGAAAACTAGTCCATGACATAAATCTGAAAAGACGAATTTAGTGGTACAGGCCAGGATTTGAACCTACAACCGGTCTGGTTCAATATGAACTGGGCTATCATTTAATGATATCAATAACTTCAATATACCTGCTGAGGTATATTGAAGTAAGAGATATTATATAAAGAAATAAAATAAATAAATTAAATGGAGGAGGTCTTTGCCCGAGGGGCACAAAGATGGAGAAAGGGAAGACTAAAGAAATCGTTTTGAAAAAAAAAATATATGTTATTTAATTGCATGCGAAAAAAATAATAATAATGTACATTTTATTAATATCTGAAATAAAGGCTATTTGATTTGATCATGATTGTAAAAGATTTTTTTTCCAACTAGCTAGGTAAATTTTTACATCAATACTTGTGTTATGATATGAGAGCCCGGAAAAGGTGAGCTATTTTGGAAAGTTGGGTAAATGTAGATTGTGGATGTACAGGGACAACGGCACATCATGCTTTCCAAAACTGTCAAATTTCTTTTATCGATTTTCAATTTTATCTTCAAGCATTAGTGTTTACTATCCATTGGGGAAATTTGTCAGTTTTTGGTAACCTGATGTGCTGTTGCCCTGTATAGCCCTGTACATAATCAAAAAAATTATACTACCCCGACATTCATAGTTTATAACTTTCAAATGGCTGAACCAATTTTGAATAAATAAAGGTAAAAACCATCTTGATTACATCAGCTTCCAAATCAAATGCATATTCGTTTAGGAGCTATGATGTCATAGACAGACATAAGATTCAAACACCCCTCTTTTTTCAATGTGGGTTAAAAAAGAAGTCTGAAGAGTAACTGCCAATGGGCTTTTTTTAATGTATCTCTTTCTTACAAAATGAAATTTTGTTTGGAGTTTATATGGTGGTACTCAACTGTGATGTCACCGTTGTGTATTTCCCTTAATTTTTTTATTTTTTATTATGAGATGAGTTAACTATTGACCCCAATCTTGACCAAGGTCATATGATGCCAACAATGGAGCAAGTTAACCAGAAAATGCCAATTAAGGCACTGGTATGAGAGTTTTGAACATTTATGTCTTTCTTATTTTTTAAAGATATTAAAAAACCATTTATACCAAGCTATTTATGAGGTAAAGAAGAGCTTCAATTTACATAATAACAAAAAAATTATCATCTACCCTAACTCTTGGAGACTTGTTATAAAAGTACTTTATCTTATTTCATAATCATACCAGTTCTATGAAAACCTATACAAGGCAGTTTTACTAGCAGAGTGCAATGTTACATCATCATAATGCACAATATTGATTCCAAGTAGATGCATATGTAAAATAAACAGACATAACATCATGTAATAACTAGTATCAACTTGTTGCAATCATGCTGTAATGGAAACTTGTATGAATTTGCCTTATTTGCTTACAAAGAATTAGTTTTTGCCTATGGTTACACCCAGCCACATAAATCCCATTTCACTACCCCTTTCTTACTACTGACTAATAAAAAATGAAGAAAATGATACCATTTGATCATAATTTATCTAAAAATTGCTCATAATCATAATTGGCACTTTCTGGGTTGACTCGCTCCATCTTCGACCTCATCTTTGATTGAGGTGAAGAGTTAACCCATCTCATAATAAAAAAATTACTCATATTTTATCTAAAAAATATGGTTAAACCCTGAAGATGATGAAAATCAAAACCAGTCAGCATACAAAATAAATAAATGTGACACAAGTTCAATATACTTCAATATGGTGTTTCACCAAGTGACAATCGTAAGTATTGACCTTAGAAAAATATTATTTTCCAAAGGTTTCCAAGCCCATTCAGTAAAAACTAATTTTATATCTCCACCTATGGATAACTTTAACATGCCTGGAATTTAGTTCCTGTGGGAATTTTATAAAATCCTTCCTTATTCCGTAAGTACAGACAGCAGCACGTCAGGTTACCTATTCGAACTATGAAAGCCGGTGCTATTACAAGCGAGATAAGGGCGACGTCAAGGTCAAAATGTATAGCCTGATGTGCTGCCGTGTGTACAATGTTAAGGGAACCTTTCTGCAAAAGTTCAGCTTGGGCTGGGTGTTGATGCATCAGTCAGGAGGATTACTTTCAATTAAATCAACTTGTTTATTACAACAATTGAGCTTGGTGAAAGGAACTAAGAGCATTTGTATACATATGCTGACTCTCGATCATTCTTTTTGATTTTATTAAAGAAGTAGGTATTCAGAAATCAGCTGAAAATTTGGAATATGTAGATGGACACACAACTCCCAGCAAATATGGTAATTTTGCGTAAAAAGTAAATGAGATTGTGTGTAGACCCTTTCCTTGCATGACTAATTAGAAAAACAATAAAAAGCGGGACACAAGAGTGACCCACATAGTAGTGCAGTCGAGGATCTAGACAGACTACTTCAACAAAAAACTAAATACAGGTTAAAAATGTAGAAAATTGGAAAGATGACACTTCTATCACTAACAGTGTTTTACATATTGCTGAAATCTTCAATTTGCCACGGGTAAATCAAAATTACAGCAGCGTTGGAGCTTGAAAATCTAACGAAATCTTCTACAAGCAAAGGTAACGAGAAAAAAAAATACTCTTTAGAAATCATTTTTCAATCACATATCATTCCTACTAGAGGTTACTGCAGAATATTCAACTAAAATTCATCGAGTTTCGTAGAATCTTAGGCTTCAAATTCTTGTAAAAATACAAATTCAAAGAAAAACCTTCAAGAATTTGGTCAAAGATGGCCGACCACCATGACATTACTTCTGCCCTAAATATGATTTTTTGTCGTACCTGAGGTGGCGCGGTGTCTTCTATCATCCTTTCAGTCTCCATTTTTGCTATATCACTAAAAACATCAATGAAAGTCTCTTGAAATCACCGTAAAATAACTAAATCACAATCGCTAAATAGTACTCATAGTTCGCATGACGTCAAGCACAACTGTTTTTTAAAATATAACTGACAAAAGAATATAGCGTATTCAGCCAAAATTTATGTGGTAGATTTTTTAAATTCAATATGGTCACTCGAAAATGACGTTTTCCACATAGCGTTGCGGTTGCGGACCTTGCGGTTGCGTGGGTCTTTGGCGGGAACTCGGCGTGAGCGGTTGCTTTGTCAATTGAATTTTCGTTTTCGGCGTGAAAAAGTTGTTTAATGTGTAATAGTGATAGTGTATTATGCAGTAAATTGACTAAAATTCGTGTTGTGATGAAAAATTCAAGTGATAACAGTGTTTCTGCTCCGTTTGGTACCGACAAAGATCCTCGCGGTTGTGCTTCTCGCCGCCAGTTTTCGTAAAACAGACGCTATCCGGTTATACGCAGAACATGAGGAGCTTACTTAGGTTAAGTTAAAGAAAGAAGATTTTTCACTGAAGACATGGCTGTATGGACATAGTTTCCTTTGCCTTTCCCGAAAGGGATAAATTTAACAAAAAAAAAAATTGCGGTTGCGTTTTGTTTCGTATCGTATCGTTGTTTACGTCGTTGTCGTTGTTTTGTTGTTTGACTTATCGATTTTAGGTTATGTGTGTATTTTGTAGATTTCCATTCCAAAGAAAATTTCAAATGAACTATCTGTAAACTATCGCCAAATATCATAAGTTTATACCAAGCTTAAATCTTGTTATCATTGCCAATATGGAGGAACCACCATCCAAAGTCACAAAATTCGAGGTAACAACGCTTAACCTATTTTTTATTGTCTAAACTGAATAAAAGTATTGGTAATTTGATGAATAACGCAACAACAGCACTAAGAAGTCTTTCCTACGCTGGATCTCTGCATGTATTAATTAAACTACAGTGATTAGTGTATGTAATTAAACTACATACACACATGTTCAATTCCAAATGGTAATGGTCAGCCTCATCAATTTTTTTAATATTTTTTTTAGATAGCAGAGCAGTATCTTGAAGGTGAGGTGATGGAGGAAACTCAAGAAGAATGGCTTAGTGAGGGGATCCTGACTGACGACGACTACAATGCGTCTGTAAGTTAGTGTACTAGTGACTAGCAAAGCCTGCAAAATCCTCAATAGGATTCTCTAAGGTTCTAGTCAGATGCATGGTCTTATGGCAGCTGGTTTGTTCGAGTTGTAGTGGCGCTGCCTCTTGATCAACGGGTCCTAGGTTCGATTTCCAGTCGGGTTAAATATTTGTGTAAAAAGCAGATGTTTGTTCTCAGGTCATGGGATTTTGTGTCTGTCTTTATGTATGTTCCGAGGGACCCACGACACAAATAATAACCTAAGTGTAGCGTTTAATTTATTATTAATTTTATTTATTAAACCCCACCTTTAGGCCTATAATATCATAGACTTCTTCAATTGTTTTAGTACTTAAATTGAATTGCTAAGTTATAATTATTTAGTTACTTACTGAGTAACTTTTAAATTACCTACTTATAAGAAAAAGCTTGTACAGTCAAGAGCAGGTCAAGCTTTACACTACCAGCTTAAGCTGAGCTCTGATTTATACAATGCAGGGCCGGTCCAAAGTCCAAAGTGTCAAGCTTGACGTGCTCTTGAGTGTACCTATATTACTATTAATTTTTGTTCTTAAAAATCTCAATTATGTTGTGATTAAAATTAAATTAGAAGTAGGTAATTGGGCCTTTTGATATTATGTCATACACCTATCATAATACAACTATAGTAATATTCGTACACCGAAAAGTTAAATGACAGGATATACATACAGTGTAAACTCCATGTAACATCACTCGATTAAACGACAAACTCCTTAAAGCGTCGAAATCACTCGGCTTTGGTTGGTTTAGCTTGTTTTACATACAATGATACATTCTATATAGCATTACACCCACTCTTAATAACGACAACAATTAAATAGCTGTGTACGTACGTACACAGTACTTAATTGTTGTACGGGCTAGGATAATAAAGCAAAAAATGACAAAAGAACATTTTTTGTCGCTTTACTGTCCTAACCCGTAATAAACTCGACTGTCGGCATCATACATACCGAACTTTCTAATAAATCCGTTCTTTAATTCACAAATTGAGATTGCTTGCACATTTAACTGTTGTTAGTAAAAGTCATGGATTATCTATTAGTTATCATATTCTTAGTCATTCACAAACTTTCAAACTGTAAACATGGAAAGTAAGAGAAAATCACTGTGTATTGACGAAACACTAGTCTGAAATAAACTTTTTCTGTTTCTAACACAGATTTTTCTTCTCTCCATTTAACGACAACTCTCAGTAACGGCGTAAAACGCGCAGTCCCTTCAGTGTCGTTATATGTATAGATTTCATACTGTATATTGATTAAATTAATTTTATTTATTCTTTCTCCCAAATATTGTCTTTCCATCCTATTAGTCATGCGTGCGCCTACACACTTTTTAATTCTCCACCCCTTTATTCTTCTTCATTTGCCCCATCAAATTTAAAAAAAATACAGGCTATTCATCTGCAGATTTCCCGAGTTTTCTTCATTGCCTTCTATATTCTTCATTCTCCATTCTTCTACATCCTCTAAAATTCTCTACTAGACAGATAAAAAATATTTTCAACACATTACACACCTACAGAAAGAGACAATTACAAAGGCAACAATCTAGTGTTCTTATCGAATTTCTTCCAATCTTCTCCACAAACCTCTACTTTTATTCTCCAATCTACCCTAAGGGGCAACCCATATATTAGGTCACACAAAATTTTGCTTCTAGTCATCAAGTGTAATTTTTTTTTCAAAAGACTATCAAGTGTGGAACTAAATTTTTTTGTGACCGTATGTCAAAAGTCAAAGTCAAAATATCCTCATTTTATAAACATTTAGGATGTTACTTATAATATGTTTTTTTTATTTATGATTATAAGACAATATTAAAATACAATATAATGTTGTATTGCCCTGAATCTTCACTATTGATGTTTACAGTCCCAACATGCAGAACTCCAAACCGACGCTGTCAATTACCACCGCCGTTTGTTGGAGAGCATTCAATCAGAAAGACAGGGCCTGTTAGATGATAGCGGTAGCAACAGTGTGCTGGAGCAGCAGCATGTCATGATGGAGACCAGTCAGGATGGATTGATTGGTTAGTATTTAATTACTTTGTATATCCTTACTAATATTATGAAAACCTGTAAAGATAGTAATAAGAATGATAATAATGATTTTTGCCACTCTTTCACGCTCAAAAGACTGGGCCAATTTTGATAAAATTTGGTATAGAGGTAGCTGACACCCTAGATTAATACATAGGCTACATAATTTTCCTGAATTCCCACGGGAACGAAGTCCCAGGTGACAGCTAGTATAGCAATAAGTTTATCTACCAAACCTTTCAATTTCCATCAGACACCAGTCAAGAAGGTTTAGACACGAGCCAAGAAGGTATAGACACGAGCCAAGAAGGTATAGACACGAGCCAAGATGGTCTAGACTCCAGCCAAGCACTAGACAACAGCGCAGAACTAAATGTCAGCGCTGGAGTTCTGGATCATTCTGCTGAATTGCAAAACAATGCCGTTGATATTGAGGAAACTTTGCACAGCTTGGAAAATGCTCAGAATAGTCAGGTGAGGTTTATAGAAAATGAATTGGTAAATTTTTTTTATCAACTTTTTCTGTTGTTTCATTTAGGGGCCATCCATAAATTACGTCACACGAATTTCATGATTTTTTGACCCCCTCCCCCTCCTTGTCACAGCTGGTCACATTTGTAGGACTCCCCCCTCCCTATCATGACGTCACATATTTTGAATATTTTAATTTTTTTGTAATTTTCCAATAAAAGCAGTAGGTACTTAGTAGTTGTTTTTTTTGGAACTCAAAACTCATTGTCTCAAAGTAAAAACGTAAAAAAAGAGTGCTTGGGACTGAGTAGGTAAAGTTATTCATTTTGATACTCATAACACATTTTGAAATGTGACGTCACGAAACTTATGACCCCTCCCACCCCCTTGTCACACAATGTCACACTTTGTCGACCCCCTCCCCTCCCCTTAACGTGTGACGTAATTTATGGATGGTCCCTTATACATACACGGTGATAAAAAGTGTCTACGTTTAGGAAAAAAAACTCACCGAAAAAAAAAAGTATTCTGTGAGTGATACTGGTTCAGATTTTGAATATAGCAAGCAGGCGCGGTCCGAAGGGGGGGGTCACAGGGGACATGACCCCCCCCAAAATCTAAGGTCAAATTGAAAAATCTCAAAAATTTGCCAAATAATAAAAGGCTAGCTATCCCCTAACCGCGATAAATTTATATTTTGCTGACATCTAGTGGTGTTTTTATGAACTACGTACGATGGCCAAAATAACTTGGAAATGACATCTAGTTTAGAAACAAGGAACCGAACTACGTAGTTTTGGTAATCCTAGCAAAATCGATATGCGTCGTTATGATAAAGATTGTATAACAATATTCTAATAATGTAATTTGTCGGTTTATTGTAAAGATTCAAGATAAAGGCTGTCTACTTAGGCTACGGTCCGAATGACAATAATATCGATATTATCGCTCAAACATTGGTCCGATTGACCTGTTAGCGCGCTCACAGCGCTGACAGTGACGTCACTCATGACGTCATTACCGACGCCATCTTGCGCTAACAACGACCATGCCTCGACGCGTAATCACTGTGAGCGATCTGTCAAACATCTGTCAAACGTACGTCAAAATAAACAAATTGAAAGTGTTTTTCTTGTGTTTTTTTAAGGTTTTCCTTTAAAGTTCTTCTTTCTTTGTTATTGGCGTGGGTGATGACTAATTAAACTCCTTGAGCAGAAAAAAAGCATCTTCAGAAGGTATACAAAGATTTTGAGGTTAGAAATACCGTAAGCGCGCTAACGTTCTGGTCCGATTCGATAACTGTCATTTGTCGATTTTAGCGTTGTCATCCATTTGGACCAGGCTGTTAGCGTTGGCGCGCTGTTATCGCCAAAATCGTCATTCGGACCGTAGCCTTAGTTGTGAATTGGGTGAGTGACCCCCTCCAAAATTTCTGGCTGCGACCGCGCCTGATAGCAAGGAGGTTTTTTTTCACCGTGTAGTATAGATAAATTATGTTGTTTTTCGGCGTAGTAGAGATATACGATGCGGCTCTCTCAAAATCATATTTATAAATAAGATTTCCTTGTAAAAAGGGTTATCAGAGTCAGATTCAAATTCCTACCAAAGTTTTTTTCGCCCGCTATTTTTTTGCATAAAATATGTCGGTCACAAATACTTTAATAATAATACCTAGGTATCTCTTTTCTTAAAAAAGAAAAAGAGATACCTAATATAATAAATACCTTTTTCTGTATGTATTTTTTAAATTTTTATTTTGTATTAGAAACTTTAGGGAGAGGCAACAATTATTTTCTTCCGTTTAATTTATTTCATCGCTTGAATTGAAGGCACGATTTGTGGCTCTAGCACTAGGAGATCTAATTTAATTCTAAAACGGGTCTAATTCCCGACGTTTCGACGCGGTAAATAAATAAAAATATATACGCGAATTTAGACCCGTTTTAGAATTTATTAAGTGTTCAAATCGCGAAAGTTTAAAGTGTTACTAAGAGATCTAATTCTGGGGTCGAGGTTCATGTCCCATTCGCGCCAAAGTTTGTAAGTATTTATTGTAATGCGTGGAATATGCACGCGGGACCACAACCAATACTTATATGGAAAAAACACTTGCGGGTGTCACGCATGCGGAGCAAACCCGCGTGCGTGATGAGATCCGCACGATGTTAAAAACAGCCTAAATTAGTTGAAGCAAAGATTCCATTTTTTTTTCTTCATTTTAGGGTCAAGACTTACCAGAAGAACTAGAAACGTATTTGATAAGGAAAACCAATTCACAAGCAGTTCCTGTTGAATACAAACTTGAAAAGACTGAACCCCAAACACATTCGGATGACGATGGAAATGATACTGATGACTTGTTGGTGAGAATTTTATCTATTTTAACCGACTTCATAAAAAAGGAGGAGTATTACCAATGAAGGACATGATTTTTACACTAGTTTCACTTATTTATTTAATATTTTTATGCGACCGGTTTCGAATACTTCTTCAGGCGTATGTTTAGTTTAAACTAACACACCCTTGAAGATGATGTAATATGGATATGGAGTTCCATCAAGAAGCAACAACACAAAGTATAGACTACGAAAAGGAGGTTCTTGTATGTTTTTTTATTTTTTTAATTATTATTTTTTGTTACGTGATAACTCTGCCAATTGGCCGCCCATTTTCAAAATTCTTTTTTCGGTCAAAAGAGTATGTATACTCTTGAGTTCCATGCAAATTTTATCGAAATTGTTTCGGCGCTTTTTGAAAAAATCAACTTAACAAAAAACAGCATTATATCTGACGTTTTGGTAATCTGCTGATAGACATTATTGGGATTGGAGTCTGTTGATTTTTACGATTTTGACGTGGACAATTATTTCAAATTAATAATGGGTACCACTCTAGCTAATGGCAAAAATGCGGTTTCGGATGTAGAAAGCTCATCCAGAAGAATCCTCTCTACTTTATAGAGATTCGGGTTATATGAGGTTGGGAATACAGACGCAGGCAGAGAATTCCATTCCTTGGCAGTGCGCAGTATAAAAGATGAAGAATACCTCTGAATACAAAAGATCAAGAATTATGAAAATAAAAAAATATATTTTCCAGAACAGTTTAAGAAAGAAAGTATATTTAGGTGGGAGAAGGTAAAACAAACAGTATTTGGCGAAAATGAACAGTATTTTGTTTATTCAACGTTTTAAACACATTTTTTCTATGGATACCAGTGATTCTGTAAACAGAATTTTACTTGGGTTTTGTTTGACAGTAAAAAGTAGAATGCAGTATAATACTGTTATACGTGGGAATTCGGAAAAACTGTGTAGCCTATTAAAGAATTTTCCGAATCAGTCCAGTAGTTTCGGAGCACATTCAATGCAAACATACAAACAATAAAATCTTTCCTCTTTATAATATTAGTTTAGTCCCCACCGAGGGACGTAAGTATAATAATTAAATTATCTACTCTTTTATCATTCATTACAGAGAGTACTAGGCGACGGTGATCAAAAAGACAAAGACCATATTAAGGGAGAGACTAAAGATGGAGCGTCTAGCGATGACGATGAATACATTTTTAAGGTAATTGTGCAGAGTGCCGCACTTCAAGTTACCACACGCGTGCATTCTGTGTTGTTACGATAGGAGCGGTTTTGCAATGAAAATGGGATAACCTGATGCGTTGGATTCTGTACATGAATTTAATTCAAAAGGTATCCTCTAAAATATAGTTGGTAAAGGTAATGCCTGTAGTGTCTGACTATCCCAATGGCACAAAGGCGTGTATGTATTTATAAGCTCATTTGTACTTTTTTGCAATCGGCAAATATTTAGAAGTATTAGTATTATAAAATAACTTTTTACGCCTTTGACAAAATTCCTGTATTTTAAGGTGTACATTTAACGAGTTAAAAAATCGCCTTACCGTGTACTTTTCTAGTGGCTAATTTGAGGCTATCGATAAAATATAATGAAAGCTGTCACATGGTCAAATAAGAAGAAAATTTTATTATTAACATTATGGTTTTAGGGTGCAAAGATGAAAAATTATGAAATCGCTAAAAACGCCCTGATGCGTGCCTCGGCAGTTAAGGCAGAGCCGGAAGATTGCGTAAGTTAAAGATTCTAAACGTGATTCTTTTTTTTAATCAGCACATATACGTCCTTGCCGCTTCGAGGGCGTGCCCCTCCCCTCGAAACACGAAGGGGATTATTTAAAAAATATATACAGATAAACTCCATTTATCTAATTATCAATTGCTCAACCCGCCCGTCCAAGAAAAAATCATTTCCGAAGACTAGCGATCCACCAACCCGCATTGTGCCAGCGTGGTGCACTATGCACTAAATCCCCTTCGTGTTTCGAAGGGAGGTCCGTGCCACTCGGTGGAGACGTATATGGGCTGATAAAAAAAAACTCCATTTAACGACACTCTTTTTAACGAGTAACTTCTTAAAATGTCGAAACAAATTGACTTTGGTTGGTTTTTTCTTCTCTCCATTTAAAGTCAAATCTTAATAACGTCGAAATATTCTCAGTCCCTTAAGAGACGCTAAAAAGGGTGTACGTACACTATATTTTTAAACTAAGTAACACTAAATAATTCCGTTCCAGTCCACAGACGAAGAATCTACAATGAAGAAAATGCTCAAGCTCAATGTTCAAAATAAAACTACCAAACCTACCAAAGTCCTTAAAACGGGCAGCAACAGCCAAAAACAGGGCTACAATCAGAGTCAGGGTGACCAGAGTAAAATAATTAAGAAAAAAGTAATTAATGTAGTACACAGGCCTAAAGCAGGTGAGTAATCTTGTTCTTAATCTTCGACGGCCGGTTTGGTCGAGTGGTAGCGGGCGCTGCCTTTTGATCGACGGTTCCTGGGTTCGATTCCCAGTCGGGGCAAATATTTGTGTAAAAAGCAGATGTTTGTTCTCTGTGTTTGATCATTAGTGTTTGTGTATGTTTATGTACGTTCCGAGGGACCCACAACACAATTGAAAACCTTAGAGTGGGCCTTTGAGTGCGTAGCGTTCATTTATTTATTCTAACCATGTAGCGTCACGCCTCTGAAACGTGGTTTTTTGAGCTTTTGTTTTCGATTCTCGGTCGATCTCGATAACATAAAATGTGTTCTTTTTAGTAAATAACAGTAATCTATCTGCCTACCATAGAAATCTTTAAAGTGGACCCTTATTGTTGTACATACAGCTGCAGAGATACCTGACCACCCCTATGAAATAAGGATGAAGTTATTTCACGATACGTTTAGGTATTTCAATTATATTTTGTAAATTAATATAGTTTTGTCAACTAAACAATTACGCTTAATCACGATTTTAAAATTTTATGTTTTGTCATAGATAACTTCATCTTTGTCCGGTAGGGGTGGTCAGGTATATCTGAGTTAAGGCGACTACAGCACCTAAATTACGATTTTATGATGCGTAGATAAGCATGACGCGCTGCATTAAATCGAAGAAAAAAATACTACGGTGATATTCAGGACATAAACTAGATAAGTAGTTTGCTGAAAACATGATTCAGCACTTTTCGTTCGATAGAAAAAGCTCACAAAGTCACCTCTAAATACCAATACTGTGTATCTTTTAAGCTGTAAAAACGATAGTAAAATGCACACAGGAACTTGAATTTGCTATCAAAATGTTCGTGATTGAACACTCTCGATAAGTAGTTAACGCATTTTTAGATTTAAGCTGTTACCTTTCCATAAATCTCATTTTTCTAACTTTCGAACATGTTTTTACGCACGCACGCTCTCATAGTCCGTAAACTTCGTGTATCGACACCGTTCGCACTGCCGGCCCAGGCCTGTTGAGAGACGGAGTTGGAACTATTGCTATCTGTGCTGCCTTTATCGGGTGCTGTAGTCGCCTTAAGAGCGACGTCAATGTGACACGGAAACATGTTGACCTTGAGACCTCGCCCTTAACTCGCTCGTAATACCGCTTTTGTAGTGCAAATGAATATCCTGACGAGCTGCTGTCTGTACTATTATTTTATTTGATTTTTTTATAACGATTGCGATCTCCACAGTGCAAACAAATAAACCACAGAAGCCATTAAAACAGTACGAAAACAAAACCTACGGCACATCACTCCTCAGGCCTATAAAAAGTGAGTCAAAGAGCGCCAAAATGAAAATTGATCCGATCGATGAGCAGCGCGTCAAAGATAAGAAAACTGAAGTAAAAGAGGTAAGTGCAATTAAATGCAGGGTGTAAGGGACAAAAAACTACACACACATACATAAAGCTCACGCCTTTGAATGAATGAATTAATGATATTTGCACGAAATATGCTAAAGGGCCGTGCCCAACCCATTATGGTCTAAGGCCTACCCCAGAATGTTACCTACCGATTCGAAATTTGATGATGGAACCAAAATACCGATAACTTCACATAAAAGTCATGTAAATAAATAATTATTTACAGCCGAAAAATTTACAGGGTCAACAGCATATCATGCTATCCAAAACTGTCAAATTTCTTCAATTGATTTTCAGTTTTATCTCCAAGAATTAGAGTTTACTATCCATTGGGTGACAGTTTGTTGTAACTTGATGTGCTGTTGACTGTACATACCTCCTTACTTAATATAACATACTACATTAGAGCCGAATCCTAAAGTTACGTATGACAGCTCAACCACAGGTCGCTATAACCTTGTTACGTCGTCATCTTTTCAAATTAAATTCAATAATATCATATCTCCCTAATTAATTACAAACTAAAAATATACATTATCATAACTCTAAACTAAAAAAAATGTTTCCTAATATTAATATCATTTGAAAGGCTCGTCATACGTAACTTTAGGATTCGGCTCTACTGTATACCATTTACTTACTTTTGAATACACAGAGTATTATTAAGCTAGAGAACATTTAATTATAAATAGCTTCAAACTGAGACTGAAAAAGCATTTTGGCTTCAACGCTGAAGCCCTGAGCTGAATTTGAACATCTCTCTTAATTATATTTATGTGTATATACTTATATGTATATTTATAATTGTATTGTATATGTAGCATATATGTTATTATATGTATTTGTAGTATATTTTCATTATAGTATAAACTTATAAATAATATAATATTCGTTTTTAGGGTTCCGTAGTAATCTACGAACCCTTATAGTTTCGCCATGTCCGTCTGTCCGCAGGTTTCCTAAGAAACCCTTGATACTACAGAGCTGAAACTAAGCATGATTATACATATGAATCACGCCAACAGAACTGTAGAGTAAAATCTTGGAAAAAAAAATTTTTTCGGGTGTCTCCCATAGACGTGAAAGGGCGATGATTTTTTTTTCTCGCCAATATCATTGAGTGGGGTGTCATAGGATAGCATTTTAAGAGATAGAATGGGTTTACTAAGAACGTTTTTCGATTCAGCACTCCGTTTACGAAATATAAATTTTTAAAGTGGAAAGTCAAACACAAGTGTCCCCCCCCTATACCTGCTAAACGGTTGTTTCTAAAAATGTGAAAAAATTCACGTTGGTAGAATATACAACGAAATTTAAAGGAAAACTATCACACATAAGTTGGTCCTTCAAGTTTGCAAGTAATAGTCGACCAAGTGCCAAACACTGTTGGGATTAATAAGAATATATTTGAACCATGCTGCTACGGAACCCTACAATGCGCGTGGCTCGACACGCTCTTGGCCGGTTTTATAATTATAATATAATTTTAAATAAGTATCAGCCTACTTACTGACTGATATGTTTTTCTTCTTTTTTTTCTATATATTTTTTTGTGTACAAACAATAATTAATTTGTCATTACGCCTAGTAGTACTGTGTTCTCTTAAATACTCTTACTAGGTTGACTGGAAGAAATCCCCTCGTGGGATAAGTCCGCCTTTGTAAACTTCCTATTACTGTAAACTTGTTATCCTCTGTATTATCATTGTACAATAAATAATAAATACAATACATACATACATTTAATTTTCGCCAGGCTCTGAAAAACAATCTTAGATAAGCCAATGTCGCGCTGTAGTGTAGGAACAAATTCCCCTGACTCGGTAACACTTTGTAAAACTTTGTTCAGGAACCTACTACCAACAAGACCAACCAGCACCTGATGAAGCCGGAGGAGATGGATGAGGAGGTTCCGACTGACGCCGAGAGCAATACCGATGATGAAGAGAGCATTTATGATGTAAGTAGACCATGTACCTAATAAAAGGTGGTCCAACCATAATGCACGATGTTAATTGTAAACAAAACTTTTTTTGTTGTGATAGAAGGATCTATGACAATTATTATTAGTAGGGATTTTTTGTCTGTCTGTCTGAACAGATTTTGATGAAATTTGGTACAGAGATAGATTACACCTTGGGAAAGGACATTGGCTACATTTTATCCCACAGCTGGGCACGATATAACCTGTAGTTCACGCGGGCGGAGCCGCGGGAGGAAAGCTGGTTTGCTATAATTTTTATATTTTTTCAGGAGCTGCCATCTTCGGACTCTGAGGGGCACGAGGATTGGTTCACGTTAGACATACGAGCAGAAAGGGCCGGGGACTACATTCCATTATTAGGTAATTGTTACCTCATTAAGGCCAGTGTTCACCAAATATTTAACCGACAGCTAACCAGAGATTTGACAATGTCATTTTCATACATTTTTTTTTACATTTTGTCTGGTTAGCTTCTAACCGCTGTTTAACCGTTGGTTATATTTTTGGTGAACACGGGCCTAAGACCTGTATTACAGAACGCGATTCAGACTGATCTATACTTAAGTAGCAGTTGTCTTTGTCACTTCTATAGTGAGATAAAGAGATAATCAATACTTAAGTATAGATCAAGACTTGAGTCTCCTTCTGTAATATGGACCTAAGGAGTGTTACCATTGTGAACTTTTTTTTGAGTTTGCCATTTAATTATGTGTTGCAAAGTTAGCTTTCTTTCACTTCCATTTGACAGCCGGTTTGGTAGAGTGGTAGTGTCTCCTTATCGACGGGTCCTGGATTCGATACGTCGGGGAAAATGTTTGTGTAAAAAGCAGATGTTTGTTCTCGGGCCATGGGTGTTTGTGTCTGTCTTTATGTATATTCCAAAGGACTCACGACACAAGGTAACAGTGTGGGCCTTTGAATGTGTAGTGTTTTATTATTTACTAGCATTCCGCCCGGGACTTCGTTCCCGTGGGAATTCGGGAAAATTATGTAGCCTATGTCCATGGGGGATAATGTATCTTTCTAATGGTGAACGAATTTTTAAAATCGGTTCAGTAGTTTCGGAGCCTATTCAACGCAAACAAACGAACAAACAATTAAGTCTATACTAATATTATAAAGATAGAGGAAAGATTTGATTGTTTGTTTGTTTGCATTGAATAGGCTCCGAAACTACAGGACCGACTAGAAAAATTCTTTCACCATTAGAATCCTACATTATCCGTGATGGATATAGGGTACATGATTTACCCGAATTCGCACAGGAACGAAGTCCCAGGCGGAATGCTAGTCCTTAATATTAATATAGATATAGATTAGTTTCTCGGATATACGTGGTTCATTTTACTGTAATTTATGTTATTATATTTTATCTAACAGGCGAAAGAGCATTCCAACTGCTTTCTGAAGAAAAACATCGCGTGGCAGCCCGACTGGATAACTTGAAGAAAAGTCTGTCAGCGCTCACAGAAAGCGGGAAGGAACAAGCAGAAAAACTCAGGGAGGCGACGTCTACTGTTGCCGAACTAGATGCCTTGCTTAAAGCTGTTTAATTTATTTGGTTTTTAAAAATAACCACGAAGTCACATTCGACAGTTCACGGGGAGGCCATTTTGGGTGACTTTATTTTTTTATCAGAACGTATACGTCCCCACCGAGGGGCACGGACCTCCTTTCGAAACACAAAGGAGATTTATACCATAGTCGGTTTGAGGACCGCGCGCCAAGCGAAAACGAATTTTCTTATACGTGCGGGTTTCATCACGATGTTTTATTTCTCTGCTGAGAAATAAAACATGCTGAATGATAATTAATGAAAAATCCGTACATTTAGGTTGTTCATAACCTGGAAACTAGTCCTTTGGCCGAAAGCTTGGATTCATGGTGTTGCTAGTTATTTCTCCTGTTATTAGTAGTAGCTTTATGCATTGTCATTTTATTTGCGCCTTGACGAATTTGAGTTGTTAGTTGAGAGGTTTTGTAATATGTATGCAAGTTGTATGTTTAAGTGAGTCTAATTTTAATTACTGTAAATATTTTTAGCTGCTATTAAGAATTTATTTAATAAAATGAATTATTTAGAATTTGGTTGTTGTTTATTCACTTTATCTAAGCTTTTACCAACTTATTCTTTATTGAGTCTGTAAAAAGAAGTTTTTCCCGTTTTTCAGTCCAATAGTCTGGACGCTACAGTTTGGCAACCTACGTAAATTAATACTACCATTTGTATTATTTTTTTGCCACTACCAATACAAGGGAGAGTATGTTCGTATTATAGTTTAAACATGTATTTTATTTTGAATTCAATTACTTGTTAAAATATTGTATTTCATTACGAAACAATTTAAAAAAAACGCACTTCTTTTTTTATTATGTACCATCTAGAACAGTTATTATTTTTGCTAGCTTCAACCTAGTCTTTAGAACACAAAAAAAACAGAATGATCTCCACCAACTGTCGAGCGAAACGAACATTCCTTTTCGTGAATTTCGTCTGTAAAACGCAGTGTTATATTATATATACGACAGTATCTCTATATAGTTTGTGATTATATTATATACTCCTTGTGGGGGTCTTTGGCGGGAACTCGGCGTGAGCGGTTGCTTTGTCAATTGAGTTTTCGTTTTCGGCGTGAAAAAGTTGTTTAATGTGTAATAGTGATAGTGTATTATGCAGTAAATTGACTAAAATTCGTGTAGTGATGAAAAATTCAAGTGATAACAGTGTTTCTGCTCCGTTTGGTACCGACAAAGATCCTCGCGGTTGTGCTTCTCGCCGCCAGTTTTCGTAAAACAGACGCTATCCGGTTTTACGCAGAACATGAGGAGCTTAGGGCTTAGGTTAAGTTGAAGAAAGAAGATTTTTCACTGAAGACATGGCTGTATGGACATAGTTTCCTTTGCCTTTCCCGAAAGGGATAAATTTAACAAAAAAAAAAAAAAATATACTCCTTGTTCGTCTGTAGTTGGATTGATGGTGTTTTTCTAAATTTTCACATTTTATCCTAAGAAACCATCATTAATAGGCTGAGAAACGATTCTTATTTATCTTAAGATAAAATGAAAAAGTCTACGATGTGATATAATATAACATCTTACAACTAAAGTAAAATAGAACTTGAAAGTGTTGACATTTCGTGATTTTTTGTTGATGTTGAACAAACATATATTGTTTTATTAAATTAATAATCCAGAGCGTGACGACGGTCAGGTCAGTATTTACCTTTAAGTTTATCAGTTTTCACATAAGCAGGTAAAATTCCATATTCGCTAGCTCCAATATCGTAATCATAACTACAAGAGTTACATGAGCTTTCTAAACATTACGACTTTTTGTGTAATAATATCCGGTCATCCTTATTTGAAATAGTACAGGAGGCTTGTAACCTCATTCCTACAGTAGTTCAGGTAATCCTTTTGTTAAATTCATTTGTCTAACCTCAACCTCATGTGCCAAGTTAAATGTCATACAGAAACTACCCCACACTTACACCCTAACATGACCCACTGACCCCCTTTTTTATTATGAGATGGGTTAACTCTTGACCCCAATCTTGACCAAGGTCATAGATGAGGTCCACGATGGAGCGAGTTAACCCAGAAAGTGCCAGTTAAGGCAATGATACTCCCACACACCGAAGGAACACAGCAAGCTGTTTGGCGTCGGACTTCGGACTTTGGTAGGAACCAGACGGTCCTTTACAGAGCCTACCACATTGCATAACACCATAGGATACCACCTCAGATTCAAAGCAAACGGAGGTATTGCCTAAGATGGATTGAAACGAGGCAGGCCTCATTTGTGGTTCCTTAATCGCCATTTACACCTGTAACCTATTAGGATGTGTGGGGTCAAAACATCTTAGTGCTCCAAAATCATCATCCACACCTGGCCTCAGATTGAAGAACTTGAATCAAACATTTCCAACATTCCAGCATGTTGACGGGTGAGGAAGGCGGTGTGGAGAGCCGCCACGACCCCCCCGGAGTCAACTCCCGCTCGCTCAGCTCCACCCACACCGCTGCTGATCTAGAGGTTAACACTTTGTATTCACTGTTACAATGGTTTTAATTAGGGATGCATCAATACGCCTTTTCGCCGATACGATACCGATACCGATACTCTTATAAAAATATCGGCGATACCGATACTGATACCGATACGGTTAATGTGAATTCAAAAATGAAGGTATAGTAAATAAATCACAAATCAGTTCTTTTTTATTATTATAAAAAGTAGACACATAGGTTAATATTAGATAGGTAATTAAAAATTTTAGTAATTTAAATTAACATTGATCAGATTTTTGTTTAAAAAACAAAGTAATCTTAAGTTTTGCGGAGAAAGGCGATTTCTCAAGTCTGTTTGTATAAGACCTGCGCTGGAAAATAGTCTCTCAGATGCGACAGCGCGGGGTTTCCCCGAGCATCGTTCGTGCCTCGTTTGCAACGAAATAGACGAGACAACACGCTCGTTTATACTACATTTTTAAATTAAAAAGTATCGTTGAATCGGTCATAAAAATATCGTCGATACCGATATATCGGCTAACCCGAAGTATCGCCGATATATCGGTATCGGTATCGGATGCATCGCTAGTTTTAATATGAATTATAATAAATACATACCTGGTAGACAGACCCTACAAAAAGGCACAACCTCCTATAACACAGCATACCTCTCGGCATAGGCCTACTCCAACAGCTCTAGCCGTGCTGGACTGGGAGTAAGAGAAAATTATAGAATACACCAGTTCTTACTCTTTCCAGGCATACTGTAAAAGTCAGTTAGCGGGGCGTGAGGGTTTTGCTGTATTGTGGGTGAAAGGCTGACAACCTCTCAACACTTACATCATATTTCATATTAAAACCCTCTGAATTTATATCAAATGTGGCATAAAATGATTTTGAAAACCACTAATGCTCTGCCTACCCCAATAAGGATTATAGGCGTGAGCGTATGTATGCATTTATTTTTTGGGACCAACAGCATGTCAATAGCTTTATTGGTTTTCGTGTACTAGAGGTGAGGATGCTGCAATTAGCTCACCCTAGCACCTATGTACGAGGAGTGATCAAAAAGTAGTGATAATGACCCACTTGCACAATTCATAATTTACTCATTCATACCAATAATTAAAGATCATTTAATTACGAGGGTAGATACACAAAATTAAGTCTTTATTTTAAGAAACATAGAAACTCTGTCTAGTTGTTTGACGAATTCCGACGTAAAATATCATTATGGAGAAACACGAAGTGCGAGCCGTTATTAAATACCTCAGTTTAAAAAAGTTAACGACGCAAGAGATCCATTGTGATTTGGTGGAGACTTTAGGTGAGTCTGCTCCGCCATATTCTACTGTGGCAAGATGGTCAGCTCAATTCAAGACTGGAAGAACATCGACAGAAGATGAGCACCGCTCGGGCCGGCCATTGACGTCAGTTACGCAGGAAAACATCTAAAAAGTCGAAAAGATTGTTTTAGACGATCGTCGAGTTACAGTGCGTTATTTAGTCCAGGAAACTGACATTTCATATAGCGGTGGCCAATCAATATTAAAATATTATCTAAATATGAGAAAAGTCTCGGCGCGTTGGGTACCCAGAATGTTAACAGAAGATCCGAAGAAAATCAGACTCAATCTTTCAAGGCGCTGGTTGGACAGGTTTCATGTGGATCCTGACAATTTTTTGGCTCGATTTGTCACCATGGATGAAACATGGGTTCACCATTTTGATCCAGAGACAAAACAACAATCTTTACAGTGGAAAAGACCGCCGTCACCAACTCCAAAGAAATTTAGAACCACAGCATCGGCAGGCAAAGTCATGGCCTCAATTTTTTGGGATTCCAAAGGAATATTATTGATTGATTATCTTGAGAAGGGACACATAATAACAGGCGTTTACTATGCAGCTTTAACAGTTAAATTGAGAGAGTCTATAAAAGAGAAAAGACGAAGCGAACTCAGAAAAGGCATTTTGTTTTATCAGGACAACGCGCCGGCTCACACTTCTGCTGTTGCAATGGATGCCATTCAACACGCTGGTTTCGAATTAGTGGATTACTCACCTTATTCACCGGACCTGGCCCCCAGTGATTTTTATCTCTTTCCAAAACTAGAAGAATACTTGCGTGGTAATAGATATTCCAATGATAATGAAGTGACTGAGGCCGTAGAAGGGTTTTTGGAAGGCCAAAAGCAATCATTTTTTTTGAAAGGGTTAGAAACGTTGGAGAAACGCTGGACTCGGTGTGTAGATAGAGAAGGATACTGTGTTGAAAAATAAATTTTTGTTATTTAGAAAATATATTTTTTTCTGTTTCATTATCACTACTTTTTGATCACTCCTCGTATATCTCTGAAAGTATTGAGATACTTATTTTGTTGTTGTAGTAAAAATAACATTATTTCATAGAACATTGTGTTACTTAAAAACCCAAAAGCGTGAATTACATTAGCATTTTTAACTTTTATTATTTAGTACCCTGGCTTCAATCATAACAACTGCTTATATAATGACTACACTGATTGCAGTTAGCTGCACAATAAAAAATGAATTAATTAAAAAATCATTCATTAAAAAAAAAAGAACTATTTTGAGTACTATTTATTGGCATACATATTTGAAAATGCTGATTTCCATAGTGAGGCATCTGGGCTGAAGGTGGCTATAATGGATTAGTAAAGTACCTACTATTTTTTTAAATCTTACACTGTTTATCTGAGTTCCCGCCAAAGACCCTCAATCACCAATCTAAAGTGCCACATTCTGTGCAGGTACTTCGTGAGATAGAGCATGTGTACTTCAGTCCACCATCGAGTTTCGATGCGGTCTCACATGTGCTACGTAGCGCACCCACCCCGCCCACGCCCGAAGCTATCGAACAGATCTTTACTAAACTCAAGCGGCAACAGCAGGTATGTTTTTAAAACTTGTGTCCATTTAATTCTCCTATTACATTTCGAAATTTTTTATTAATACGAAAAATTAGATTTCTGAATCAATTCCATGGAAAATCTTTATTTAATATAATATAATTTTCCGCCCAGGACTTCTTTCCCATGGGAATTCGGTGAAATTATGTAGCCTATGTTACTCAGGGATAATGAAGCATTCTAACAGAGAATGAATTTTTGGAATTGGCCTGGTAGTTTTGAAATTTACAAACGTACAAAAATACAAATCTTCCCCTTTAAATATTATTGTAGAATGTAAAAAACATGCAGGCCTGGACTCAGTGACTCAAAAAAGCCCAGCCTAAACCTTGGACCTTAATTGCTGAAATTTGGAACAAAGGTATCTCGTAGATAGTACAGAGTGGAGCCCCTGATTCTAGATTTTCTGTTTCCTGCGTATTTTTATTTAATCGACCTGCTGTGTAAAGTAGTCAAGTCATCTATACTAATATAAAAATAATAAAGAGAAAAGATTTGTATTTTTGTATGTAACGAATAGGCTCCGAAACTACTGGACCGATTACAAAAATTCTTTCACCATTATGATGCTACATAATCCCTGAGTAACATAGGCTACATAATTTTCCCGAATTTCCACGGAAACGAAGTCCCGAGTGGGATGCTAGTTTTAAATATTTTCTTGTTTTGTATATGTTGTATGATACAAAGAATATCCTGTTACATACTATCTTCCTATTACAGGTAGTATCAGGCAAAGCGCTGCACCTCATATCCCAACAGCGAGATAATTGCGACAGGGAGTTCGCAGAAATACAGAACATTCGAGAACAACTCACTCAGACCTTGGAAACCTGCAGAAAGGCCAGAGAAGAACTACGGAACGCTTCCCACCACCTCACCGTATCCACCTTCGTGATCTTGGCCAATTTCAGAAAGCGACAAATCATAAGACAGGTACTCAAATCTTTAGAGTTGCTTAGGAGTCTCCGCAGTGTTGAAAAGGAGGTAGCTGAATTGTTGAACAAAAAGGAGTATTATGAAGCGATAGAGCTTATACAAAAAAGCCGCAAGGCTGCAGCTAATCATAAGGAGTTCTTATGCATAGCTGATCTGTCTAGTAGATTACAAGATACACTTTACATGACTGAAGAAAAACTTGATTCAGTCTTAGCTAGTTTATGTCACAATTTTGATGAGAAAACTTTTAGGAAACTAAGAAAAGCGTACGCGCTGTTAGGTAAGACACAAACCGCAATGGAACAGTTACATATGTTTTACTCAACAGCGGTTAATGAAGCTTCCATAAACGCTGTTAAAAATTTCGTTGAGGTATCGATTGAAATGAAGTTCCAAGAAATGTGTCAAGCGGTGCCAACGAATAAGGCGCCTACGTGTCTTCTAAATTTGTGTGAGAATTTGTTCTTTATCATGAAAAGTTATTATTTGTTGGTGAAATGGCATGCTAAATATGATGAGGAAGATATTCTACCCGTTTCTAACAATGTTATGGACATAGAGAATAATTTAAGCAGAGAGTATATTAGGCAAAAGTTAAAAGCAGGGTTGTTAAGAATATGGAACGACGTGCAAGGCAAAGTTTCGATATTTTTGAAGAGTAGCGGCTTAGAGGAATATCCTTTCGAAAAGTTCATACAAATGCTAGGCATTTTGAGGAAGCTGACGCAAGTTGCTGAAGTTTTCTGCGGTGACAAGTCAGATATTCTTCAAGATTTTATCAAAACGCAAAGCGTGTCTTACATAAAGAACTACCATAGAGGCCGAATGGAAGAGTTAAAGTTGTTTTTAGAAAACGAAGGCTGGGAGCAATGCCCTGTCAAGTCAACATTCAATTTGTTAAACTTGCAAGAATTCAAACAGTTTAAGAAGTATTTTAATCCGTTAAAATCAGAGACATCCCTCCTCAAAAGTCAATCAGACGGTGCCTCATCCATTTCTCAAGATGACAGCGTGTATATTAACAAATATTTCGATGAACGGTCTAAAAATACGCCTTTCGACATGTTTAGAAACGAAAACGTTACAAATGATGATATATTCGGCCTAGAAACTGAGTTAGAACCTAGCGATGAATCTGATGACGAACCTGATGAGCTGAAACGCGAATTCGTTGACGAAGTTAACGAAAATGTTAATAAAATTAAAGATAGTGTCATAGTCACGAACACTACGTTATCCGTCCTTAGAAATTGCGGCCAGTACTTACAAATCTGTAGATATCTTCCACAAATATCTTTAGAAGTCGTCATGCTTATGAATCAGCTTTTCGACTATTATTTCTACACTGTACATCTCTTCTTCACTGCAGATTTAGAAGTCGCTTCCACAACTTTGTACACTTCAAAATTAAACCTTCTTTTGAAGAGGATTTCTAACAATATAGACACGACAAACAATTCAAATGAAAATGATAGTAAAACGTTTATTTGTCCGGAATTGCCGACACATTTGGACTTGGTTTCCGAAGAGAATTTACACGGACTAGCAGAAAGGATAGTGGCTGTCGAAAGCGCAATATTCCTTGCAAAGCAATATGAATTCTTGCAACCGTACTTAGAGTCGATAGTCGCGACGCATCAGAAAATGATCTTAGAACATTTTAAAGATAATACTTTAGCGGTTGTAACAGATTTGAGATTACCAGTTTACATGTGTTCTGCTTCTAAAGCAGTTGATGCTAGGACAGCTTTGATAGCTATGTCTCAAGTGCATTGGGACGTTAAGAGCGTTGCTGTAGAACACAGTCCTTACATAGATATGATAACCCGTAAAATTCAAGTGTTCGCGCTTCGCTTAGAAAACATATCTGCAAAAGTGTCTTTAAATTTGGAGGTATTAAACTCAATCTGGTCTATGGTATCGAAATTCATAGTGCATTTGCTAGTAGAAGGCTTTTCTAATGCAACAAAATGTTCGAACGCCGGCCGAGGACTAATGCAGCTAGATTACAGACAGTTATTTGTAAAACTTGAGAAAATATCTGGTTTGAAACCTGTTCCGTACCAAGATTATGTAGATAGGTACGTGAAAGCGTACTATTTACCCAGAAAAGGTTTAGAAGAATTCGTGTTAGAGCGGACAGAGTATTCTAACAAACATTTGCAAGCATTAGTCACTTGCGCTTGCGAAAACAAGAAAGACAGACAAGCGTTACAAGGTATTTTGGAAGGAAGAGACAATATTACGTAAACCCCTACGGTCTTACTAAAATAAATTATACACTGCGTATAACATACGCAAATACAGTTTTTCATAGGTTTTTGGTCGTTGTAAGCTTGTACTACGCAATGTGTTTTTACTAAAAGGCCGCTAAGGTTATAGGCCCGTATTAAATCTTAGAGGTTTCAAGTATAACTACTCAATTGACAGGTATGACAAGCATGAAAATCGGTTTATTAATTATGACACAGCATCTCGAGATAATGTTGAAGACTGAATTTAGTTTTGATTACTCAAAACGATCTAATACGGGCCCAATTTCCTTTAGAAATAGGTTTTTGATTGAACAACAAAAATGTACTAGGTACATAGGTGTGTTGTAAAAATTTAAAAGATAATATACAGGTGTCCAAAAAAACAGTGATAAGCGGAATTTATAAAGGTAGAGCTCCTGTAAAAATATAAACAACGATGACTTGATAAATTGCTAATCATTCCTCTGACTTATAAATATCACATACTTTTTCTCATCAAACCACGTTTTTTCTTCACAATAGCACTGACACTCGGCAAACTTGATAATAACTTTGACGCTTAGGTTACATTTAACAGATACTCATTAATTGTCAGACCAATAGGGTCACAATATACAGTACAGATGCCGGCAACCATCTTGAGCATTAGGTGTAGGAGAGGGGGAAAGTTCGCGAATGAACAGTTATGTGCAAAAAAAAGAGATCGCGCACAAAACCCATTTTTTTTTCTTTATTAGAACTTAATTCAGTTTAAATTTTTTATTAAATACAATACAATACAATACAATTATTGTATTGTATAATATGTACTTAATAAATAATTATATTTTCATCTGTAGGTAATTTAATGTGTATAATGGAGTGCCAAAAAATTATAAGGTTAAATATTATACTTTTTTACCATTGCCCCTCGAAAAAGGGTCCGTTATTCTTCAATAACAGTGAAAAAAACGCTGTTTATTTCACTGAGTGAATAAAACATTTTGAATTTGGAACATGCGAGAATATACCGATTTTAGTAAGAAAACAAAAGAAAATGTGCAAGAGTCTTGTTCGGTCCTCGGTCGAGAGCGGTTGTCTCAACACGTGCTCTCCCAAAACCCCGAACGCTGACAGATTTTATGGCACCCTTGCCCGCGCTTTTGTTCCCGTGGTTGTTCCTTCGACGTTCGCTATACTACGACCTCAGTTCTAAATTCAAGGGGGTTTTTGCATATTTTTACTCGCGTCGTATACGCGCTGCAATACCTACCTACTCGAGTTGTGTTAGTGCTCGGAATATATACTCGCGTTGCGTACGCGCTTCCATACCTATCCGTGTCGTGCTCGCGTTTCCAAATCTGCTCGCGTGACATACGTGCTTCCACACATATTCGTGTTGTGTACGTACTCACATACCTACCTGTGTTGTGCTCGCGTTTTCACATCTACTCGCGTGGCATACGTGCTTACACACGCACTCGTGTTGCATACCTACCAGTGTCGTATTAGTGCTAAAATACCAACTCGCGACGTATACTTACAACGATCGCACCTGTTATATCTAAGTCGTGGTGACACGCGCGTACCTGAATCCACACCAGCAGCTAAGTGCATCGAAAAGGGAAGCAGAAACAAACGAGACGTACAAGCTATCAACCCCGCGGCATACTTACACGACACCTGAAAAAACCTGAAAAATTTGGTGAGCCCGTTCCATTTTAAAACTCTTTCTAGCATCAACATCCCGAGCCCCAGCCCAGCCGCCAGAACATCTAGAGTAAATAAATTTATATGCAGAATACAGATCAGTGCTCCATTTACGGCGATAATCTAGCTTTCCAGGTATCTCAACATTACTAGGGGAGACACCCTGCTCTCACAACACGAGAGTTACTAAACTATTATTACCCGATTAGGTATCAGTAACCATTTCAAGCTACACAGACCATTTCAAGCGACATCTTCAAATCTGCAGAAAATAGAACGATTCCTATGAGTTTTGTACGCCTTCTCAAAGTAAAATTCTTCTACTATTACGGTATAGAATTTAAGTGGTTAAAATTGTCGCAGAATCATTTTCGCATCCTCGGTGACATAATTCGATCTCGCGCTTATCGTAAATAAGCAAACACCAACTAACAGGCGTCACATACTAGACTCTAGGCATATACTATATACTGTAAAATACTTAAAAACTAACATCTAACGGACATCAATTTACTCAAACTTTTAGTACTTCGCCGTCCAAACTTTCCAATCTGGAAAACAATACCGAGCCCCTTTTTTTTTCTTCTCGCAAAACTTTAACTAAATGTGTTCTTAAACAACACACACCAATAAAACAATATAGCTTACCTTAAAAAAAGCGTTTTAAAAAAGAACTCGTCTATTGAAACAGTAAAACAACATTAGCTCGGACCCTGGGAAACGAAAGCCAATAAAGTTAAATTTTGTTGTCTCTTATTCTGTCGCTCACAATAATAGCCACGCTCTCAAATTATCAAACAAAAACAGACCCCAGCCCACAGTCAAACATCTGGTTGGCAACAAACCATCGAAACTATGGCAAACCAAAGTAACAGGACGTTTGTACTACAACCTATTGAAAAAGACGGCAACTGTTTGTATAGATCTATATGTAGTCAAATAAATAACACGCTTTTTCTTACGTTTGACCACAAGATGGTAAGGAAGGACCTAGCCACCTTCGTATCAGAAAACCGACACGATCCAAAAATAAAACTAGCGCTTTTGAATAACCTCACTGATACGACACTCAGTATGGATCAATACATCAATAATCAATTCCAGAACGGTTTTTGGGGAGGTGAAGACATTTTAATAGCCGCTTCTGAGTTCTACAGGGTTAACGTCCATGTTTATAGCGATGACTTCCAAGAGCCGCTGATTTATAAACCTCAAGACTCACCTGTACCGGGAAACATCTACTTACACTACGAAAACAGTCACTACAGTAGTCTTATAGTTACAGATCACACTATCTCCAGTAACACAAACGGAATAGAAGATAAACATAGTTGTCCCTCTACTAGTCAACTAGCGACGATCGATGGGTTTACTTTAACACAAATTAATGCAACGCCTCAATCAAATCCTCCCACGAATGAAAACAAATTTGACGCCTTCACAGACTCCACTGGTCACCGCTTAATAAGGCTGTCATCCCATACTGATAACAGCACAACAGTTAGTCCGTGTACGAATTTAAAAACTGGCACCTGGAACGTAAGAGGCTGCTCCAAAATTAAGGACAGGCTTTACATCGACCAAGAATTATCCAATCGACAGATAATAGTGGCAGGGCTGCAAGAAACTCACCTCACTACAGGAACTTTTGAAACAAATAATTACAATTGGATCTTAGGCGGCGGTAAACATCCAAAGGAAAAAAGAGGCATCGCGATTCTTATAAACAAATTAGTGACACATGAAGTAATCTCAACATACCAAAAAGGATGTAACACCTTAGCAGTTCACCTAAAAATACAAATCGCTACAATAAACAATCCAATAGAACTTTTTATTGTCACTTCTCACGTCCCAGCATCATCAAGCACATGTCTATCCCAAATTGGTACTTTACTACACCGGAGACCTAAAAAAGCCTATCCAATTATAATGGGAGACTTAAACGCACGCATAGGCATTAACGATACAAAACAATGTAAAAGGACCGGGAACAACCTCTATCACCAAACGAGCAATTTAAACGGTCATTTGCTTCTAAGTTTCTTACAACAACATGATTTAAAACTAAGCAATACCTGGGGTAGGCCCTCGTGCCGGACTACCTGGTTTCGTGGAAATCAAATTTCTCAAATCGATCATATTCTAACAAGCGTTAAGAAACCCGTATTTTTCAACTACATTGTAGGAGAAAAGGGAAAACTAATAAACACAGATCACAAATTGCTTTGGGGATCGATAGAAATATCCAGTTTTCAAACGAAAAATAAATCGTGTTACTTCAAACAGCAAGATACTGCGATAAACATGGCATTTGACTATAAGAAATGCAACTATGAACTTTTACAAAGGGAATTTGTACTACACAAATTCCAGAAACTAATATCCAATAAGATGAAAGTCTTACAAGAATCAAACACCTCCGATCACACCCAATCAGACGAATTAGAAGTTTCCAATTGCAATGCTAGTTGGACTGATATCAACAACATACTCAAAGGAGCAGCTCAAGAACTACTGATGAAACCAACTCCGAGATCCCGCGAAAATCGATTAGCATTAGCCAACCTAAAGAAAGCACTGTTCCGTAGAGCTAGGTATCCGAACGACCCTAAATCAAGGCAGCAAGTGGTACAAGCTCGCAACATCCTTAGAGGAATAACACAAAATGAAGAGGCCAAGGAATGCGAGATCTTCTTCAAAGACCTTTCAAAACAACACAAATCAACAAGGATGAAAATAACCTATAAGTTCCTGAAAAAACATAGACACAACACAACCCGCGCTACAAGCAGGTGCTACATCCCAATGTCTCGATGGATTGAAGATATAAAAAAAAGTGAAGGGCAATCAATCGAAACAGTGGATGTAAGCCAGGAGACACTATCAAACTCAGACCACCCAGACACCGACACGATCTGCGATATAATCAGTTCCATGAAAAACGGAACAGTGCCTGGAACTGACCAAATAGTCACAGAACTCTACAAAGCCGCACCACGCGAGTTGCTTACGCAAATTGGCGAAGTCATCAAAAACGCTTGGGTTTCAAACAACATGCCAGAAGAATGGCGATTAACTAAACAAATCCCCATACCAAAAAAGCCCCACCCCAAGGAAATAGGTGACTTCAGAAAAATATCTGTATGCAACGTCGGATATCGCATCTATGCCAACTTCCTGCTGCAAGTCCTTGACCACAAAATAAAAGAGCTCGGAAGCTACCAGGCCGCGTTCCTAAACAATAGATCTACGGACGACCACATCTTTAGTTTACGAAGAATCCTTGACACGCACTGGCGCATCGGAAATAAGATATTCGTAATAGCATTAGATTTGGAAAAAGCTTTCGATAACGTAAATCTAAGAGCTCTAAGAGACATTTTGGTAACCAGGGTAGGTAAACCACTCACAAACAGAATTGTTAAAGCCTGTATGAATGAGAAAACGTTCATATCGTGGTGCGGTCAGAACTCTGACATCATTACCAAAAGTAGAGGAGTTAAACAGGGGTGTCCACTCTCACCACGGCTATTTACCATACTAATGGACGAAGTACTGAGAACCCTAGAGGAAGAAGACGAAGACATAAGACTCGACCAGGATGATTACATCACCCTCCCTGTTATTTTGTCATTCGCAGATGACATTATCCTCGTAGGCGAAAACATCGACATTTTAGACCGCATTATAACAAAACTGAAAACGCTCCTCAGCACAGTTGGACTCTCAGTCAATACAAACAAAACTAAGTTAATAATCAGAGATCCATTTGGACCGCCAGCGAAAGATCAACCTCTGGTTAGGGTTGGCGGAGTGCAAATCCAACCAGTCGAATGCATCAAATACCTCGGCACCTTTATTTCAGCCTCACACGATCGATCGGCCACCATTAAAAAGCGCTGCAAACAAGCGGTTAAAAACTCAAAAATGCTGATTCCATTCATTAAAAAAAATAAGATTGAGTGGAAAATTGCACGTCTTATGTATAAGATGGTGATAAGCCCTACAATGAGTTATGGGCTCAATGTGGCAGCATTAACCAAGCGTAACCGATCGAGATTAAGGAAATACGAAAGACACATTCTCAGGGAAATGCTCAATGTATCAAAAGACGCTCCACCTAAAAAGATCCACGAAATACTACAAGGCAAAACAATAACGAAAATCATAAAAGTGCGTAGAATCTCATACTACGGCCACATAATGAGACGTCCGAAACCACACCTACTACACGCCGCTTACAACTATAACGAATACACGAGAAAAGTTGGACGTCCGATCTTCACTTGGAGGGACTCCCTAAACCATGACGTCCATAAATACACCATAAAACCGAAATCTTATTGGAAAACAATTGCTGCAGATCGACAAAAAATCAAACAAGAAGCCGAGAAGATATACAAAGTAATAGAAACGGACACAGAAACGGAACCCGACGACTTAGATTTCTACTTCCAACCAGATAATCAAGAATGAAAACAGCACAATAGAAGATAAAACGAAGACACGTCGGTCGGAAGAAGAAACAATCCACGATCATAGGTTACAAGCAGCTCTATTCCCACCCATTTATATATCACACACCAAGTATAGAATCTATCCTCCTTACGTTGGCTCGATGCTGGTATTCTTGTCGACTCACCTTTCCTATCCACTCCACATCCTGCTGCAACAGCCCTATACAGTCACAGACTCTATCTTATGGTGCCCCGTCGATCGTTGACCGCGGCGATATACAGATCGACTGTACTAGTTGGTACGAATGTCGGATCACTCAATCCATTACATTTCTGAAATGTAGCATGAATAGTGGGATTTGTGCATTCGTGCCACAGTGGTCAGACCGAGGTGAATAACGTCGTTGAGTCTCTGTGGCAGAACTGCTGGGCGGGGTGGCCATTGTAACGGTAACGGTAACGGAAAACAAAAGAAAATGTGCAAGGAGGTTGCATACTCTCGCTATAAAAACGTACTAAAACTTGGCTGTATGGAATATGGCTCGGTTAAAATTTTTAAATTTAGAATAATATATTCTTTTGGCGGGAATTTACTCGAAAGGGCGCAATTTTTCTAACTTTTGAAAATTGTTGTTATTTAGTTGTTTTTTAGTTGTGAATATTGTATATTAGTGTGTGTAAATAGTGCAAAATGGATGGAAACGAAGGAAGTGGGGCCGGACCCCCAAATACTAAAAGACCTAGGACGACCTGTGAAAACAATAGCGGCGGCGGTGAGGAAAGTGACCTTTATTTACCGTATTATAAGCCTAACTATCAACGACTTTACCCAGAAAACTCAACAAACACTGAATTTAGGGTCTATGTTCAAAGTATTAGTAACGAGCGATTGGGTAACAAAAGTCCCATTTACCTCAACCATATTTACTCAACCGAAATCAAAGGTGTGGTGGCCATTCACAGGGTGAATGCTACTAAGATTTTTCAAACAAAATAACACAGCTAATAATTTCTTGGCGAACGCGGCCTTTCTGGCAAAGTACAGCATGAAAGCTTTCATTCCGGCGGCGCAAATTGAAAAGACGGGAATCATCAGGTTTGTTCCCACGAACATATCAAACAAGGATTTATACACAAAGCTCTCATCAGTTTATGATATTATAGCCATACGACGTTTCACGAAGAAAGTTGGACAGGAGCGTGTCCCGTTGCAAACGGTGAGCGTGACTTTTCTTTCCAATACATTGCCAGACACAGTACAGTACGACTTGTTTTCGTATCGTGTATTTGATTACATCCCACCTCTGCAGCAGTGTTACAGATGTTTCAAGTTTAACCATTCTGCAAAAATCTGCAATGGTAAGCAAAGGTGCAGCTGCTGTGCTGGTGAGCATGCATATATGTAATGCAAAAAGAGCCGCATTACATATGCAAGTATTACTCTATCTAAAGTAGACTTTCCGGCATTGCCGATTAAAACTGTAAATAAACCTGTTGTTCCAAACAAACCTGTTGTTCCAAACAAACCTATTATTGTAAAAAATCCAAAAAATGTAAATAATGTTGAAAAAACTGTAAACGAATCTTGCGACAAAAATGTAAATAATTGCTTAAACCAGGAAAGATCCGGCAATTAAATCTGTTAAATCCCAATTAATTGATGATTAGCAAATGGTGTTGTACGTACATTGATCCAATTAGCGAACAAAGGTGATGATACTCCAATAACTAGACAAGCTATTAAAGAATTACTGCTTAAAAACCTTATATAATGGATAGTAGTCCTATTCACACACAAATTAAAATAGCTCAATATAATATACAAAGTATTTCTCATAAAAAACCTTTACAATAAACTTTTTACAGGAAAAAAATATTGACATTTGTCTCATAAATGAAACATGGCTTCATGACAATAAAACTATAAATATACCAGGTTACAATATACATTTTAAAAATGCTAAAAATGAACATGGTGGTGTTGCTATCCTTATTAAGCCGTATTTTAAATACAAACTCTTACAAACTAACTTTTATGAAGATGTTCAATCTATTGCAATTTCTTTATGTGCAGAACATGGAGACGTTACTATTCTCTGTGTCTATTGCCCTCCTTCCAGTGGTCACATTAGAATGAATAAGTTAAGAAACCTTATAAGGGATCTACCGAAACCTATATTTATTTCTGGTGATTTTAATGCGCATCATATAGCGTTTATAGCGTTTGGCTGTGTGTCCACTAAGGGAAGAGGTCATCAGCTATATGACATCATAGATGAATTTGACCTATGTATCCTTAATGATGGTAATTACACCACAATGGCGTATCCTAATAGGAACCCCTCGGCTATAGATATTAGCTTAATTTCTCCTAATCTTGCACCATTGTGTGAATGGTCTGTTCATGACGATACTATGGGCAGTTTCATTACCCTACAATAACTAACTTACTTCTATCTGCTGAAAAGTACCAATTTAATCCACCCAATCAGAAATTTCTTTATAGCAAGGCAGACTGGAATATGTATCTTCAACTTTCTAAAATTTATTTTAACAATTTTGCAGTGTGTGATGAGGATCCATTGGCATCATATGATGACTTCTGTGAAATACTCGATAAACTTAAAAATGAATGCATTCCTAGGTTTTGTAAAACTACTGCTTACAGAAGTCGACCTCCAACACCATGGTGGAACGATAGATGTAAGCAATGTGTAATTAACTCATATGAAGCTTTAAAAAATTATAGGAATTTTCCTACAATGGAAAACTTTATTAACTATAAAAAATAAATGCTATTAAAAAACGTACAATAGCTGAAGAAAAAAGAAGTGGTTGGATTCAACTATGTGACAGTTTTAACAGGTTTACACCAATTAATAAAATTTGGAATTATGTGAAAATGTTTAAGCGAGTCAAGCCTTCTATTAAATCGTATAATGATGAATTCATAACCGCTTTTTTAAATAAACTTTCAGATAGTGGCGGAGAAGTTGATATTAATTTAGAAAATTACTTTTCCCTTAATAATAACAATACTAAGTCAAAATTCTTATTAGGATCTTTTACTTGGCAAGAATTTTCCCTGAGCTTACAATCTCGTAAGAATACTACTCCTGGAATGGATGATTTCCCTTACATCTTGATTAAAAAACTGGATTTGTCAATTCAAAAAGTATTTTTAGATATACTTAATGCACTATGGCTACAACAGATTATACCTCAGTCTTGGAAGACACAATGTGTTATCCCTGTATTAAAACCAGATAAGCCTTCAAATGATGCCAATTCATATCGCCCTATTTCACTATTATCATGTCTGGGCAAAATTTTTGAAAATATGGTTAAGATCCGTCTAGACTGGTATGTAAAATCCAAAACATTATTCCTTATGTACAATTTGGCTTCCAACGAGGTCGAAGTTGCGCTGATAGTTTTGTCTCTCTTATATCGGATCTGAAACATTCAAAAAATGATAAGGATGCAGTTTGTGCTTTCCTGGATGTGCAGGGTGCTTTCGACAATGTTCAGCCAGGAATATTAGTAAAGGTATTGTCAGAGTTGGGTATTCCCGGACTGCTGTGCAAGTGGATTTATAAATTCTTGACTGATAGAACATTATTTGTTAAATATAATAATATTATTCATGGTCCTAGAGCTGTGTCCAAAAAACTATGCAAGGAGCGACTCTTTCTCCTATTCTTTATAATTTATATACGTCGCAAATTCTTAAATATGTAAATAATGAAAATGTAAATATTTTGCAATTTGCAGATGATTTGGTTTTCTACAGCATTAATCATAATATTGATACTGCAATATTAAACATTAATAATTCTTTAAATGATTTATGTATATATTATAATAAACTTAAGCTTAAGATTAATCCAAGCAAAAGTAAAATACTTATTTTAAGTAAAACTTCTCCAACTATAGATGTGAAATATAATAATCAGAAAATTAGTCTTGTAAATATGCATAAATTTTTAGGAGTAATTATAGATGAAAAATTAAATTTTGAAAGTCACATTAAGTATATTCTGGCCAATTCAATGAAGGGTCTAAATATAATGAAAAGTCTTGCTGGAATTTCCTGGGGCGCAGACCCAATTACACTATCTATTATTTTTAAATCTATAGTAAGGAGTCATTTTGATTATAGTTGTCTAGCTTACTCAGATAGCGCTCATGTCAAAAAGTTAGAGATTGTACAGAACAAAGCTTTGAGAATAATATCTGGGGCTATGTGCTCCACACCAATCAGGGCGATGGAAGTGGAAACTGCCATCATGCCCCTTAGTTTAAGGCGTCTAATGCTAGCAAAAAAATTCTGTGTTAAAATAATATCATCTGATAATCAACAAATAATAAATAAAATAATGCCTTACCCTGTTGTGATAAGTCAGCCTCTGGTCACGGGTGCTGAACTCTTAAATGGTCAGTTTCCAAAATTATCTTCTATCCTCCTGGAAATGAAAAATGAATTTCATAATATTTATAATTCTCCCATGTGGCCCTGCTACTCACTTCAGTATCAGAGCTTAATTTTCAATGTCAAAATTATTGAAGGAAATGTTTATAATAATGATGATTTACTGCAATTTTTAGAGTCAAACAAGCATTACTACAGATTCTACACTGATGGGAGTAAGGGTGAGTCATATGTTCGCAGTGCTGTGTATGATCCCTAGATTAAATTTTCTCAGAGCTTTGTTCTTCATACAAATTGTTGCATATTCACTGCAGAGGCTTATGCAGTTCTAGAGGCACTAAAGCGCATAAATACTGTAAATAGCTGTAAATATTTTCTAATATTAACTGATTCTCTTAGTTTAATTAAAAGTCTATCCAATATAAAGCTTCATTATAAAACGAATTATCTTATATACAAAATAAGATACCTACTCGCGAATTACAATACTAAAGGTATAGAAATATCCTTTATGTGGATACCTTCCCATAAGGGAATAACTGGTAACGAAATTGCTGATAGGACTGCATTTGAAGGGATCAACTCGTTAGATGTCAGGCTTATTACAAATGTACCATTAATAGACTGTTACCCTTCGATAAGACAAGAAACACTTAAACTATGGAAAGCATTTTGGAAGAAAGACCAAGAATTAAAAGGAAAATGGTATGGCAGTATCCAAACTGACTTACCTTCAATGCCGTGGTACTCCAAACTGAGAGCTGCAAGTCGGGACTTTATCACCACAATGAACAGACTCCGCTTTGGCCATTCCACCACACCTGCCCATTTGACGAGATTGGGCATTATTCGAGAAAATATGTGCACAATATGTAACGAGGTCGATGACATTGAACATGTGATTTTTAAATGTCAAAAATATCCGTTGGAGAGATTGATACTTTGCAGTGAACTAATAAGTGAAAGTGAATTACTCATGGAAGTGGATCAATCAATTAATTCCTCCCGCCGCTTATCTGTTCTACTTAAAAGTAGTTATGAGTGTTTTCATCCAATTTACAACTTTATTAAAAATACTCTCCAAAAAATATAAAACGAAGTGCATTATCAAATAAAGACTTGGCTCAAAGGTCTTGCAACCAAGCCATAAACTCCAAAAAAAAATAGAATAAGGAATTCAGCCAAATTTCTGTGCAATTTTCATGCAATTAAAAGTTTCTGTTGAAAGTTTTTGTCTCAAAATCATAAAATGAGTTCGACATCCAGTGATTTAAGTGAACCTCTCGTTCCAGAGTCATTTCGCGTTAAAGCAGCAGCTATTATTGATAATTTACTGTCACAGAGTAATTATTTTCTTTTTCTCGTAGTCAATGGTAAAAAGTAAAGTACCTAACACGTGAAAAAAAAATTCATCTCGGCTCTTGTATCGCTCGAAAAGAATTCACCTTTTTTTCACTTGTTGGGTAATCTACTATTATTATTATGGTCATCAAAATAATGTACCTATAGCATATGTTTATTGCTACTTGTTTATTAATGAAACACTGAAAAGCACGGGATAACACAAAGTGGCACCAAATACGTGCTGCACATTATTTTGGTGCTTACATTATTTATTTTTGTGCTTTGTGCACAAGCGGCACCTTCGGTAGCCTTCAATCTCATGTGGCATTTGGCAGCACATAGAGTAACTGATGTCATCTGGAACTCCTACAATTTTTATGGAGTGACCTTATTTTTTGCTCCATAATTTGACAGGGAATCAATTTTTCTTTTCTTGTAAAGCAACTATTGATAAGTCCCCTCCCTGAAGCCAAACTGAAATCCAAGTTCGATTTTGGGTTTGGTACTCTGAGGCTGTGGTGATACAGCAAATATGAAGTCAGAAATTCTTCGCCATCATTTCTTACTTCTACGTCCAACTCCAACCGATTTACGCCTCCCGTCCATTTCGTGTATTGTCGGAGGGCTTTAGGACGCGTTATTTATTTGTTAGTTCCATCTTTCATAGTTCTGTTACCTACATACTGATTGCAATGACGGGTGAAACGCATTTATAAGTATTGTCACAGGTTTTGTATCTTTCCAGACAATGAAAGCCCCTTCATTCTTTACACGCAATTTGTAGTCACCTCGTTCAAGCTTTTGAATAGACTTAGCCTTGACTTTATCTTTTATGAGCCTTGGCAAATCTGCTCTATTACTGTTTACAGTTGCAGTTAAGTGCAGACCATTATCGCAAAGGAATTTCAAAAGCGCTTATGAAGAAAAGTAGTTGTCAAAAGTGATGTGTGCTCTAGTTTGTTGTTCAATGAGAGATCTTGTCAATAACTTTACCACCTTTTCACCTAAGCCCAATTGAGGCGTGTCCTTAGACTCCGGAGTAAACTTTAGACTGATATACATATCCAGTTGTGCTATCTGCCCTTACCCATACTTTGAAGCCTCGTTTGATAGGCTTCAGCATGTATTGCTTCAAAGTCGTCTGCCCTTGAATTTGATTATGGCCTCATCTATGCTTTGGGAAGTAGTAGATTGCATCTCGACTGCATGCCGTATTTATCAATTCCAATTTATCGTAGAATTATCATTTAAGTGGAGGTTTTCCATAATTTTTTTATATCTCTTACAAGTCATTACTTGTGCTATTTCGTCTACCCTTAAAAACGGATCGCTTGACAAGTATAAATCACAACTTGGTAAGTCGTGAAGGCCCATCAGTATCATGTTATTACCTAACAAGAGTTTTATGTCTGTAGTTGTCACAGGCTCCCAATTTTTTGAATTTACTTTAGAAGCATATAAATTTGTTTGTTCTACAATCAGCGCGGCTTGTGGTCATTGTATATAACCGCATGCTGCGCCTCGAGAATGTGCCTAAAATATTGGCAAGCAGTGTAGACCGCGTAAAGCTCTCGGTAGTACGCGGGCCACACTGCTTAACCGGCTGTGAGTTTGCGGCTGAAAAAGGCGAGAGGTTTTAAACCGCAACTGTATCTGTTTACTGCTCCCTTAACTGATTAATTATGTGACTCCTGTAAAAATCCGACTAGAAATTTCACACATACAGCCATTGATTTCGATGATACACTATGGAATATTTAATTACATATTTTTACCAATAATTACAGTTACTTTTCTTTTGATGCCAGCCTGGGTTTTTTTTCATACTGCATGAGCATTCTCCTTTGGAAATAATATTCACCGTTTTTATAGAAGGTCGGTAAATGTGAGTGACAGAGCCACTCCACACCTTAAAACTTTATTTTGACAGTCTGGAAGTAAATTATAGTATGATAGAAAGTCAGCTCTAATAATGGCTGACTCAACGTCCGCGATTACAAAATTCCATTTGAAATCCCGGCGGAGGCCGAGGTTCAATGAAATTTTACGGCAGCCATGGTGGTGCCGTTAGCAGCAGTCAAATTATATTCAGATCGCCACTCCGGTTTTCCTGCAAGGTGCAAGGTTTGATACACCTGGAGGCTTTGGTGCCGAAGTTACCATGGTACTAGCACATACCATTGGCGCAACGTAGTCTTGATCTTGACCGCGATCTTGGTCTACGGTTGTTGTTGTTTTTAGAAAAGGAAAGTGCTGCTACATGTTTTGTGAGTAGCAGGAGGCGAGCGGCGAGGGTACAGAGCTGACGGAACCTGGATTGATTTCCAGTGTCTTGTCGCTTTGCGCTATAAATATGCCCTGAACAGTCCGGGGAAGACGCTGCAGCCATAGCTTCCGCAGGAGTTTGTCATCCGACAATGTTTTTCCCGCGAGAGAACGTAGGTGGCGCAGGAACTGGGTAGGCTTCCTGTCGCCAAGCTCTTCTCCTGTAATTAATGAACGAACCTATTGAGATTCTGATGCAGAGAATCTGCTGATCATCTCCCCCTTTATCAATTCCTAACGCTGGCCTTTGGGGGGAGGGTTCACAACAAGATCCTCCACATCAGTACACAGTTTAGAGTCGATCTGCGCTACAACGTGATAGTCTCGTCTGTTGTAATACATGAAAGCGCAAACTGTGATTCGATGTGAGCAAACCAGACGGCGGGCCTCTCGTGCCAAAAAGATGCCAATTTGGGGGAACCGCGTTAGTCGCCTTGGGTGCACCGTTAACAAGAGCATCTTGCAGTTTCTTATGTTGTGCCTGCAATTTGGCGAGCTTAGCCTGAATGACCTCTAAATTTTCCGCCATAGTACCACATATTTCACGATAGTTACCATCATAATACGTATTTTCTGAAAATGTTGATAGCTCTCTATTAAAATTTTATTATAGTTCTAAAGGCTTTCAAACTATAATGTCATAATTCTGGATGCATCTTTTTATCACAGATTGGCCAAAAGTGTCAATTTCTGTGACTTTCTTCTTTCGGAGTTTTTGGCCTCATTGTTATATTTGAAAAAGCTTCGCTTTCCCATAGTAAGTTGTAAGAACTATATCGCTATTCTGGTAACTGGTATAAGACCTTGAAGAAGTAAGGCAGCTAGCAGTTCATCGTCAACTTATCCTTTCCATGTCTAATAATTCTTAAAATGTCGCCATGACATATTATGTCACATATTTTTTCCAGCTTCAAGCTCACTAGCTTTGACAGTAGGCGACAACGATTATTAAGACCATTGTCTTCAAAAGGATTTTTAGCAGGGATGTGGGAAGCAGACAAAGGAGATTGTTTCGTATTGTGTTCATTCTCTTCTTTTTTCACTTTTACACCCAAAAACAATTTTATATATTTTTTATTTTGTTCTGATTGTAATTCTAGTAGTTTATTAAACATCTCCATCTACTTCTGCAGAACTCCCTTATTATGTTATCTCCTTGGTCTCTGGTGGTGTTGCGTTTTGGGGGAGGTGAATCACTTCTTCCCTCGTGTTGGCGCTTTCTGGCCCTTGCTGCGCTTCTAGATTCGGGTGGATCACTTTCATCAGCCGTGTGGTGTGCCGCACGGGGAGTACTGCCAGACCGGGAAGACAGGCTGTCCCCGTCGACTAACAGTCGAGAAGTCCTTTCTCTAGTCCTTAATTTCCCTTGTGCTCGTAGTTCTTTAATGGTGCCCATGAAAGCTGTATGCGACGGTGCGTGGACCTTTTCTGCAATGCAGTGAGGGGAGAAAACTAAAGCCCTTCCCAGGGGCCAATTGAGCAACTTTCTGCGTATAAAACGGTAGAATCTCTCCGACAGGTCCCTGGCGTCTGGCTGGATAGAATGCTTTTACTTTTGGTGGTTGGAATTCCAATTCTTAGTTTGCTTTTCACTTTTGGAGAGATTTGTTCTCCAGAGAGTTCTTCCTTAGGAAAGTCTATAACTCTCCAGGTCTTCTATCCGGCAGGATAATTCTTTTCCACCGACCCGAGGATAGTCAAGAAGGCATCCTTGTCCTCATTATCTTCTGGCACAGACTGGGCCAAGGCGCCCATGGTGGTAGTCGGTGTGCTCACCATTATCTGCAAGTGAATAGATTGTAACTTAACCCTTAACCAGGCCTCGGATAAATCCTGTAGTAATGTTGATTTTTTTATAGATTTATATGAATAATAACGTTTAGTTCGAGTTTTCATCAATTATATTTAGACATTTACCTAAAAACCTTAAAAAAGACATGTGGGAAAACATAATTCCATTGCCGGTCTCGAAGTTGACTTTTATATCTATATATAAAAATCAAACAAGAATGTTTGTTTGCCTGAAATGTTGAACTTCTTATTTTAGAACTTTTAAGTGAAAAATATAATGTACGAATGAAAAATATAATGTAGGCACTTAATTCTTTATTTCGTAATACAAAAAAGGATTCGAAACGGACAAAAAGGTTTTTTTATTCTTCTACTGGATTTTGACTTTGGTGGTAAAGTTTCATGCAGGGGGTGATACACAAAGTTACCTTACAAATTTCGCATTCATATTTAGACCGCTTTTCCTGTTTCCTTGTACTGCAAAACCTGCATTGTTTGTAAGTAGACAATGTCAAAAAATGACTTCCTTTTTGCCCCAATCTTATTTCATCCGGAACCCCAAAAACACCTCCTTTTTTGTTTTTGTATACCACCGGATTTTGTTTTTTGTATGAAATATATTCTGGTTTCAAACTTCTAGCTAACCGTAATCTGAAATCGCGATGTATGTTTTTACGATTTTGATTTTTGTGTTTATATAAAATGTATGCGTTTATAACGGCACTTTCAAACAAGAACCAAAACAACCGAAACCATGATTTTTTTGACTTGCGGCCAATTGAATACGAACTTCGATAGTGATCAAAGTGGTCCACACCACCCATACTCCTCGTATATTCCGCAATTGCAGTGGGGCAAAACATGTCTTTCCTTTGCCCGTTCTTTTGAGTTCTCTGGATCACTTCCACTTTGGTTGGGTTAACTGCAGTTGATAGGAGAAAAACTTCTTTAGTGTCTTGCCATTTGATCACGGCACAAGGGTGGCAGAAGCGGTATGTAAATTCCCCAGGATCTAATTTATTTTCTTTAGCCAGTCTTCGTTGTTCAGATGTTTTAGGTTTTGGTGGACACAGCTCTTTAGGAAGGCCTTTGCGATTCATTCGCACTGTTCCTGTTGCCAAAATACCTCTATGATAAAGAGCTTCCATAAGAGCTAAGGAGGAGAAAAAGTTATCAAAAACCAAATGTGTGTTTCGTCGTAAATTCCCTCCAAGTTTCATTACAACTCTGTAACCTAATCCTTCCTCATTGGCTGCCTGGTCTTTGCCCGAATAAATATCAAACTGATAGAGATACCCAGACTTGGAATCACATTGGCACCATGCCTTGAACCCTCTTTTGATGGGCTTGGCCGGCATGTACTGTTTTTTACTGTCGCGCCCTTTGAATTTTATCATGCTCTCATCCACTGATTGGGATTCCGAGTTGGTGGCATTTTCTTGAAAAGTCCTGTTGAGATAATCTAACAGGGGTCTTACTTTTTGCAATTTGTCGTGGTCTATGTGATTCTGGGGCAAATGAGTTGTATTGTCGCAAACATGTAGATTTTCTAAAATCTTTTTGAATCTCTTGCAATTCATTGTGCTACTAATCTCTATGTTATTGTAAAAAGGATCTGCGCTCCAATACAGCTCTATATCTGACTGAGGATTTATTCCCATTAGAATGATTATAGCTAGAAATGCTTTTATTTCATTTACATTGGTGTCGCTCCAGAATTTGCTTTGTTTCATCCTCGCGTATTTATTTGTGTATTCGACGATCATTTGAAAAATCTCATCAGGGAACAAGTTACTGAAATATTCAATGGGGAGACTTTGATGGCTATATGATTTAGTGGGGTTCATTTCCTTGCCAAAATTCAACTCTTCAAAATTTGCAACATGTGTAGTCCATGTTCTATCCCGTGCCTGCAATTCAGCATAAGTTGGCAAATTAGCAGGTAAGCCAGAGGATGGTGCAGGCAGTGGAACACAAGGTGCCATTTCTTCGTCAACAGCAGGAGCAAGCACTTCAGGGTGATCAGGCAAGTCAGGGAATGGTGCCGACAATGGAACACAAGGGGCTATTTCTTCGTCAACAGCAGGAGCAAGAACTTCAGGGTGAGCAGGTAATTCAGGGAATGGTGCCGACAATGGAACACAAGGGGCCATTTCTTCGTCAACAGCAGGAGGAAGATCTTCAGGATGAGCAGGTAAGTCAGGGAATGGTGCAGACAGTGGAACACAAGGTGCCCTTTCTTCGTCAACAGCAGGAGCAAGCACTTCAGGCAAGTCAGGGTATGGTGCAAACAATGGATCACAAGATGGAGTTTCCTCCTCATGTGACTCTTCATAAGATTGAAATGCATCGACGTCTAATATGTGTAATAACTGTCGAGTTGGCATATCTTGAATTTTGTCCAATCTTTCGTTGAATGATTTTGGGACATAATCTGAATATGGGTCTTCATCTTCAACATTTTCATCCTCCGATGAAAACATCTCATTTAGCGCATTTTCGATTTGTTGATCTTTTAATACCTGTATACCAAAAAATACACTTAAGTAGGTAAATACTGACCGACAAATCAACGACGGCAAAAGTTTACCACTACCCACAATTTATATTTCTACAAAATAAAACTTAATTTCTTCTTTACTTGTAATGCAAAAATGAAACCCGGGGCAAAAAGCTAGTACAAAATAAAGATTTAATTTTACCGGGCAATGGACATATAACTCCCACAATAATTAGGTCTTGACAGGCTAAGGTCATATGATTCCCACATGTTTTATTTTGTTATTATCATGATATTGTGTTATTATCATGGTATAAATTATGCACATATCACTAGAAAAACTCAAATACTACAACATATCAAAAAATTGCACGACTTACCTTTCTCCGGTTCGCCATTAGAAATAAAATTTGTTGCACTTTTCATAAAAACAACGGTTTCACGGGCGACTATAGAAAAAATGGCCGTAAAAGTGACATTTGCGTTCCGTTCCAAATTTTTTTTTTGTGTGACCATAGGTTATATTTCTATTTTGGCGTTTTTGACAGTTTGTGGTAGATACTTTACCAAAACCTGGTAAAAACCTTCAAAAATCGATGTGGGAGACGTTCAACCCATAGCCTGGTTAAGGGTTGACCCATATTGAGAAACGACCACTTTATAATTAATTGTTGTAATAATCGTTCTACTGAACGTTCGTGTCGTCTAGTGAGGCGTGTAGTTCCGTGGTACGACATGTCACTTATGGGACAACAAGACGCTTTGCGAGATGACAAGTCTCTCTAAGACGGCGAGTCGCTCTGTGAGGCAAACGACTGAAATTGTTTTCTTTTTTTACTTGAAACACATTCTTATTATCACTGTCATTTGATTTTTCTTCTGTACTTTTTAGTTTAATTTTACTTTTTAAATAATCAACTGTTTAAAACAATCGATAATTTAATAGGCGATGCAGAGCTTGCATTCGTGCTGGAGGGAAACAATTTGAGCATCTGCTTTAGTTTTAAGAGGATAATAAAGTCTTACGATAATTTACTGTTTTATTTTGAATTAATTTTCCATGAGTTCCTTTCGCAAAAAATACGAAATAGCAGCTTTATTGGCAAGAAAAGTGGCAAGTGTTGTACTATTTTGAAATCTAGACTAAATGGGCCATCTTTTAAAAAAACTTGCCACGGGAAGTGTAGTAAATTTTTTTCCAACGTAGAATGTCAAAGTGGCCTGAAATTAATTTTTATACTATAGAAATGACCTCTTCACCAGTCTTGCAAATCTCCTCGCATTGATTTCTTCTAATGCTGCATCAATTTTTTGGCGCAATTTTGTCAGATTTTGAATTGGTTTTGAGTAGACCTTTTCTTTTATGCATCCCCAGTAAAAAAAATCTACTTTGATTCAGGTCTGGGGGCGAGGGGGCCATGAAATTGGTCCAAGGCGTCCGATCCATTTACCGGGATATTCTACATTTAAATATTCTCTTACAGGCCGGGCATAATGTGCTGGGCAACCATCTTGTTGATACCACATTTCTCTGTAAATGTTGAGTGGTACATCTTCTAGCAATGTCGGCAAATCATTTTGAAGAAAATGCAAGTAGGTGGCGCCATCAAAATTTTCAGTCAACTCAAATGGTCCAATTATTTGACCATTTAATATTCCTGTCCACATGTTGACTTTAAATTGGTACTGGGATCGGTCCTCACGCATCAAATGCGGGTTTTCCGTGTGCCAACCATGAAGGTTATGTAAGTTTAAATAACCATCTATTTTAAATGTGGATTCGTTAGTCCATAAAACTTTATTTAGAAAATCCGGATCTTCACGAATTTTCGCTAACATGGTTCTGCAGAAATCAACTCTGGGTGCGTGATCACGTGGTAACAAGCTCTGCACACGTTGTACATGATAAGGATGGAATTTGTATCGTTTTAAAATTCGATGTGCGGTACTCTTCGCCACACCCGATGCAATTTCAATCGCACGTACTGAGGTACTGGGGTCATTTTCAACTTCATTCAAAACTTCATCGTCGTAGTTTCCTTGAGGTCTCCCACCAGATGTACGAGCACTGGGCAATCGTCCTTCCGAGTATGATGCGTGCACATTTTGGAAAACACGATAATCTGGGTGGCGCTCCACATTCAGGTACCTCTCCCGATACAGTTGAGCTGCAGCAGAGGCATTACAACGGCACTCACCGTAGATAAAATGCATATTCTTGCGGTGTGTACAAATGCGGCATGTTGTTCTCACACAGTTTGCACAACACAAAGTCCAAAAAACAAAGCCAGAGTCTTCAAGTCCGGATAGAGTATCAAGTCCAGGGTAACACAAGCCAAAGTCGATAGTACGAAAGTAACACGATTACGAGAGATGCGCAGTAAACGAAGAAACGATGCGTACTAAATGTTATTTTTTAAATTTTGTTATGAACGACTCATCAAACATCGGCGTCACTATCCGTCTCACTCATCCTAAAAGTCGAATGACAATCTATCTCGCTCTGACAGACAGCATATCGGCGTCACTATCCGTCTCACTCATCCTAAAAGTCGAATGACAATCTGTCTCGCACTGACAGATAACATAACTACTATCCATTTCACTTTATCACTTTTGTTCATTACAAACAATGGAGACCGAACTTTTCAAACAAAAAAATATCCGATTTTTTTAAAATGAGGGATCCCTACAGCATAGAAATAGCAGTTTTATTGGAAATAAAAGTGGCAAGTGTTGAACTATTTTGAAATCTAGACTAAATGGGCCATCTTTTAAAAAAACTTGCCACTGGGAGTGTAGTACATTTTTTTTCCAACGTAGAGTGTCAAAGTGGCCTGAAATTATTTTTTATAAACCATAACTCGACAACATTTAATTATTTTACATAGTTAACAAATCATTGTTAACTAAGTAAAATAATTAAATTGACATTTCTCGAAAAAGTTGAATTTTGACACCCTTGGTAATAATCATATTACTTTGATTTGTGGTTACTATTAATAGTACTGTATTTTATTATTAATCAACTGATAGGCCTGAGTCTTTTCAAGTCTCAATCAGTCTTTTATTACAGTTTACAATTATCATAAAATAAAAAAAACAATGGCACTACAAACATTACTTATTCTCTCTATACTATAATTATTATTATTCTTCGACATAAATTATTTACTTATGCTAGGTACTTTTACTTTCTTAGAGGTTCAGAGTCCTTGTATCGTTTTACATAATCAGTCAATCATTTTTTTTAACTTGACAAATATTAATAAGGTACAATATATATTTTTTAATTATTGTGTATGGACACTTTTGATTACAGATAGGATACTATTAGTATAAAAGTCATTTGACGAGATCTTGCCGAATGGCACGTAAAACTAGAATAAATTTTTACTAACGGTAGTATTTGGCTTAATGTTATTATCATGAAGTAAAAAAAACAATGCCCCTACAATCATTATCATTACTTACTCTCTCTAACTTAACTATAAATTATTATTATTCTTCGGCATAAATCCTTTACTTAGGTTAGATTCTTTTACTTTTTTAGAGATCCAGAGTCCTTGTACAATTTTACATAAGCAGTCAATCTATTAAGATAACGAAACAAGATACGAGGAGTGATCAAAAAGTAGTGATAATGACCCACTTGTACAATTCATAATCTACTCATTCATACCAATAATTAAAGATCATTTAATTACGAGGTTAGATACAAAAAATTAAGTCTTAATTTTAAGAAACATAGAAACCGTGTCTAGTTGTTTGACGAATTCCGACGTAAAATATCATTATGGAGAAAAACGAAGTGCGAGCCGTTATTAAATACCTCAGTTTAAAAAAGTTAACGACGCAAGAGATCCATCGTGATTTAGTGGAGACTTTAGGTAAGTCTGCTCCACCATATTCTACTGTGGCAAGATGGTCACTTCAATTCAAGACTGGAAGAACATCGACAGAAGATGAGCACCGCTCAGGCCGGCCATCGACGTCAGTTACGCAGGAAAATATTGAAAAAGTCGAAAATATTGTTCTAGACGATCGTCGTGTTATAGTGCGTTATTTAGTCCAGGAAACTGGCATTTCATATGGCAGTGTCCAATCAAAATTAAAATATTGTCTGAGTATGAGAAAAGCCTCGGCGCGTTGGGTACCCAGAATGTTTACAGAAGATCGGAAGAAAACCAGACTCAATCTTTCAAGGCGCCGGTTGGACAGATTTCATGTGGATCCTTACAATTTTTTGGCTCGATTTGTCACTATCGATGAAACATGGGTTCACCGTTTTGATCCAGAAACAAAACAACAATCATTATAGTGGAAAATATCGTCGTCACCAACTCCAAGGAAATTTCGACCCACAGCATCGGCAGGCAAAGTCATGGCCTAAATTTTTTGGGATTCCGAAGGAATATTATTTATTAATTATCTTAAGAAGGGACACATAATAACAGGCGTTTACTATGCATCTTCAATAGATAAATTGAGAAAGGCTATAAAAGAGAAAAGACATGTCAAACTTAGTAAAGGCATTTTGTTTCATCAGGACAACGCGCCGGTTCACACTTCTGCTGTTGCACTGGATACCATTCAACAAGCTGGGTTCGAATTAGTGGATCACTCACCTTATTCGCTGGACCTGGCCCCCAGTGATTTTTATCTCTTTCCAAAACTAATAGAATACTTGCGTGGTAATAGATATGCCGATGATAATGAAGTGATAGAGGCCGTGGAAGGGTTTTTGGAAGGCTAAGAGAAATCTTTTTTTTTAAGGGGTTAAAAATGTTGGAGAAACACTGGACTCGGTGTGTATATAGAGAAGGAGACTATGTTGAAAAACTAATTTTTGTTATTTAAAAAATATATTATTTTCTGTTTCATTATCACTACTTTTTGATCACTCCTTGTACATTCTATTTTTTAATTATAATGTATGGACGTTTTTGATCACAGATAGGGATTACATTTTTACGAGATCTTGCTGAATGGCACGCACAACTAGATTAAAATAATCAGTAAGTTAATAATACAATCAAGTCCTATTAAATTGCAAAAGTCAAATATTTTTTCATTTCGTCTATTGTGTAGAAACCTCTTTTGTTGCATAATACTGGTTCGGATATTGCCTCTACGATTTCAGACTCTTGGTACCAGAGTTTATCTTTCTTATCGGGCCACTTGAATGTGTTTCCCACTGAAAAGGTCATGGTGCTGATTTCAAACGTTCTTCCGCTAACATTTTCTATGACGCCTGGGAAATATTCTCCTTCGTACTTAACAATAACGTAGTCTCCAGTTGAATATTTGTTTCCTTTCTTAGAAAATTTGCTTAGTGGCGCTTCAGATTCTGAGCTGTCAGTATCGTTTTCTTCACACTCTCCTATTTCTTTTTCTGTATCCATAGTATAGCTATCTTCACTTTCTGCATAATTTATCTCAGTATCTGTATTGTCTGAAGATGTGTCACTTTGTTTTCTTTTTGTTAACTGGTTGGGTTTCTTCTTTTTAATATTTTCTTGTTTGCTTAACCTTTTCAGCTTTTTATTTTCAATCTCTTTTAGTTTTAATTGCCTCTTTTTTTCCCTTTCCTTGGCTTTTATTTCTTTTTGTTCCTCTTTTTCTTTTTTTTCCTTTTCTTTTTTATTATGATAGTCCCTCCATGATTCACTTGTGATTACATAAGGAATTTTTTCCTTGCATTTTCTCTTTCTACCTTTCTTTTCTTCGTCTTCTCCAGGCCAAAATATGTGCCGTTTAAATGGCGATGGGACAACTACTGTGCTTCCGCCTTTCAACTGAATAGTTTTTGAGGTTCCAGGCCTTGATATGTCCTTTGAAGGTGTTTTTTCTGAAGCCTGTTGACTACAAGTAGAAATCATTTGAATTGGAACTCTGTCTTGGGCGGAAGATGTTTTAGCTGTGGCATTGCTTTCGCTTAAGCCATTAGGGGAAGCGCAAGAAGCGGTAGCTATCAAAGTTGATTTTGAATTTTTATTACTTGAAGCATACGAAACTGTTGAAGTTGTCGCAGTCGAATCGGGATTGGGAGTTGAAGCACACAATGTGGGCGCTGTTGCCGTTATAATATTTTGGGTATGAGTTGGAGCGCAGGCAGTTGAAGCTGTCGCAGTTGAATCGGGATTAGGAGTAGAAGCACGCAACGTGGGAGCTGTTGCCGTTATAATATTTTGGGTATTCGTTGGAGCGCAGGCAGTTGAAGTTGTCGCGGTCGAATCGGGATCGGGAGTTGAAGCACGCAATGTGAGAGCTGTTGCTGTTATAATATTTTTGGTATTAGTTGGAGCGCAGGCAGTTGAAGTTGTCGTAGTCGAATTGGGATTAGGCGTTGAAGCACGCAATGTGGGAGCTGTTGCCGTTATCACATTTTGGGTATTAGTTAGAGCGCAGGCAGTTGAAGTTGTCGCAGTCGAAACTGGATTCTGAGTTGACGCGCACAAGGTGGAAGCTTTTCTATCTTGGCTTTTGGTTAAGGCGGAGATATCAGTGGAAATATTTGCAGCCGGATCTAAGCTAAGAATCGGATTATTAATTGAAGCGCAGTTAATTATAGCCAGCGCAGTCGTACCCGGTTTGTTAGTTAAAACGCAAGATTTGGAAGCTTTTGCAGTTAGATCAAGTGTTTTTAACTTTTCCCTGGTTTCTTGATTTTCAATTTGTGCTGTCGATGTATGTGAAGCAGAATTGTTAGGTACTGACGCTACTTTTAAATGGTTGGAATGTGTATAATCATGGTCAATTTGACTGTGTAATCGGTTATATTCAGCTTGTTCGGCTTGTACCTGTGACATCTGTTGTGTTTGACTTGTAATGTTATCTGATCTCGTATTTGTAACTGAGGAATCATCTTCGTTCACTTGTAAATTCGATATTTCGTCTAATGACCCGCTTGACGTAGACGGTTCGTTAACATGATCAAAACGTTCAACTGCCTGTTTATTACTTGCCCATATTACGTACAGCGAAAGGTCTTCCTCGTTTAAACGAGAGTTTAATTCGTCTCTACTTTTATAGAAAAGTTCTTTAAACATCTGCATTTTTTCAGCCCCAAACTTCGCCACTATTTCTTTTTCCAGGTAATTAAAAAAAGTAATTTGTTCTTTTGGAATTTGCGGTGTTGATAGAGACTTTATTTTAGTTAGATCGACATAGTCTGGACCAAAAGGGTACAACCCACCAGCACGAAATCCGTTCTTAACTGAGCTCTCAGTTATTGACTTCAACGCTGTTTTAAGGACAGGAGCAAAAGTTTCTTTTTTTTAGATTTTGTCCTAAGTGCTCTAACTTCCAATCTTTGACAGCTTTTCTCCAGTAAACTTTCAATGGTCTGAATACAGCGAGATCCATTGGTTGGAGAATATGTGTACTGTTTGGGTATAACGCTATGATCTCAATGCCGTTTTCAGCACAAAAATTCGACAAATGTAGGGTTAGATGTGACCTATGGCCATCCAAGAAGAATAGAACGGGTTTCTTGATATTTTGATCCACCAACCATGGATTGAACTTATTTGCGATATATTCGAAAAAGGCGGGTCCGGTCATCCAGCCACTTGCTGTGCGTCCAATTGACCATTCTTTTGGAAACGGAGATGAAATTACAGCTGGAACTCTCTCATAGGCATACACTACCATGGTGGGTGCCAATTGTCCAGCTGTATTCCCGGTAATCAACACTGTCAAATTGTCCTTATCGTCTCCAGATGATTGGTAGACATGTTTGTCACCTTTTCTTGCATGAACTTTCCCAGCTTTAGGGGACAAATAGAAGGCGCTCTCGTCTGTATTAAAAATTCTTTGAGGGTCTTCCAAAGCTTCTTTCAGATCGTTTTCTTGTATATATGATTCAACCTCTTTAAACCAATTTTTTATATTTTCTTCCGTTACTGCATCTCGCGCAGTTGTTAAATTTTGTGCTGTTCGCTCAGACAATGCAGGATGTCTTTTTAGAAAAAGATTATACCATTTCTTGCCTGGCCTATTGTCAGTAAAAGGCGTTTTTATCTTCTGGTCCACAATAATGCGTTGCACACTGTCGAGCAATTCGTCTCTTGTAATGGGAATGTGCTTTTCCGCCATGTCAATTACCCATTTTTCTAAAAGGTTTTCTGCTTCTGTAGACAAATACGTACTAGGGCCCATAGAACATTCGACTGGAGTTTTACCCGAAATTTTGTCATATAGGGTAATCCTGGGCACACCATACTTGTTTGCTGCAGTTGCAATTTTTCGGCTTTTTTGACCGCTTCTATAGCCTGAGCCATTTGTGCAGGCGTGTAATTTTTTTTAGGCGCCATTTCTGCCAAAAAAAAACTTATGTCGATTATTGGATCGTACGGTATGCCCAATCATCGACACGGCTGTCGATCATTGGAAACAGTTTGACAATCTAGATGGAAGATGTTTTTTTATAAAGTGCTTGAAACACTTAGCTAAATTACTAATAAAGCTGCTTATATTATGAAAAAAATATATTTCGACATTTGTCGATAATTAGAAAATGCGATGAAAAAATATCCAATGATCGACAAGCGTATTTTGGCATCTCAACTTAACCTGTCATTACTAAAAACCTACTAAAAGGTATTGAATTTCAGCTTCAATCAAACAAATAATTATCAATCTCGGTAAATCAAACCAAACATAAGTTATGTGCAATAATTGTTACTCACCTCCTTAAGGATTCCGCTAGTAAAACTGGATTTCCGAAAGAGTTGTCCGCCGGTCGATATTTACACCTTCGCCATTTTGTACAAAATGGCCGAATGTAGGAAATGTCATCCACAATGACAGGTTAGTGACAGTTGTCTATGGCTCAATGCTTAGGTGCGTTCGAAAACGTAGTCTTATTTTTTTGCGTTTAGTTTTTTAGTGTCGAACAATGGTGCGTTGTCGAGCATTGGGTGCTTTACCTTATAATTGTTTGAGATATTCATGTTCGATTGTAAGCTCAGCAAATTTTACAATATGGTATCTTCCTACTTTTGTTCTTCACTTGAAATCCAGTTTCTTCAGTATCAATCTTTTTTCTTGCCTGGCTGGCGCATCGTGGTCGCTTGCTACTTGAAGACATTTTCTCGACGGCACGCAATGCAGCGTAGTCCAATCGTCGCAATGGCTCAAATCGAACTGACGAGAGTGACGAGACAAAGCGAGTGCGTCAAACGCCTGCTGCTCGCACGTGAGTGAGCGAGAGGGGTAATTGAGCCGAACCACAGCCTTCTCTATTGTCTTACAAGCCGTGCTGTTAAGTTTGGCAACGTCGCATTTCGGGATCGCGTGAACCTGTAGGTGAACCGAGCTTTGAATGGGATGTGGCACGATGTGGATGGGATGATAATGATAGATAAGTAATTATTGAATGAAAAATAAAACTGAGATAAATTTATTGATGAATTTATTGACAAAGAACAAATTATGATTTTAAAAATACATTTAGCTTTCTTTTATTTGTTTTTTTTTCAGCCTGTGAGCTGTTTACATTTTTAGTAAAATTATTTAAAATGATATTAAACAAAATTTTACATATTGTACTAAACAATGGTTTCAGTGAGTGCCCTGTTTCACAATAGCCATCAATGTCCACAAAAAATAAATCTGATTGAAGGCTTAAAATTGTAAGTGATGCCAATTTATCTGGCATCATCTAACTTAAAAAGCGTGGTTTTCAAGTTACTGTCGTTAATAATATAATTTAAAATTGCATATAAATGAAAGCATACAAATTTCACTGAATCTGTGGGTATCATCAAGCCTCCTCTTTGTAAGTAATCAAAGTAAGTATCACCTATGCATTGACCTTTGTTTTATTTAAATGTGGATATGCAGTGAACACAGTTTGTTTTTTTGCAATTGAATGTACTGCATATCCACATATAGTATAAATTTGTGAAGGTTCGTCTATTTCACAATTTGCAGACTTCAAGTAGTTACTTGATAAAATTGACTCAAATTCCTTTGGTAGATTTGATTCAATGCTAGAATGTACAAATTCCTTAGAATTTTTCAATTCATTAACTATATCCTGAAGTTTAATAACATGTCTCAAACGATTTTTTTTTCTCAGCCTCTATAGGTAATTTGTGTACATGATACATTATAATTGCATTCAGATAAAAAGCGATACTGTCCAAACCTCTTCAATACAGTCTGATTGGAATTTTCCCAATAAAACATATTTAACAGAAAAATCTTTAAAGGTAAAGCTCCCAGATGCAAATATAGGTGTAGATACTTGACGCTCCTGAGATATAATTTGCACAGCCGAAGAGTTCGAAGACGCAGATGTGGGCTCCAATGCTTGTGAATGCACCGCAGAGCTCTTAGACGGAGGTATAAGGGCCGATACTTGAGGATTCCGAGATATATTTTGCACAGCCGAAGAGTTCGAAGATGCACATATGGTTACTGGTAATGCTTGTGGATGTACCGAAGAGCTCTCAGATGCTGGTTTGGGATGCACACGCTGCACACAGGTCGATTTGGCCGATTTAGGCGGCCAAAATTATTTGACAGTATATTTAGGTTTGGTAGTTGATTTTAAATAAAAATACATAGTTTTGCATCATTAGAAATAAATATTTATTAAAAATAAAAATAAAACATTATTCATCATCCTCATTTGGCTGACCCGGCTGCAAAAGATCAAGTGTCTCGGGAGAAAATGACTTCCTTGAAGGTTTTTTGGACTTTTTCATACTACTCATTAGCGGGTCTGAGCTTAACAGTAATCTATTAAATATATCCGCATTGCATTCCTCTCTAGAAAATTTCCTAGCGTAGTTCTGGCGGTAAGTCCGAAAATGTTTGTTTCGGGCTTCAGCTGCCTCTTCTGAGAGATGTCCTATGGGCAGGAGGGCATTTTCTATGATGGCTCCGCCATGGATCAGGACTTTATGCATGGTTGGAGTCATTGGATGCCACCCATATAACTCAACATATAGCTTTGCCGTCTCTAAAGCGTACTGATCGTATTTCATAACATTTATGTTATAGCCACTTGATATAGCTTCTAAAATTATTTTCAGCCTGTAAATCAGGTCAAAATTGATTCCAGTGATGTCAGCGGCCAGTTGTGGATTTTCAAAAAATCGTCTGCTGGTGTTGCCATCGTTAGTATTGCCAAAATTAGTTTTTGGCATATCCACCAGGAGGCCTGTTTCGAGGCGGAACCTTTCCTGAATTTCATGTTTTCTATTTTCTTCAATATTTTTTTCTTCTTGCGTCTTTCTTGTGCGATATTTTTTTATGGGTAATTTATAGGCCAAGTGAAGAATACTTTCAAATATCCGGATTCGTGCATGTAGCACTGAAATCCCAAACTCTAAAGTTTGTGAGCTGACTTCATTCTTTTTTGTTAAATTATTAAAATCCTTCGATGTAGCACCACATATATAACATTTACTGGTTGATGTAGTATTGGTTGCTGCATTGCAGACTTTACCGTCAACCATGATCATTTTAAAAATGTGCTTAAAATTGAATTTTTCACCCTTTAGGTCCACTTCTGTGGTCGAAAGTGACTTTACACTGTCTTCAACGTAACTTATCTCTTCTTTGGTGACATCTTTACATTCTTTAACGAATCTAAATCGTATTGGGCGACAGTATCTTGGAGAAGACGGTGTGGGGTTTTGCCAAATCACTTTTTTCTCTTCTTCTCCACACACAATTTTTAAGGGCACAAAGGAACTTAAAAATATATTTGCATCTGTTTCCGCATCGTTGCTAAATCTCTGCTTAAACTGTGCCTGTTGGGAACCGTCACAACCCCATTTGCTAATTATCTTCAGAGTATTCCTTTCAGCCTCATTAAGTGTCATTAAGACTTCTTCTAGGTACAGTGATAAGCGCCTAACGGTGAGATCTATTAGGCACTGTAAGTTGCTTTCGACGGAGGTAGTAGTAACATGTAGTGTTTCCTTGGGAGGATAACATTCTTGTTTGGCTTTTAACAATAGATCGTAGCACGGGTAAAAGCTTTTATTTGTCGCCCTTATTATTTCATATTGACGTCTTGTCAAATCTGCTTCTACAAACATTAAAAGTGCTTGCTGAGGGGTCAGGGGAGCATCATCTTCCTTTGTTTCGGAAAGCCTTTTTTTATATTCAATTGTACTTTCTGGAGAATTTGTGATATCTTTTAGGACTTGAGAAGCATTTCTTTTTCCACTTTTTTGTAAAACCACTTGGGCAGCATGAATTATTACTTCTTCTTCCACGACAGAACGAATTTCTTCCGTCTTCCTCCTCTTACTTCGCTCACTCGATTCACTAAATGATTTGCAGGGCCGACCTGGGCGATTTTCTTTCGATATAGGTATTTCAAATGTCCCATCTAGCCAAGAATCGTTTTTCAAAAAGGTCTCTTTAATATTGTGCGCTTTTGACCATCTTTGTTTTATGTTGGTTTTGAAATATGAGAATTTATGCTTCAGAAGTTTCTTACTCTCTTCTGTGTCACCATAAGTCGAGAGGAGATGATTTTCTAAGAATTCTAGTTTCTCATTGATCGATGGCAGATTTTGCTCATCTAACTGATCAAACAGATGTCTACGAGTAATTATTTTCACACCAGATGTGCCTAAAACAAATAAAAGTCAGTTAATTATAAAACAGAAAAAAAAATTTTTTTTTCTTTATTTGCCAACAAAATTTAAAAATTAAATATTTTGAAAAGCTGTGCAAACTACTGGCCAAATTTTGGAAAGATATTAGCTAAAGGTTCAAATTAATTAACTGTAATAAAATAATGATCGGGACGGACAGGGACATACTACAAAAATACGTTTTTATACTAAATTTACTCCAAAAAATAAACGCTAATAAGACTATTTTTAAAGACCTACAAATATAATAAATTGAAACAATTTAAAAATATATATATATCATTATCGTTTAGGTGCTTACCTGAAGAACTAGAATCCATTTTTTATTATTTTTTAACTAATTCAAACATAAAAGATATTCACTTTTAAAAGTTTGTTCACACAGAGAGCACCGAGATTGGATACGTACACCACGAGCGACGATCAAATTCCGATTACTTGTAGGCGCTCTCTCGCACAATACAAGGGGTGGGAGGGGTTGGGTATTGTTCCTCTAACTACCTGCTAGGGCAGGTAATAACCTGTTTTGCGCCCGGATATACTTTTGGAAATTCACTTTTGGCCGCCCAAATCCCTCAAATCGATCTATGTGCGCTGGAGGATCTATCAGAGATATATTTAGCATAATCGAAGATCTAGCAGATTCAAGAGTGAGTGTCGATGTTGGAGCCTTTGTTTGTAATGCATTCTTTGCCAGTGATGCAATGAATGACTCGGATGATAGTGCAAGCGTGGATATGGAAGCTGGTGGACCTTGTGATGTGGAGCAATCTTGACCAACTATATCGCTGTTAAGGATTTCGGCTGGTAAGAAGTCTTCTTCAGAAAAAACGCTGGGGTTGAGTGGAAATATGCCTGTAGCTCTGAACCCTGACATACCTTTGTTTATAGATGCCACAGCTGAATATGCTTTGTATGAAAGTGAAGCAACGTCATATGGAGTTATTTTTTCAGCATGTCGAGATTTCAAAAACAAATCACACTCTTTAAGCAGCTTTAAAGGGCCCAAAAAATGTTAGATCCAGAGGTTGCATACGATGAGAGGCGTGTGGAGGCAAGGAAAGCAAGTGGATATTATTTTTTTTGCAGTGTTCATAGATTTGTAGTGAATTATGGCTAGCATGGTTATCTAGTATCAGCAAAACGGGTTGTTCCGGGAACGGTTTAGCGTAGGAAGTAAAGTGTTGCAACCACTCGAAAAAAAGTTGCTCGTTTATCCAGCCATTATCAGAGCATTTATAAATTGCTCCAGCTGGACCATCTTTTTCAAGCTGTGGAACCATATTTTTTCTTGGAAAGATATACATTGGTGGAACGAACCCACCGGCAGCACTCATTGGACACAGCATTGTAATATTTTTACCGCGCTCCCAACTTGTAATAGAACCTATTCGTTTCACGCCTTTTGCAGCTAAGATTTTTCCGGGATCCTGAACTGTAGATCTCAGTCTCATCACAGTTATAAATGTTACTTTGCTGAAATTTGTATTTCACCATCAATTCTTCAAGCAGTTCAAAAAACAGTTCAACTTCTGTTCTGTTGAAAGCAGTGATTCTGTTGATGCTCGTAGCTTCTGGTTTGCGAACGGAGATGTTGTTTCGTTAAGCATTAAAAATCACAGTTTTGGTATAATAATTTTGTAAATCATCTTGTTTACAATAAAATTGTCTTAAGCATTAAGACAATTTATAATAAGAAAAAAATTATAATATTTTAAAACATCATAATTTTAAAATAATTACAAAAAAGCGCATCATGAAATATTAATTGACATCAATTATATAAATCTAGTCAAATAAATTACAGAACTTTGTCAAACCCACTTTTGTTCAGAGCATCGATTATACTTATTGAATTTTGTTTGTATTTGTCACCGTTGATCTTTATCCTCAAGTCTTTATCAATTGAATATCTGGTTCGATTTTTTTAAATAAATGATATTTTTTATAATACTCGGCTCGTTCCTGGAGCGTGTGCAATAATTCAAGTAGCCGTGGCTTTCTTTTTAAGTGGCCGGTCAATGTTTTGTGCCATGCCTCTACTAAATTTGTGGTGCGGTGTCGTTCGCCTTCGCAGTTCCAAATTTTTATTGGTATCGAGGGGTTTTTAAGCCAAAAATCAACAAAATAATCATTAAAAAGTGTAATTTTTTCATTTTCCGGCGCTGTTTTTTTCAACTGATATGAATAAGCGCGCGTTACCCATCCCTGGCATAGGGTTGCCAGGGATGAATAATCTATCTTACTCTGTTTCTAACACGCAACGTAAATAAGCACTAATTAACAGACTGTCGCCTTTTTTTGTGGTGTTGCACAGCCTAGCGAGTAGCGACATCTCTTGCACCATAGATGAACTGTTTCAAGTAGGTACTCAATTAATTATAGTCGCATTTCTACAATTGATTAGCTTACATTAAACCAGCCGTTTCTACAACATTATCGAAACGAGTAATTAAAAAAGTTACTTATATCGTTTTTGCTGATTGTACTTCGGGTAAGTCTCGTGGACCCAGTGGGAATTCATGTATGAAAATTTTGAACGCTATTTAAAAATGTCATGGACCCTTTGGGAAATGAAGAACAATAGAGCCGTGGACCTTTGGGAAGAAGCCCTTGAATTCACTGCGTGCGCGACTCTAGCCATTTTTATTTTTTAGTTATTACCTTGACCACCATTGCCCACTGACTCCCATTACCCCGTTTACCTCACTTGTCTTGAAGTCTGGCTGCTGATGTCTTATAGAATATAATTAATTAAATATAAAAATTAATGTTCAACACCGCCAGACACTCTCCGTCGGCTGTAATTTCTGCCAGACGCTTTACATTTCGCAAGTAAATTATGCAATTATACCTACAATCTGAGCCGTGATTTTTGTATATGATGTTCAGGGAGCTATAACAACTAAGCCCTAGCAGGTATTCATACATTCCTAGTACGTAGGTACTAACTAGCACTACTATTTCCCACACATTTGGTTTATGAGAAAATAAGTAAGGTCTGGTGGCCCTGGGATCTTGGTCTATCTATAGATAGAGGCGCTTATCTACCTTTCACATTACCAACTTTTTTTGGACACTTGTATATTGTACCTTGGTAGATAGTTAGATCTGATGTATATCATATTTGAAACATTGTCACATGTAATCTCAAAAGAAAAGACATTAAGTATAGGTAAAACGATTTTATTTAAAATAAATTGTATATTTACTAATTAATTATATCAATACTATGTAAAATAAATAGTAAATTATATTGTACAACATATTTCCGCCTTTTCATTTCCGTTGGAGTAAAAAGGATGCAATAATTGAGCTAAAGTTATGTCGAGTTGCGATAGAGAAGTGTTTCTACCGAAAAATCATAACTTCACACACAAAGGCAAACAGTCAATAAATGAAGTTTTAATTCATAGGCATGTGTACGTGAAGGAGTCTCTCCTGCGTCTGTTTTTTCGAAACATTACACATAGAAAAAACGAAACAAAAACATGTTTTACGTAGGCCTGAGAAAACAAAAACATAGTATATTGTGCATAGCCACGCCTAGTATTGTCTCCTGCGCGTGTTTATTTCGAAACATTATACAAAAACATAGAAAAATTGGGCGTGGCGTGGCTATGCACAATGTATGTACCTAATATGCCGTAATGTATGTACCTAATATGCCGTATTCAGATTTGCAGAAAACATGTTTTTATTTCGTTTTTTCTGTGTAATTTTTCGGAAAAACACGCAGGAGATATGCCTTGACAGACAGGTACATCAAACACAATCCATTTGTCAGTGTGTGCTTGTAAATATCAGGGAGTTTCCTGCTATTTATTTCGACGCCATCTTGGCTTCAACGCTCCTTCTAGACCTATCAGGTTCTCAGGCTTCTATCTTAGAAACTAGATAAAATTTCCGGTTACATCTAACTTGGGTAAATAGTCAATCTTTTCAGCAAAGTCATCATAAGTGCAGCAGAAGCTATGGCCGTCGTCGGGCCGCCATTTTAGCCACGCGAAGTTGTTTAACTCGCAGATGTCATGGCAGAATGTCAGCCAATCTGTGGAGAAAGTGGTTATTAAAGCGTGTTTACTGCACTTGTTTTTTTTTAAACATTACACAGAACAAACGAAACAAAAAAACATGTTTACTGTCTGAAAAAAAAACCATAGTTTATTGTGTCTGAAAAAAAATACATAGGCACGCCCCAATGTTTCAATATTTTTTGTGTAGTTTTGAAAAAAACGCGCAAGAGACACGATTTTTTTTGTGAGTTCTTAAAACATTACATAAAATTATCGGAACATTGGGGCGTGGTTATAGACAATATACCTACTATGATTTTGTTTTCTCAGGCCGTCGAAAAACACTAGTTTTTGTTTCGTGTTTTCTGTGGTTTCGAAAAACTTAATAAATCAGAGTCCGTCAGCACAGCTGGGCCACAATGGAAAAAACAATATTTGGCTACGCCTAGAATTTCTCATTTGTCGACTACAAATCGCAAAGGTTAATTCTTGACCTCGTTTCTCGCGGGTTCGCGTTTAAAACTTAGGTATGGGGTTTCTTGTGGCCCAACTGCGCTGACGTCAGCTCTAGAAGAAAAACAACTCTTAAATAAAAAAAATGTATCATTCCCGACAATCAATTGCATACAACTTTAAAACGGCTGAACCAATTTTGATCAAACATAGCCAAGAACCATCTCGATTACGTCATTTGTGTTCCCTTAGAGGCGACTAAGGAAACACAAATGAGACCTGCCTCCTAGTAATCCATCCCAGGCAACGACACTTCATTTTTTTCTGAATCTGAGGTGTCGTCCTATGGTCTCATGCGGTGTGGTAGGCTCTGCAAACCTTATGGTCAAGATTGAGGTCAAGAGTTAACCCATCTTATAATTAAAAAAAAAAAAAAACAACACGTCAGACTGATAACACCCCTCTATTTGTGGGGGGTTAAAAATAGTCCATCCAAATCCAAATAAACGAATGGACCGATTTCGATGCGGTTTTTTTGGATCAAAATTAGATCAGCCATTCAAAAGTGTGTAAATGAAAAGCTATAAGCAATCGAATGTCGGGGCTGAAACAAAATGTTAGAGTTCTAAGTTACCTGTAGTAGTTCGGTTGAAGAAAGAAGAGTTAATGGAAATAAAAGCAGTAGCTGTCTTCTCTGTTGGGTCGTGGACCACCTGGAAATAATTATAGATAAGTATTGTTAAGAGAAAATCGATGGACGACACAAGTGGTACAACACTATCAGTCCATGCGGTGTGGAACAACAAATTAATAGATCGGGGGGATATGTGTTTTTGCATTGTAAATCGAATTAAAAGGACTGTACAACCAGGAAAAGGTGTTGTTAATCTAACAGTATTATAGTAGCTCTAAAAAATAAACACCACACTCAAAATTTCAGGCTTTCCCTTATTATATCGTAGGGCTTTGGGTACACAGTAAAGCAGGGTTTCTCAAAGCGGGGTACGCGAACCCCTAGGGGTTCGCCATTCATCGGTAGGGGATTCGCGGCAAGATTTACGTGATAGCGGCGGCTTGATGACTGGCGGGCACGTGCGGCACTTTGTCCAAAATTACTCCTAAGATTGACTTAATTTGCGACAAGAAACACCCATCACATTAATATTAAAAAGATATTTCTTTTGACACTATATTTGTTACCTTTGGTTAGTCAAGGGGTTCGCTGTCATCTGGAAACTTTCAACAAGGGTTCGTGGAGCCAAAAGTTTGAGAAACCCTGCAGTAAAGGAATGAGTAATTTCGCCGCTTGACTTGAGGGCTGATAGCTCAGTTGGTTAGAGCTCCAGGAGATCTAATTCTGGGGTCGTGGGTTCAAGTCCCATTCGCGCCGAACATTTTCCTTTCCCTAAAAATTAAGCGGTGATAGCCCAGTCGGTAATGAGCCAGACTTGTAATCCGAAGGTCGTGGGTACAAATCCTGGTGCGGGCCTGTACCACTAAATTCATCTTTTCGGTTTTATGTACGGATTTCTAATTATCACTTGCTCAACGGTGAAGGAAAACGTCGTGATGAAACCCGCCCTCCAAGAAAATTTTCGAAAGACGAGCGGTCCACCAACCCGCATTGTGCCAGCGTGGTGGACTATAATAATAAATAATAATAAATGTCTTTATTTCAAGCAACATCGGCTCATTTGTTAGTAAAATAGTCTAAAAACTTAAAATTATGTTAGTACTTACTAATAATGATGATTTAGATGATTAAATAACATTTAAATTAATTCAATATTAATGGCATGTGTCCTATTTTAAGGCTGGTTGTGATGGACCAAAACCTTGATGAAGTGTCCCAATAGTGGGGAGTCAGTTTTCTCGCTCAGCACCTTCAAGATGCTATTGGAACTGTTCCGGGTGCGCGTCAGTAGAGATTCTTTTTCTAATAATTGCGAAGAAATCGTCAGTTCTCGCATTCGCAAACATTTCTGACGCGCTACAAAATCTTGGAAGTCCCTATAGCATCCTGAAGCCATTATTGTACTGCACCCGCAGGGCATTGTAGGCCTTCTGCGTAAAGTTAGTCCACAGGGCGCAGGTGTAGAAAGTTTGGCAGTATGCTTTGAATAGTGTTATTTTGACCTCTACACTACACTGTGCGAACCTATGGCTTAAATCCCCTTCGTGTTTCGAAGGGAGGCCCGTGCCCTGAGGTGTGGACGTATACGGGCTGGTAAAAAAAATTGTGAAAATCTTTCTAGACCTTTCTTACCTTAAAGAAGTACATGGGCACGGGCACAATGGGGTTCTTGTTCTCGTCGTCGTCGAGATATATCTCGTGGTTCTCTCCCAAGTCGTTGGGGAGTTCCAACACGTCGTAAGTGCCCGTGTATACCTCCAAAGTGCGGTTCAATTTGAAGGCCCGGCGACGGACGGCCTGGAAAAGACGGGGGTGGCTAGATTTGTGACCATGTCAACTTTGACGAGTGCTTGGAAGGCGCTGTTCATACACAAACAATTAATTTCTGCCATGCTGAACTGGGAGTGAAAGAAAATGTACAATGTACAGAGGCCAGCGCATCAGGTTACTCCGTTTTCACTGCAAAACCGCTCTTATCACAACAGCACAGAGTGCACGCGTGTGGTAACCTGAGTTGCGGCCGTCCGTACCAGCTGCCAACTCTTCCCAGGCATACGGTAAAAGTCAGTAAGTGGGAGCGAGGGTTTTGCAGTATCACGGGCGAAAGGCTGACAATCTCAAACCCCAGGAATTTGTGTCGAATGTGGCATAAATTGGTTCTAGAGCCACTGAGACTGCCTACCCCGATAGGTGATTTTCCATAGGAAATGCTGGTCAGTGAGGTTAAGCAACGCACACAGAGACAGAGGACCTGATAGTGACCAAAGTGGCAATTTATCACAAGCGTTTCCGTGCTTCGAAGGGCACGTTAAGCTGTCGGTCCTGGCTGTTGTCGATTGACTACTTAAAACCAAATCGGAGGCCGTTTGGCGGTTTGAAAACTCTGACACCATCACGTTGGCCACATACTTGACTATACCTACACGATAAGAAATAATAATTAACTCTCACATCTTCTAAGGCAGCCCAGTCGCCCGCGTTGCCTCTCATCCATTGCGGGCTTGTATTGACGTAATGGAACGTCGCACGCTGCATGTAAATCATTGGAAAGTCTGCTTTAGGAGCCAGGTGGCCGCGGGTTAAGAACTGTAAATAAATAAATAAAACGCCATACACTCAAAGGCCCACACTAAGGTTTTCTCTTGAGTCGTGGGTCCCACCCACGGAACACACATAAAGATAGACATAAACACCCATGACCCGAGAACAAACATCTGCTTTTTACACAAACATTTGCCCCGACTTTGCCGTGATCTTTATTTCATAGAGGGGTGAGTTAACATATCAGCTGACTGTACAGAGACCAGCGCATCAGGTTACTCCATTTTCATTGCAAAACAGCTCTTATCATAACAGCACAGAGTGCACATGTGTGGTAGCCTGAGTTGCGGCCGTCCGTACATTCCATTTAGTTAAATAAATGTGACTGTGTTTAGTAAAACAACTTTTGGGGTAGTCAATAAGAGCTATTTATCACGAAAGTTGTACCTTGCCATTTTCACAGTCATACTGAGAAAAATAATCCTAGATACCTATGCCAAAAGCTATTAAATAATTTTAGTACACAGTCCTGGATTTGTCAATAGGCCGTATAGGCTGCGGCTGCAGATTTCAGAGTTTTCTCATGGTTAAATGGTTTTCTCATGGTTTTTTATACTAACACGTTAAATCCCTATAGAAACTCATTCCCATCGATTTATCAAGCCTAGGTCTATCTATACTATTATTGCACCTTTTTAACTTTAGTGCCTTCTTAACTACAAATGGATAATTATTACTTTAGAAAAGTACATGGGTCGGCGGAAATAAAGTGGCATACACTCATAACAAATATCAATCCGGCACTGAGCACAGATAGGTCTTACTTGGTTTTTAGTGATGTATTGATCACTCATTTCTCGACCTAACAAGTAGTCCAGCCTCGCTCTCTGGTTCTTGTTCTTGTAGAGCTCAGTCATGCTGATTTTACCGAACAGACCGCCCTCTGAAATAAGTTAAATAATGGTTTAAAAAAACGTTTGCTAACCCAAGTTTGACGTGTGTATCTGTTCCTTCCTTCCACCCGTCTCGTCGCGTGCGATACAAATCTCGTACACCATGTGTTCAAAAAGCACGTGAAGGTTAAATGTACCTACCTAACATCCTGTATGTTCCATGAAATAAATATATTTTAAGTTTATCGTGTATGTAACGAGGTGGCATGCGCCTCGTCTTCATCCTCTCCTTCTCCATCCTCTTTTCGCGACATTTTTAGATAGATAGATAAAACCTTTATTTAACTGACACATCACACACAATTACAAAAAATAAAAAAATAAAAATAATAAAGTAAAAACATTTGTATCTTAACGATTAATTAAAATTAATGTGTTTGGAAGAGTATAGCGTGTGTTTGAGAGTGAGTAGGAATGTGTGTGAGTGTGTGTATGTGTATGTGTGAGTGATTGGTGTTGCGTGTATCGTGTCAGTGAAAATGGCGCTGGCTCAGCATTTGTTGTGGTAAGAAACCACAACGCCGCTGTTATTCTGCCAGGACCTAAGTGGACGGAGGCGCTCTCTGCGCGCTTTTACTCTTCAGTTTTGGCATTCCTAATCCAAATTCGAAATTGAACACTTCTACTGGTCATTCGCTGGGATGACACAGACCCAACTAAGTTTCCGTCGCAGGCGCACGCCCGCTATAGTGAAGTGTGTGACAAACTTGACTTACTTTAGTATCAGAGTTTTCAAGCCGCCAAATGGCGTCTGATTTGGTTTTACGGCTGCAATCAATTGACAAGACAACAGCCGGGACCGCTGACTTAACGTGGCCTCCGAAGCACGGAAACGCTTGTGTTAGACTGTCACTTCGGTCACCCATCAGGTTCCCTGCCTCTTTGTACGTTGCTATACCTCACTGATTGGTAAAAAATAGCGAGCGCCACTGGTGAGCGTATATAACGGGGCCCTTCGTCGTAGATAGAAGTTTTAGGTCCCTATTATACAGGGTGTAACAGAAAGGTGTAGTCATATTTCAGGATGGTGACCAGTCAATAAAACTGAACAACTTTCCTCAAGGAACATATTTAAAATTTCAAAAAAAAAATTCGCCTCTCCATACAACTTGTGCGATCAGCTGATAGGTTTAGTATGAAAGGCCGATTTATTTTATTTTATTTCAATTAGGTTCTTTGGGGAAGTTGTTCAGTTTTATTGGCTGGTCACCATCCTGAAATATGACTACACCTTTCTGTTACACCCTGTAGAATGCGAGTCAGAATCTGATCTATACTTAAGGCGACTACAGCACCTAAATTACGATTTTATGATGCGTAGATAAGCATGACGCACTGCATTAAATCGCAGAAAAAAATACTACGGTAATATTCAGGACATAAACTAGATAAGATTCTTGCTGAAAACATGATTCAGCACTTTTGGTTCGATAGAAAAAGCTCCCAAAGTCACCTCTAAATACCAATATTGTGTATCTTTTAAGCTATAAAAAACGATAGTAAAATGCACACAGGAACTTGAATTTGCTATCAAAATGTTCGTGATTGAACACTCTCGATAAGTAGTTAACGCGTTTTTCGATTTAAGCTGTCACCTTTCCATAAATCTCATTTTTCTAACTTTCGAACATGTTTTTACGCACGCACGCTTTCATAGTCCGTAAACTTCGTGTATCGATCGACACTGTTCGCACTGCCGGCTCAGGCCTGTTGAGAGACGGAGATGGCACTATTCCTATGTGTGCTGCCTTTATCGGGTGTTGTAGTCGCCTGAAGTAGCTGTCATCTTTGTCATTTAGAAGTGAGAGAAAGAGACAATCAATACTTAAGTATAGATCAAGAAATGAGTCTCCTTCTGTAATACGGTCCTTAGACTTGGGCTTCGAACGCTTGTGTCTCTGGCATTGTAGCTCCTAAAATCTAAAGCAGTGGTTCCTAACCTTTTTAATATTGTTACCCCTGTAACCTATGAGGAAAACTGATTTTACCCCCCTTTAAAATGTTATCAAATCAAACAATACAAACAATATTTTATCTTTTATTTTAGAGAAAAACTTTTTCTTTTTGTGTTCTCTGTTTGGTATCTCTGTTTGGTAAAAGATATTTAAATTTTGCACCAATTTCATCGCATAAAATGCAGATTCTCGAGTTTGTAGCACTCACTGCCACGAATATGGTTCACAATTATGATTTTTTTACGATTCTAATAATTAGATTCTTCTTTACCCCCGTAAAATAGCTGATTTACCCCCGCAGGGGTAATTACCCCCAGGTTAGGAACCCAGGGTCTAAAGGGATGGATGAAACGATTTCGATGCGGTTTATTTACAGATAAACACGTCAAACTTATAACTTCCCTCTTTTTTGTCGCGGGTTAAAAAATAAAAATAAACCCGGTCAAATCATAATACTGCATGGTTGACTGGAAGAAATCCCCTTGTGGGATAAGTCCGCCTTTGTACTGTTTTTTTCTTTTAATGTGTTTTGTGTAACTTATGCTCATGTACAATAAAGAATAAATAAATACATACATACATACGTACTTCAAACATCATTTTCTTCGTTTTCCTGACTCAAATTTGAAAAAAAAGCAACTAACCAATAAACTGCGGGCGTCGCTGCCACTTTTGGCTGAACTTGGCGTTCGGAGACAGCCTGTGGTGCACATACAGGGTGGACACCAGCTCGCGGTCGTAACACGCCTCGTACAGAGGATACAGGGTGTTGCGGACACGATAGCCCACTCTGGAAATTAACATCACACCATGTACAGGGTGTAAAAGACAGCTTAGCAAAAACTGAAACCAATCAAGACATCATTCAACAATCATTCGACAATCATTCATCATTCATTCGTAATCAGGCATCATCCTGAATGATTTTCCAGTGGAATTTGTCTCCAGTAAGTTTTGAATTTTTTTTCATGTTTTGTAATATTTTTTGCCTACATTTTTTATTATTTAATCGAATACACTCAATTTTGCAATAAAAAACAATCACAACAACGTAAAACACGAAAACCAGCAATGTACATCGCACTCCGAAAGCAGCGCGGCGCGGGGGGATCGCGCGCGGGGCGCAGTTTCACGATACGATTCGTAGCGCCAAAGTAGGTAAATAATGAAAACTAAAATAATAATTACTTTTAGCTGATGATAGGTAGTTATGGGTAGATTCCACTATTTAAGTATTTGCTAAGCTGTCCTTTACACCCTGTATAGGGCTTTAGGTATCTCTCTTTCAACCTCTCGGGTGGTTAATCAGTCCATGAAACTGAACAACTTCCCCAAGGAACATAGGTCACAATACGAAAAAAAAAAATTGAGTTCCCATACAAACTTCATCAGTATTTTGTATGGGAGATCACCCGAGAGGCTGAAAGAGAGATACTTAAAGCCACTGTAACATTGTTAAACCTGTAATATTGTACTTTAAGGCGACTACAGCGCCTAAATTACGATTTTATGATGCGTAGATAAACATGACACACTGCATTAAATCGAAAAAAATACTACGGTAATATTCAGGACATAAACTAGATAAGTAGTTTGCTGAAAACATAAGATAAGATAAGATATTTTATTTCATAAAAACTTAAGCCTAGATACAAAATTGTACAATGATAAAAATTTTAAATTGTCAACTTAATTAAGTAGTACAAATGCTTGTTAAATAATGCTACATGCTAAATTTATATTACAAAATGGTTAGTAGGTCAGGTATGCTATATTATGATACCTAAACTAAGTAAAATTTTTACTTGTATCTTAGGTATCATGATTCGGCACTTTTGGTTCGATAGAAAAAGCTCACAAAGTCACCTCTTAACTAAATACCAATATTGTGTATCTTTTAAGCTGTAAAAACGATAGTAAAATGCACACAGGAACTTGAATTTGCTATCAAAATGTTCGTGATTGAACACTCTCGATTAGTAGTTAACGCATTTTTCGATTTAAGCTGTTACCTTTTCATAAATCTAATTTTTCTAACTTCCGAACATGTTTTTACGCACGCACGCTTTTATTAGTCCGTAAACTTCGTGTATCGACACTGTTCGCACTGCCGGCCCAGGCCTGTTGAGAGACGGAGATGGCACTATTCCTATGTGTGTTAGAAAACTTAGAGTCATTCGGGGCAAGTGCACGCACTTAAGCATTCAAACTGGTGTCAAAATTAACTTAGAAGTATAGAAGGAAAATGAAACTATGTATATGATAGAGTATCTATTTGAGTAATAATTAAACTGAAAAATGATTAATAAGACCTTGGCACTTAAGAAAAAAATGGATTAATCCGATGAGTTCAAAATGCGCACACTTAACCCGTATTGCAGGTAAAAGTGCGCAGCTAAGGGAAGTTTTTGAATTTATGATACCCCAAGCAGACTAATTCTAATAATACATACATAGCTTTACTGAAATATAACATAGCTGTGAATATCATGCTACATATCAAGCTTAAACACATGACTAATAGAAAAAAAAATCATTTACTTTAATGACTATCTGCCGTGACATCAAAATTTACCTGTAAAACACCGAATTCTGAATATTTTCATTATTAAGTGAACGAATGGTAATCATATGGATTTTTCTTGCATAAACTAATTTTCTATTAACATATCCTTAATTTGCCTATATACGAATATCACAAACTTCCTCCTCCCCATTTATAAATAAAGGGGTTGCGCACACTTACCCACTGCGCACAGTTACCCCGAATGACTCTATAAACTCTCGGAACTGCCCCCTTTTTTTCACATTAACGGACTTTTTTAAATATAAAAGCAACCTAACCTAACCTTAAAAAAGTCTAATTCATCCTAATTTCATGCAGGCAAAATTTCGTAAATTTATAAATTAACTAGGCAAATTGTAATACCGCAGGAGAGAATGCCGTATATTACAATTTCACTTCACTAGTACAACAGCTTTAAGGGGTGGTGCCATATGTAACCTCAGTTACCTATATATACAGCCGGTTGCCTCTGTGTCAGTTGGCAACCTCTTCAGAGCTGATCTAAGGCGGGGACTCACATCTAAAGTATTTCATATAGAGAAAATACATTTTGAGTAATTAATATAACAACTTTAAGGGGTGGTGCTATATGTAACCACCAGTTACCTGTACAGTCGGTTGACTCCTCAGAGCTGATCCAGGGCGGGGGGACTCACATCTAAAGTACTTCATATCGAGAAAATACATTTTGAGTAATTATAACAACTTTAAGGGGTGGTGCTATATGTAACCACAAGTTACCTGTACAGCCGGTTTCCTCCGTGACAGTTGGCGACCTCCTCAGAGCTGATCCAAGGCGGAGACTCACACCTAAAGTACTTCATTTCGAGGATTTCAAAACGATCAATTTGAAAAGTCGAGTTGTACAAGCATGTCACCTCCTGTGGTATAAAAATTATGTATGTAAAGACTTCTTCTTTTTCTTCTCATCGTGTAGATATAGTCAAGTGTGTGGCGAACTTGACTAACCCTGTTGTCAGAGTTTTCAAACCGAACAATGGCCTCTGACTTGGTTTTAACGACTGTAGTCAATCGACAACAGCCGGGACCGACAGCTTAACGTGCTCTCCAAAGCACGGAAACGCCCGTGATAAATTGCCACTTTGGTCACCCATCAGGTTCCCTGCACACTGTAAACATTGTATTGCACATAAACAAAGATAGAAACCCTAGGTCAGAACACGTCAAAGCTATAAATAAAATATTATAAAGAGGAAAGATTTGATTGTTTGTTTGCATTGAATAGGCTCCGAAACTACTGGACCGATTTGCAAAATTCTTTCACCATTAGAATCCTACATTATCCGTGATGAACATAGGGCACATGATTTTTCCGAATTCGCAAGGTAACGAAGTCCCGGGCGGAAAGCTAGTAAGCTATAAAAAAATTAGAAATGTAATTTCCACCCCGACATTCGATTGCATATAACTTTTAAACGTTTGAACCAATTATTATCAAATATACCTAGATAAGAACCATTCCGATTACGTTAGCTTTCAAACCGCATCGAAACAGGTCTAATAGGGATGTTGACAGTGTTTGATTTTATGAATTATTGTATTTAAAACAAAAAATAATGGTAGAAATATATTAATATTCGAAAACAGCATTGAAATTGGTTTATAAATGAACAAGTTATTAGACTAGCTATCTTGTTTTGTGGGGAGAGCTAGCTATCTCGTTTTTACCTACGCAAACAAATGGCGGTGACGTCACATGCCGGTAAGTGCATCTCTTTTTCGTTGTTTGACAGTTTCCCTCTCTATTGAAATTTAATAGCTTGTAACTTTTTTTATTTCTCAATAGTTTTCAAAAATTATTTCGGTTTTGGGTTTTGGATACAGTTCCTTTTTAAGATAAACAATAAAAAAAATTGTCTACATCCCTATTGTTTAGAAACTACGATACTACAGACATATACACAGATACACAAACACGCGTCAAACTTATAACGCCCCCTTTTTTGTCGGGAGTTAAAAAATGGTAGCAAATATACTTATTGAACAAGTATGTTTATCTGTATGTCTGTGTATCAGTATTTCTGTGTGTCTGTCTGACGAAAGGTTAGCAAATATACGTATTGAACAAGTCAGTCGAAATCATGAATGGAAGATAATGACTTCTATTCTCGACCAATAAAACATGTTTCCGGGTACTAAACTTACAATATCCTGCATTTCCGTGACATTATCATTGAGCACTAGGTTCTTCTGTCCGGGGCAGGCGATGGTGATCCGGGCCAGGTAGTCCACTTCGATGCCGCCGGCTTCGTTGGGCTCCAAGAACTTTCCATTCAGAAGAAACACCGGGGAAGGCCGGCCGAAGTCAGATTCCAGGTCCAGGTAACAGCCTGGAAGCATTTCTTTTGTGCAAACAAACACCTACACCACAGGACGTATCGGGTGGTTTTGACAGATAGTTTTCGCTCGTAATAAAACATCGAATTAAAAGGAGTATTCAAGTAATATACGGTGATAGCCCAGTTTGTAATGAGCCGGACTTGTAATCCGAAGGTCGCGAGCTCAAATCCTTTTCGGATTTATGTACGGATTTCTAATTTGCTCAACGGGGAAGGAAAGCATAAGAAAATTCATTTTCGAAAGACGAGCGGTCCAGCAACCCGCTTTGGGCCAGCGTGGTGGACTATGGCCTAAATACCCTTCGTGTTTCGAAGGGGACGCTATGGGCTGGAAAAAAAAACAAGTAAAATGTGTTTTTAACTCAACAGCAGAAAGACTTTAAATTAGCTATGACTTGAGGTGGTAATTGTCCTCATGAAACTGAAGAACTTACACCGAGAAACCCATTTGAAATTCATAAACAACCTTTCGATTTCGATACAAGAGACGGTAGTGAGGCTGCCTCTTGATCGACGGGTTCTGGATTAGATTCCAGTGGTCGGGACAAATACTTGTGTAAAGTGTAAAAGCAGATGTTTGATCTCGGCTCATGGGTGTTCTTGTCTTTGTGTATGTTCGAAGGGATCCAAGACACAAGTAAAAACCTTAGTGTGTAACGTTAAAAACAAGGCAAATTAGCTGATTTTTTTTAGATAGATATATAGATAAAACATTTATTCACGTAATCAGAGTACACGAACAATAAAATCGAACAAGGAACACAACACAAACAAGTACAATACCTCTATCTATATGGTAATACAGACAGGTTAGATTACGAGAGAGTCGTGTACTGTGCCGGTGAATGGGCTTTGGCTCAGCTCAATGTTACAGCAGAGCTGCAACGCTGATAATTCTGCCAATACCCAGTAACATTCGAAACGCACCTACTGCAATAAATTTAAATAAAACGCTTACACACTCAAAGGCCCACACTAAGGTTTTTCCCTTGTGTCGTGGGTCCCTTGGAACACACATAAAGACAAACACAAACACACCCATGACCCCAGAAAAACAAACATCTGCTTTCTACACAAATGTTTGTCCCGACTGGGGATCGAACCCAGGACCCGTCGATCAAGAGACAGCGCCACTACCACTCGACCAAACCGGCCGTTAAAAATAAATGAATAGATACGGTGAATAATACCTAATTAATATATCCTTTACTAATAAATATATTTGCCATAATTCGATCTAAGGAAAGTTGGTCAGTTTGGAGATATCGCGAACTAATTTACCTAGTCACCCAATAGGTACTTAGTTTACTACGGTCACAGGCCACGATCACTTAACATTCCAGATGATGATGTCAATTACGATTTTTCGTACATTGCTGCGTTTGATTTTACATCTCCATTAAGCTTCGATCAACTATAAAGTTGAACAGAAGTAATGTATAACGAATTTAGATATAGTAATCGAATTCCCTTCCCGTACGGAGCTAGCACATCATAATCTTTAATAGGCACTCGCTTTAATAATTCCTACTGGTGTAGGCAGAGAATCTTTAATAGGCACTCGCTTTAATAATTCCTACTGGTGTAGGCAGAGAATTGTGTGTTTCAGAATCACTGAACGCGCCGAATAACAAAACAAAAAAAATGAATTAGATTAAACTTATAAAGTGATAGATTGTCTGCTTTTCATCCGCAGCAAATCCCTCGTGTCTCATTTAAACGGCTTTTAAAGTATGCCAGAAGAGTTGAGAAGAGTTCGCTACTTGCAAGTTTGAAGTAGAATACTTTTTGTTAGATGCTTGTTACCAAGAAGGTTATAGTTGTAGGAAACTCGACAGCTCTTACTGTTCTTCTAGCGCATATGTGAAACACTTCCCATTCAATATTCAACCTTATCTTCTAAGACTTAAGAGCCAAGGAACTTTTAAGAGCACAGAATTTGAGCCTGTTTCTAATTTAAGTAAATAAATTACAATTAATTCATAACTTACTGCAACTAATCCCTTTTATTGTAACAAAACATATCAAAATAAAAATATAGCACGTTAACACATCCATTTAATTTTTTTATGATTTTTCATTTATTTTATTTCACTGTTTGATTTTGACGCCTTTGCCAAAAAATAAACACTTCTTTTTTTTATAAATACAAAGCACTAACCTACTATGGCGTGGAGCCGGTTTTCAACTGGTTGGAATAACGGGGCATTCGACGCGCGAAATCAAACAAAGGCATTTCCCCTACCATTGGCACAAAATTAAATGAATCATAGCAATATAGACTGTTAGGTCTCATTAAATTTAATTGCTTTATAATTACTAGTTCAATTAGTTCCTACGTAGAAAAGTCATGAATGAGGACAACCGCAAGAGAGCCAAGGTCATATTGAAATGGGGTTCTTTAAATTAGTGAAACTTTAGGGGATGGTTCTTAAATGATCGGAATAGGTAGTGCAATTTTCGGTCAATGACCCCAAACATTATATTAACATGGATACGCCTAGTGGGGAGTGGATATTCTTGGTGGGAATCTGAAAATTCGTTACGATCAAAAAATTTTATATGAGAAAATATTTTAAAAAACTTTAAATGTTACTAAGTAGTAGGTACCTACAGAAAAAAACATGAAATAATTGCGATTCTCAAATAAAACAAATATCGCATTACTAAAGAAAGGATTGATAAGTACTTGCAAGATTTCTCTTCTTTCTGTATGTTCCATAAAAACAGAAACAGAAACAGAAAATATTTATTTGTATGAATACATCTGTCACACAGATAAAATTCAACCTGCAAGCAGGGGTACAAATATTGACATTATGTCACATGAAATTGGTATAAGTACCTATTTGTTATATATTATTCATATTTAGGTAATTATACATTAGTTTTTTATTAATTTTATTATATCACATACAAAAATACCTAGGTACTTAATTATAATAATATATTTATTTGGTAAATATGCTGTCATATTCTAAAAATTCTTTAATTGAATAGAAACAGTACTCCAGGAGGAACACAGTTAAACGGGACTTAAATAATTTACCTTGTAATTGTTTAATATTTTCTGGAAGCTTATTATATAAAATTATTGACATGTTGACTATATTTTTATCATTTATATATGTTTGGCTAGGAGGTTGACTTAATAAATCAATATATTTTTGTCTAGTATGTCTAGTAGACATACTAGTTATGTTACACACTGGGTGCCACAGGATGGCCATAGACGCCGGGGCAGACCCAAAAAGAGATGGCGTGACGATTTGGATGCATACTATTCCAGATGGCCGGAACTTGCACAAGATCGCAAGAAATGGAAGGATGCGGGGGAGGCCTTTGCCCAGCAGTGGGATCTTGTTGGCTAGATTAAAAAAAAATGTCTAGTAGCTAATTCTCCACGTGTATTATAAAATTCAGGATGAGACTTAACAAAGTTACAAACCTCCCTAATGTAGAGACTAGGTAGAGGAAGAACATTAAATTTTTTGAAAAGAGGTCTGCAACTATCTCTAAACCATGCTTTCGCCATTGCACGTACACACTTCTTTTGTACTTTAAAAGCATGTACTGCATCAACTGAGATGCCCCAAATTATAATGCCGTAGTTAAGTGCAGATGATACGTACCCGTTGTATGCAGTCAAAGCAGCTTCCAATGAAACCGTACTCCTTAGCCTTTTTAGAGGATATACAAATCTATTTAACTTATTGCAAATTGTGTCTATATGGTGTTTCCAGTTCAAGTGTTTATCTACAAGTATTCCAAGAAATTTAAGACTATCAACTTCCTCAATAATATGATTGTTATAACTAATTTGTAGCGGTAAATTATTAGAGTTGTAAGAACCAACTAAATTGTATAAAGTTTGTTTTATTTAAATTTATTTTCAAATCATTGTGATGTAACCATTCTATTATATTATTTAAGGCCAAGTTTATTTCTGTTTGATAATCACTACTGTTATTATTTTTAACTATGAGGGTTGTATCGTCTGCAAAGAGTAGGCATTTGTGCTGAGTAATTTTGGGCAAGTTAATGCAGGCTAGGAAAAGCAAAGGTCCGAGAACACTTCCCTGCGGGACACTAGAACTATCTATATAAAAAATGGAACCCGATTTTCGTTGTCACGGCATCACGCGTGAACGGCTGGACCGATTTGGATGATTCTTTTTTTGTTGTGTTCCTTATTGTCAGGAGAAGGTTCTTATGAAAGAAAAAACTAAAAAAGTGCCACGGGAACGAAGTCCCGGGCGGAAAGCTAGTTTTTTATAAATTTAGATTTGTAAGATTCCTTCAAAAGAACAAGTGTTACAATTTCTGATTTTTGTTATTTCTGTACATTGAGTTCGATTATTTAAATAACTTCGTATCCAATCATTAGCTTACCAATCATATTTTAAACACTGAAAACCATACTAGGAAATCAAGAATAACCAAACTAGGAAATAAAGGTTATGGATTAGTTTGTAAGATACAAGAATATTCTTGAAATAACATTGTCGTAATTTTTTAAGTTTAGCTAGCCTAGTGTTATCGTAAAACAATGTTAGTTGAGTAATTTTTTTTATGTATGTGATAATATTTGAAAACTTTCAAGTTACGAATGTAACAATCCCCACCTAGTGGGATGATAATGAAAGTAAAAAAATGCCTTTCCATGCTAAAACAAATACTATAGAGTTATCTAATGCTGTAAGATAGGTAAAATAGTACTTTTGATATATATTTTTTTCATTTTCAAAGCTCTATAAGTATCTCCGAAAGTATATAACTTTCGACATTTTATCAATCAATAGGTACTTTCGTTTTGTAATATTTTTCTCTATCGATTGCCGCAAGTTTCATGAGTGGCTGCCAATGCCAACATTTCTATTCTCCATAGTGGGGCTCCTTTGAGTAACCACCTTGAAGTTTAGTACTATAAACACCTCTTCTGGGGGCAAGGAATAAAACATGTAGCTCTTCTGCGAGATGTATAATTTTAATGATACACGAACACTTCCATACATTCAATATATACTTACATTCAATAGGTCCTAATTTATTAGTCACTTTCCTTTTAACACGTTATTGTGTAGGTCAAAATATATCATTTGAGTCAAAAAACAAAAGCATAATTTAAAAGATCTTGAAAAATTTTGTTATGATATTTTTTCATTACTATGTTAAATAAACCCATCCATTCAAACGTAAATAATAATGGCAGTAGTAGAGCGGGCGAGCGGGGAGTGGACGGCTATAATCGAAAGAGAACCATTCCTTTATCTTTAAATGGAAAATTCTTTTTTTATTTTTTTTACAAAATTTAATTTTCAGATAATTAATTTTTATGTTGTTTTTTGGAATACTATCAACCTATACAATAACGCCTTAGAAGGTAAGTGACTAATAAATTAGGACCTTATATTACACTCGAATTACTTAATCTCTTACAAAACACTTCTATTGAAACGCTTGGAAACGGAAAAGTGCTATTTGCATGCCTATGATCGCATACAAGAACCTATTCCGCGAGCTCTCTATAATGAATGGCGGAAGACCAGATCTTCAATCATTTCGAATGCTGACATCGAATACCATTTCAAACCTTTTAAAATGATATTCGAACAATCTTCTTCGAAATGACCGATTGGGAAAGGAGTTGCGTTATGCCAGATCCTCCATGAAGGTCTGCATACCACAGTACCTATACCAGTTAGGTTGGATGCTCTTCTAAAAAAAACGACTTTTCTTATTTATTGATATTTCAACCTATGTTCTGGGTAAAGTTGTTCAGTTTAGGAAGCTGATTAACAACCTTGTATTACCTACATCATTGTAATCTTAATTGCGACCGCTTTGGTGTAGTGGCTAGAGCGCTTGTCTTTGAATCGATGAGGTTCGATTCCAGGTTTGGGCAAACATTTTTGGAAAAACCAGATGTCTTATTTATACTCGGGACTTGCTGTCTCTCTGGGTCCCAAGAGACCCACGCGATACAAGGGAAAACCTTAGTAAATTGAAAAAAAAATATGAAAAATGAAAAAAATATTTATTGCTTGAACAGTTGAGATTTGATTTTTTTTCCGTTGAGTAAGGATCTTTGATACAACGTAGCGTTAATTTTTTAACACCCGTTAATAAAGAGGGGTGTTACAAGTTTGACGTGTGTATCTGTGTGTCTGTCTGTGCCATCGTAAGTAGTTCCTAAACGAATGGACCATTTTCGGCGCGGTTTTTTTGTTTGAAAGCTGTAGTAATCGTGATGGTTCTTAGCAATATTTTATCAAAATTATCACTTATCACAACAGCACTGAGTGCACGCGTGTGGTAACCTGAGTTGCGGCCGTCCGTACACAATTTATAATATTAGAGTTATTATACATATGATAATTTGAAAAATATGCAGTGAAGGCAGTACCGGTTTTATTATTGCTATTTATGCGACTGTTAGCTAAATGCATGGCCTAAAATCCAATACTTAGGGCATTTGTTGTAGAGTCCCAGTACCCCAAACTCAAGTTGGCCATGGTATAAGTTTTAATTTTAAATTACTACATTCAAAAAAGTTTATTTGATATACACACTACAGCAACAATGATACACAAGGAATACGTAGATGGATTACTAGGAGGCAGGTCTCATTTGAGTTTCCTCAGTCGCCTCTTACGACACCCACGGAAAGAAATGGGGTGGTCTTATTATCAACCGATCACCACATAGCGGAAATTTTTAACCCCTGTCAAAAAAGTGGGGTGTTATAAGTTCGACGTTTGTATCTGTAACGTGGCAGCGTAGCTCCTAAACGAATGGACCAATTTTTTTGTTTGATAGCTGACGTGACTATTTCATCAAAATCGGTTCAGCCGTTTAAGAATTATGTTGAGAGAGACACAATTGTTTTCATTTTCATTGCAGTTACGTAATTGTAAGCGGTAAGTAAGTTACCTAGTAAAGGCGTTTATCGGAAAGTTTACCGCCGGAAAACGATTAAAAAGTGTCGTATCACATATGGCAAAGACTGTAAACATAAAATCACGTGTTTCGTAATGAATGTAATGTTTACAGAATTATTATGAAACTATAGCGAATGTAAACTACCGGGGAAAGTCGTAAACGTTCTTTTTATGACTTGAATTTTGTAATTAGATGTTTTTAATCCCCAACAAAATATATCTGTGTTTATATTTTGTTGGGGATTAAAAACATCTGGTATATCTGTGTTTCTATTTGCGGCATCGAAGCTCTTAAACGAATAGACCGGTTTCGATGCGGTTTTGTGTTTGAAAGCTGACGTAATCTAGATGGTTCTAAGCTGTATTTGAGCAAATTGGTTCAGCCCTTTAAGCATTATAATTAAGTGTAAGCGAGAAATGACGGGGTTTTTCAAAAATGACAATTGACTTAAATACATCCACATGTCACACATAACATACACTAAGTGCCGGATTTATATTTTTTATGAGTGTAGGCCATTTTATTTCCGCCGCCCTCCTCGTATTTACCTTTCTAAAATAATAATTTTCCATTTTGTAGTAAGGAAGGCAAATAAAAAAATTAATTAGTCATTAAGAAAGAGCGTAAAAACGCTCACTAGATTTTAGAGGATAAAAGTCAAACAAGTTCAGTGGTATTCTCATGTGCGTTCTCTGAAATCTGCTGCCCCTAGCAGCCTATACGGCCTGTTGACAAATCCAGGACTGCATACACTCCCACAATGATGTCCGCATGTCATCATTTACGTCGCTTTTATCTCGTTATAATAGACACCGATTTCGTATACTTCGCGCTTCTGTAGACCTGTTCCTATAGGGGCGTGTAAGACAAATACAACACGGTGATTTTTTAAAATTACTTTAGCAAAAATTAAGGATGGTAATATCAGCACAGAGGTGCTTGAGCTACTGGTGCCTAACCTGGGTAAATTGACTTTAACTTTGATGTCTTAACACTCTTAACTAAATATCTCTCGCCTTAATAAGCCGTTAATTGGCCTGTACTACTAAATTCGTCTTTTCGGATTTATAATAATCACTTGCTCAACGGTGAAGGAAAACATCGTGATGAAACCCGTTCGTCCAAGAAAAAAACATTTTCGAAAGACGAGCGGTCCAACAACCCGCATTGGTGGACCGCCAGCGTGGTGGACTATGGCCTAAATCCCCTTCGTGTTTCGAAGGGAGGCTCGTGCCCCTCGGTGGGGACGTATATGGGCTGTTAAAAAAATAAGCCGTTTAAAATATGACCTTACATTCTGTTAAAAAAGTAGGTTAAAAACGAGGATAATTAAATAGCAAACAAACAAACATCATATCTTAGACAATTTTGGTCTAAGATAATAATATGACCTAATTTAGCATACAATCATACAACACAAACGTGCCTCCTTACTTTATTGGACTATTTAAAAAAAAACACGAATGAAACAAACGAGATTCGATACGCTACACACTCAAACGCCCACATTAAGGTTTTTCCTTGTGTTTTGGGTCCCTCGGAACATATATAAAGACAGAAACAAACACTCATGACCCGAGACCAAACATCTGCTTTTTACACAAATATTTGCCTCGACTGGGAATCGAACACAGGACCCGTCGATCAAGAGGCAGGGCCATTACCACTCGACCAAACCGGCCGTCAAATAAACTTAGCTTAAAGGTACAATATAGGCGACATTATCGCTTCAAGCGATTTCTTCTTCCAGTTAACCATGGAGCGTAGCATGGTAGGCGTGCAGCTAATTAACCGAGTCTACCAACCAGTACGAACTGCAGGGCAATCGCGCTAAAAAAAGTGGATTGGGTCGCAATTGAAACGCAGCTGGAGAGCTACCACCTAAGCGAAACTGATGCTGATTGAACGGATGGAATGATGTACATTGCTGTGTTTGGTTCATGTCGTTAATCAAGGTCTACTTATAAAGAAGCAATCGACAACGTTCCATTCGTTTACCCAGCATCAGCTTCGCTTAGGTGGTAGCCCCGCAGCTACGTTTCAATTGCGATTCAATCCACTTTTTTTAGCGCGATTGCCCTGCTGGTGTTGCAGATGTCGGAGTTAAGGCTGCAAAGCTAAAATAGAAGTGGGCAGGTCCGCTTGTTCGGTGTACGACAGTGCGGTCATGTGTGCCGGTTACCTAGGTACATCCCGATAGGTAGGCAAGGGTCGCCCCGAGTGGACACCGAATGGGCGTCGAGGCCGGGGACTTCCGAGGAAGCGCTGGCGGGATGAGCAAGACGCCGATGTATACAATATCAAATGTAATCCCTACTAATATCATAAATGCGAAAGCAACTGTCTGTCTGTCTGTCACGCTCTCACGGCTAAACCACTGAACCGATTTTGATCGTATATGGTCTGGTAAGGAGAAGACTGTAGCAATAGGTTAGGAACCTGTAAAGATAGTGTTAGTGTATTATCCCTACTAATATTGTAAATGCAAAAGTAACTCTGTCTATTATTGCAATTTCAAGACCGATTTTTTTGAAATTTCGTACAGAGATAGATTAGACCTTGGGAAAGAAAATAGGCTACAATTTATCTCACAGCTGGGCACGATATAACCTGTAGCCCGCGCGGGTGGAGCTGCGGGCGGAAAGCTAGTTATTAAATAAATAAATAAAATTATTGTAAATGTAACACTTATTTATTTAATTTCTTATTTCTAATTAATTTATTTCATAGGTAACGAATCTCCCCAGTTACAAGATCGGGCACACCGGTACGTTGTTTGATCGTATTTTGACTTTGAAAATATAACTTCTTTTAGTTCCCCTTGTGCAGTACAAAGGTGACAAATAGTATGACCGGATCGAACAATAGGAGCACGAACCACTCTTGGCCATTGCGGGTCATCCTTAGGACGACTGCCTTTTTTCAGGATAACATACGAGAATACATCTGCTATCACCTCAGGTTTTGAGGGAAAAGGCAATGATTCATATTTCATTAAGAAGTTACAAGGTGTTTCATGTTCCAAATAACGTGGGCACACATTATCCGATGGACAAGGCGATATCACATAACCATTATTTTTCCCTTCAGGTAAATTTAAAATAAATTCCCTCGCTTCATTTACAATTTGAAAGCCAGCATTCGAACCGTGTTCGACAATGATTAGGAAGTCTTCCGTCTTGTTCCATAGCTTTTGTATGGTTTCTAACCTGCTTTTCATTGACGGCATTTCAAATAATGTGTATGCTGATAGTACAATGTTGTATTTTAGATCCGTTGAAGCAGGCAGAAACTGACGTTGAAAATATCCCTTTATTGGCATTTCTACATTATCCTTCCCACTGCATAGGATGAGTCGTGCTACGTCATTCATATGAACAGATGTGTCCACACAAAAATATTCAAAGATTTCATTTGGCCAAAATGTATTTACTGCCCATGTGCCCGTGCCTACTCCTGAACCGAAGTCAAAGAAACTTCTAGGCTTAAAATCCGGGAATTTTCTTCTGATTTCATCTAAAACACGGACTAAGATAGCATATTCCGGTGCAGCTCTCGTCATCAAATATTGCATGCAAGTTGGTTTATCATACGATATGTTTCCCCATCGGTAGACATTCTTTTTAAGAATATTGAAGACTTTCGTTTGAATAGTTTTATTAGCTTTTTCTAACTCAGTCTCTGATAATTCTTTGCTTATTTTTGAGTAAACTTGCTTCGAGACACTGTTGTGGATTTTGGCCGCTTTAGCGTCAATATCTCCTTCTTCAGGCGGTAATAATCGAGAGCGTATGTAGTTGTTTAGTTTTATACTTTCCTGGTGCAATGCTCTGCCATCGTTATCCTCTAAAACCAGTTTTATAGCTTTCTGAATGTCCGGTGGTATAGACGCTATTTTTATGCGGGTAGTGCCCGGGTGTTTCCTCGGTTTATACACTTTAGCTTCGAAATTTTCCCTTAAACTTGCATCGACTTGGATTTTAGTTGAATAATTGGAAAAGAACGAAAACTGCGAAATTCTTAATCTTCTAGTAAACATTTTTACAAGTGATAACCTCAAAAACTTTGTGACAAACAGTTGGGTTTACGAGGACAGTAAATGTACCTACTGTTTGAAGTCCCTGAAAAGAATTGAAACGCAAGGACCAAATAAAAACATCTTAAATAAAAACAACAATTTAATAACATTCAAGCAATTAAATGTAGCTTTGATATAATACTACGGAGAATCTTAATTGTATGGTGAAGTACATGTATCTTCGTAAATGCTTGCATCTACCATCGTTTTTCGATGCGTTTTCATGTTTGTCCTTATTTGAAACGTCGTCGTAATTAAACTAACCCAGATTAGATTTTTCTAATAAAAGAAATTATTCTTTTGATCTTGCCAATTCTTCTTGCTTATGTTTATTGATACAAACCCTAAAATCATTTACTTGTGATTGGCATTGTCTCCAATCTCTGGTTTCAGCAATGCACTCCTGAAAGTATAATATATGTAGCGTAAATTAAATGTACCTAAATTACAGGACAGGAACGTACAAAATGTTCATTATTAAAATTTAAAAGTACATAAATAAAGTAAGCCTGTAAACCAATTTTAGTTTGTAAAACGAAATCTTCAATTTATTTTACGTACCTGAACTTTATAGTGTAGTTCTAAACACCCAGTTTTCTTCAACAAGGCCTCTACAGGGTCCTCGTCACTGTCAGAAGTTTTTTCTTGCGGTTTTATAGTCATTTTGCAATAAAATGTAAATCGTATTTAAAACCCAAACAAAACCTTTCAAATTATCAGCTGTTTTAATTTTTTAAACTTTGTCAAAGGATTTCACCCAGACAGCCAAATTTAGTAAGGGCTTCCGCTTGTAACTATCCGCCATATGCCTGGCAGATTACTTTTAGCAATAAGGCTAAAAGATTTGCATCCGTTGCAAATCGGGAAAGATGAGCTACTTTTTAATTTCAATAAATGATGACAAATACGAGATTGTGGTTCTGCAGAGGTGTCTCAGTTGATTTAACAAACAAATGGGACAACCCTACTAATATTGTAAATGCGAAAGTAACTTACGTTTTTACAACTACTGAACCGATTTTGATGAAATTTGGTACATAGATCATTAGAACTTGGGAATGGACAGGCTAAATTTTATCCTACAGCTGGGCACGATTAAGATAGTACTAAATAAAAACAAAGTAGATAATTTGGAAATAATATATTTCACTATTCTAATTTCGTCACACACAATACATACACGACCGATTTCGGCCCAAATGCACTCTCACAGCTCAGCCAGAGGGAACATGTTGAATCACCACTAATTTTTGATACCGTGGGAATTTTGGGAAATTAGAGTACGCTTTTGAGAAATTTCAGACTTCTAGCTCCAATAGCTTTTGATTTATGGAGTCAGATAGTGAGTTTATCAGAACATTATGAAAAAATAGTTCCACGCATATTTAATTGATGATAAGCAATAAATGGCTTACCATCATTATAACTACTTAAATTTATCAAAAAGTAGTGAAATATCATATTCCCCCTCTTACAGTTCCGATTTGAATTAACAATAACATTTTATTACAATTAAATTAACATTACTACACCACCATCAAAATTCATTTTACTTCACATATTATTTACGATAAATAGGTACGGGCCAAATAGGATTGGCCCAAGGAAATTATGGGCCAAAGTTAAATTGACCTAAAGAAATACATGGGCCAGTGAGAATATTAGACTGGCCAAAACAAGATGTACCAACTTTGCATAGGCCACGTAGAAAATTAAGGAGGCCAAGTTGTATTGGATGAAAGCATAAATAAATAACAAGCAAATTGGTCAAAGTATTTTCAAACCGAAACCGCTGACCGACGCCAATACATGAGATAAAACTTCTGTACATACATTTCAAGGATTAAAGCTAACGGCCGAACAAGGGGGGGAATAAGGTTCGAAGGCGGAACCGTCTTTCTAGTTCACTCTCATTCATTTATAAGCGGAAACTAGACAGAACGAAACGTACGCACAGAAGTGGTTTCACGGAGCGGTTCGATGACGTTTATGGTTCACAAAATGGCGGCGTTACACAAAATGGCCGCCGTTTTTGGAAATAGTATTTTTAAAATGACGTCGCGAAACCGCTCTTTTTCCTAACAGTTATTGCAATTAAAAATAATATATTACAACTTTGTAAGTAACAGATGCACATTCAATATACATAATTATAACTAAAATTAGTTACACTTACACTCAGTTGTAGAGACGTCCATTAAAGTTAATTGTACCTTAGATATCATACTGTCACTTTCCTTCTCGTTGATGTAAACAAGGACGGCATTATATCTAAAGAAGGTTTAACTTTAATGTAAGTTTCTGCAACAGAGGGATAACCAAATAAATTTTGTAATACCTATTAGATGTGGATAATGGACGAGGGACTTGTATTGAAAATAAAATCAAATGTACACCTTTTACAATAGCCTATAACAATCTTCAATTATACCAGTCCTTCACACTAATTAACAAATTTTCAACTACGTTGCAGAATATTAAGAAAAGCATCAATTTTATTTCAAAATAATTGCTAGAAAAAATGCAGCATTTTATGGACGCGCAACTTCTACAGTCGAGTCCAAAAACTGAGCATTTTGATGAAAAAAAGTCTTTCAAAAATGTTCATCTTCACGGGTGATGTAATTAGAATTCTTAATATAAACATTTATAAATGTGAAAATGCAATCGAAAATAGTCATTTTGAATCCTCCATTTTGTAATCCATTTGGGGTAGATGACTTTTTTTTCTTTACCTTATAAATAGCCTGGTGTTAACAGTTTTTTTAATATTTTTTAAAATAAGAAAGATTAAACCTTCGAGTGGTTTTTTGAACACATGGTGTACGGCGTAAACAAGCACGCGACGGGTTAACCCTCATAGACAGAGAGGGAAATACTAAATGATGACGTCACAGTTGAATATCGTCAGGTAAATTCAATACAAAATTTCGTTTTTTAAGAAAGAGATAGAAGAAAATGTTTGATAGGCTATAAGTTTTTTATTATTCGACCATTTTTAAATAAGATTTCGAATTCTGTATCATATTATGTGTGTTAATTTGTTATCTTAATAAATATATGATATTCAATATCAGTCATCCACCCAAATTGTAGTTCGATACAGACAAGACTACTGGTCGCCTGCGACTTTACTTTCATCTTTTTTAGCTCTTTCAATCCCGGATCACTTGTTATACGTTTTAATACCATTAGCTTTTTGAATAAAGATAGTGATTACTTTTTCATTGAAGAAGTTTAAGAGTTATGTATTATCCAATTATTTTTTAAGGTACAAAGAACACTTAACAATGATTTCCATAGCAATTTCACATTTATAACAGCACAGTACCTGCTTTATTATTAAAACTTTGACGACTTTTTTCGTTTCATATTGCACTGAGTTTAAACCTATCTGTAGACCACCTATGGGGGTGATATTAAATTAGCAAGCGAAATTTTAGGAGGTGATTCCATGAAACTGAACAACTTTTCCCAACGAACTTATATGAAATTCTAAACCCTCAGAATATTTCAAACAAATCACAAGATGCTCTGCCTACATCGTCAGTGATTATATGCGTGAGTGTGCGAATGAATACGCAGATTTTGTTAAGGTAACTCACACTACATATTTTTTTCTTTATAAGTGCAATTTTCAATACAGTCAGATATTAATCTTTTATCTTTTTCTCGAGCAAGTCGTTTTTGGGTGACTTCTATTGGGTGACTATAAAGTAGCGAAAACTAATCAGTGTTGCCAGCCTAATAATCAGTCTGGCATTAACCGCTGAGCCCAGGCATTTTTCCTCACTGCGGCAGACATATGCAAGCATAAAACTATGTAATAGGAAAATAATATAAAGGATGATGCGTCAAAACGTCCCCCCAAAACCTATTTCCGACCAACAGATTTGAAATGTATCTCACATGAAATATATTAATATAGTGATGACTTTTTACTATGACGACATCCCTCAAATGTGTGGGACATTCTGGGAAAATATTATTTTAATGTTATTAGTGATTACAAAAGTAACAGTATATTATTCAAAAATTCTTTGATTTTTACCATATTCATAATATTTTTTATAATTGTTATATTCGTATTTATCATCTCAGGTATACATATAGAACACATACAAAAATATAAACTGATATTTTGAGAATCTTTAATTATGTGTTATTTCTAAACCCCATGGATTTTGACATTGAATGTAGCTATTTATCTCTTTAAAGATACATTTGAAACTGTCAACATACACAAAAGGTCTGTTGGAGGGGGGGACGGGTCCCATACAAATTTGGTCATTACCCTTTGAACTTTTTTAAATTGTATTTTGAAGAAATAAACGTAAGTATTTTTATTATTTGAGAGATAAGCCTTAGTATGAGAAGTCGAACATGAGGTTCCAGAAAGTTTCAATTTAATATTCTTTATTGCAAGTCATAGGTATAAGGGTGAGGGCACAGCAATTTTTAAAATTATAATTACAGAAATATTAATTACTAGCATTCCGCTCGGGACTTCGTTCCTAGTTCGTTCGCCAATGTCCATCACGGATAATGTTGCTTTCTAATGGTGAAAGAATTTTTCAAATCGGTCCAGTAATTTCGGAGCCTATTCAATGCAAACAAACAATCAAATCTTTCCTTTATAATATTAGTATAGATAATAAAACTAATTTCTACCCCCTAAAGCTTCGCTAACAGATTTAAAGCCACCCATATACTTCCATCTCTCAAGGTTCGTATTACAGAACGCAACTCAGACTCTGATCTATACTTAAGTAGCAGTTGTCTGTCATATTGACAGTGAGAGAAAGAGACAATCAATATCTAAGCATAGATGAACTCTTGAGTCTCTTTCTGTAATACAGGCCTAGTTTCAGGTCTATACTTGAGTAGCAGTCGTCTTTCTCGTTTTGATAGTGAGAGAAAGATACAATCAATACTTAAGTATAGATCAAGACTTGAATCTCCTTCTGTAATACGGGCCTAAGTTTCTACGCTTCCGTGGTACGGAATGTAGCGGTGACGTCAAAGTTCAAGTATATCCATGAAATGATTTGGTTTGGTTGATGTGTTTGGTTGCTTAATTCTTCTCTTCTTTCTTCTCCTGAGAAGTTTGCTGTTGCTGCTCGGTCGTTTGCTGCTGACCTTGCTGCGTGCCTTCGCGTTCCGCTGCCATCTGAATTTTAAAAAAAAAGTATTAATACAGGGTGTAAGGGCTTTTTTATATTGAATAGGGGTGAAAGCTATGGAAGCTTACTCGAGACACATGGAGAGATAGAAACCTTGATTTTCATTAGGGTAGATGACTATTTATTATTATATTTTTTACCTCATAAATAGCCTGGTATATATATATGTACAGGGCTTTAGGTAAATCTCTTTCCACCTCTCGGGTGGTAAATCAGTCCATGAAACTAAACAACTTTCCCAAGGTCGAAGTATGAAAAAAAAAATTTTGACTTCCCATACAAATGCGCTATCAGCTGATGCAGTTTGTATAGAAACTAAAAATTTTTTTTCATATATCGACCTTTGTTCTTTGGGAAAGCTTTTCAGTTTCATGGACTGATTTACCACCCGAGAGGTTGAAAGAGATTTACCAGCCCTGTATAGTTTTTTAATATCTTAAAAAAATATGAAAGATATGAACGTTCAAAACTCTCAATTATACGGAGAGGGAAATACAAAACAGTAATGTCACAGTTGAGTACTGTCATATAAATTCCATACAAAATTTCGTATTGTAAGAATGTGGTAGACAAAAATGTTTGATTGGCTATAAGTTTTTATTTATGGACTTATTTCACATTTCAAATTCTGTTATGATAGTATGTTTATTAATATATTATTTAAATAATTAATATATCAATTAATATAATTGCTTAAGAGCTCCTTTCTTCACATCAAATTGCCGAATATTAATGCATGCGGAAATTAATTGTAATTGGTTAAGCATTTAGTTAGTAAACATAAATGTAATATTAAGAAGGTAATAATGTATTAACCGTTAGTAAGCCTAATAAATAAAAAATATATAGTATTCAACAGGGCTTGAATAACCGAAAAAATATCGGTTAAAACGGTTGGCGGTATGACGTCATACCTTTAAATTTTAGGTACCCGTAAATAACGGTACCGTTATTTTCCGGTAGCTAAAAATTTCGGTAGCGATTGGTAGCGCTAAGTAGCGGTACCGTTATTTTTTGTGGTACATAAATTACTAAATAAATGTTTTCTTTACACCCCACCGCTGCCAGCAACGTCGCGCTGGCGTTTTTTCGGTATACCGAAATAATTTCGGTTACGGTAGCGATAAAAATAAAGGTATGATATTATTGTAAAATGATAAAGATATCGGTTAAGGTATCGGTATAAAACGGTAGCGTAACCGTAATTCCTAACCGTTTTGACTCTACCTTTAAATTGATACGGTATTGAAATTTTATACCTGTACCATACCGTTATACCTTAACCGTTTTCAAGCCCTGGTATTCAATATCAGTCATCTACCCCATCTATAAATATCTTCTTCTTATCGTGTAGCTAGGTGTATTATTTGTGCTATTTCTTCTGGTCACGCTATAACTTAAGAATGGCTTGACCAATTTGATGATTATTTTTTTGTTGTGTTCCTTATTGTCAGGAGAAGGTTCTTATGAAGAAAGTTAAATTAAGAAAGTTAAACGGAACATTTGAAAATTTAAGAAAACAGGACAACGTCTGTCGGGTCAGCTAGTAATTTAATAAATTACCTTCTTATACGCCTGTTCGAAGAGCTTGAGACTGGCTTGCTGCAGTGTGTTCGTGGCCTGACGGATTTGTTCAGGGTCTGATGACTCTTTGTCAGCTAGAAGCTCACGAAGCTTGGCGATGTCCACGCGAAGTTTGTCACACTGAAATTACACATGAGGTGAAAGTTTGTTGAGTATAAAAAAAACTTTAGTTCTCCCTAATACATAATTTTTACAACTTATAGTTCTTAGCATACATTGAGACTATTTTAGGTAAGCGGGAGACAGGATTCTAAACTAGTTCCTTGTGCTATGGTTTCCTGGCCCATAACTTGACTTGTTTAACCCTGGTGTTAGTTTTCACAAAATTGACAATACTTTCAGGATAGAATTCCTGTACGTTATATGGGGTGACTAGTAGGCGTTTCTCCCTATGAAATTGACCAACTTTTCCCAAGGAGGCTTCACAAAAAAAAATGTATGAAGAAGCTAAAATCTTGTTTCATATTTGGGGCCGTCCACATATTAAGTCACGCAAAATTTCGAGTTTTTGAACCTCTCCCCCCCTATGTCACGCTTTTTTGGTATCCCTTTAACATGTATGGTCACATTTGGTATGACCCCCCCCCCTCCCCCATACGCTGTGACGTAATATATGGATGACCCCTTTCGACCTATGTTCTTTTAGAATTTTTTTCATTTTGTATTGACATAGACATAGAAATCATGTGTTTAATTTTCGCCAATTCATTTAAAGTCTCCTAATATGCTTAATGATCTAGTTATAGTTAATATTTGAGAGTAGATAAGTTGGCAATTTTCTTAAAAAAAAAGTGATTTACATAAAATCAAATAGGTACTCAGAATTCATAATAATTTGTCGTTGTCGAAAATCGTCCCTCCCTTCATGAATGAACAGAGGGTGATAACGCGACACACTTTATTCTCGCACTTCGCTTTACCACCCGAGCAGGGTCACTCGATTGGCTTAAGACAAGTGCTTCTAGTATTTTGACTTTGTGCGAAGAAAGGATTGACCGTCCAAGTTTATTTGTCCACCGCCCCAAGTAAGTTTGTTAACCGCCCCAAGTAATTTGGTCAACCGCCCCAAGTAAGTTTGTCGACCATCCAAGTAAGTTTGTCGATCGCCCCAAGTAAATTAGTCGACCGCCCAAAGTGAGTTTGTCAACCTTCCTAAGTAAGTTTGTCGACCCCCAAGTAAGTTTGTCGATCGCCCCAAGTAAATTAGTCGACCGCCCAAAGTGAGTTTGTCAACCGTCCTAAGTTTGTCGACCCCCCAAGTAAGTTTGTCGATCGCCCCAAGTAAATTAGTCGACCGCCCAAAGTGAGTTTGTCAACCGTCCTAAGTTTGTCGACCCCCCAAGTAAGTTTGTCGATCGCCCCAAGTAAATTAGTCGACCGCCCAAAGTGAGTTTGTCAACCGTCCTAAGTTTGTCGACCCCCCAAGTAAGTTTGTCGATCGCCCCAAGTAAATTAGTCGACCGCCCAAAGTGAGTTTGTCAACCGTCCTAAGTTAGTTTGTCGACCCCCAAAGTAAGTTTGTCGATCGCCCTAAGTAAATTAGTCGACCGCCCAAAGTGAGTTTGCCAACCGTCCTAAGTAAGTTTGTCGACCAAGCAAGTAAGTTTGTCGATCGCCCCAAGTAAATTAGGCGACCGCCCAAAGTGAGTTTGTCAACCGTCCTAAGTAAGTTTGTCGACCCCCCAAGTAAGTTTGTCGATCGCCCCAAGTAAATTAATCGACCGCCCAAAATGAGTTTGTCAACCGTCCTAAGTAAGTTTGTCGACCCCCCAAGTAAGTTTGTCAATCGCCCCAAGTAAATTAGTCGACCGCCCAAGTAAGTTTGTCGATCGCCCCAAGTAAATTAGTAGACCGCTCAAAGTGAGTTTGTCAACCGTCCTAAGTAAATTTGTCGACCGCCCCAAGTAAGTTTGCCAACCATCCCGAGTAAGTTTGTTAACCGCCCCGAGTAAGTTCATCGACCGCTTCAAGTATACTTAAGTTTACCGACGGTGTCCTAAGTATGTCGAATTGTGCCCTAGGGTGTTCAAGAGTTTTTCAAATTGTTTTTATACATTGTTTTTTTTTTTGATAAAACTGACCTCGTCTTGCGGCAGCTGTGCCTTATACTCGTCCATCTTGGTCTCAGTGTCGTGAAGCACTCCCTCAGCCTGGTTGGACACCTCGACTCGCTCGCGACGTTGTTTGTCAGCTGCCGCGAATTGTTCGGCTGCCTTCACCATGTTCTCGATCTCGTCCTTTGATAGACCGCCCGATGATTGGATCACGACTGTTGGGAGAATAGCTTGGTTATAATTTGGATGTTAACACGTTTCCCGTGGGAATTCGGGAAAATAATGTACCCTATGTTCATCACGGATAATGTAGGATTCTAATGGTGAAAGAATTTTTCAAATCGGTCTAGAAGTATTTAGCCTATTCAATGCAAGCAATAGAATCTTTCCCCTTTATAATATTAGTATAGAATAGATAAATAAAGACAGAAACAATAGGTGGGTATGAAACAGATCAAAATGTACAATTCAATTATTTTATTTGCAAGAATACGATTCACATTGAATGTAAATAGAACAAAGACGAACTTATCCCATCAGAAGGATTTCTTCCAGCAGGAGGCTTGTACTATGGGTGCTTGATAACTGATATACTATTTACATATATTTTATTTGTTGTTGATACATATACAGGTTGAAAAAGAACCTCCTAGCTTTATTGAAAATCCTGAACCAGTATCACTTACTAAACACTTTTTATTTTTTTATTTTTTTTGTTGGGGGGGGGAGGATTTTTTTTCTTCCTAAACGTAGACACCACTCGGGCGCACCCCCCTCGCGCTACCCGCACCCCTCGCGTGCCTGGTGTAGAAGTAATGTCTACGTTTAGGCAAAAAATGAACTATTACCATTGAAAAAATATTAAAAAAATTTTTTTTTTCACAAATGTGTTCTTTGAGTGATACTGGTTCAGGATTTTGAATATAGCTAGGAGGTTCGTTTTCACCCAGTATATGCTACATAAACACACTACTCTCAAATACTTGAAAATCATTGAAAATGTGATTCTATGAAACAAAGCTATTTTTGTCTTCGACTCCACTAAACTGAATTTAAAATAAAAAACGCAACGAACCCACATTAAGGTTTCCCTTGTCTCGACTTCATGTCTCCTATGTTTTGGTATGAACATTAAAGCAACTTGGCAACCTTTTTAACTAATATGTGTTTGAAACTCTAGAAAAAGTACCAGGACTGCATAAACGGCTGAGAGTTGAATAGTACTTACTTTGTTGTTCCTTGCCGGTGCCCTTGTCTCGCGCGGAGACGTGTACAATTCCATTAGCGTCAATGTCGAATGTCACCTCGATCTGAAATGAATCATAGATTTTGTTAGACTCAAATGGCTTCTACCAGTCAAATTCGTTTTTAAAAATGTTGAATTCCGTGATAATATTATTATACCAAGGGACAGTTAAAGAAAAACTTTTACTGAAAAATCTTTCTGAAAATTTAATTTAAGTTTTTCTGCTCAAAAATTAAATAAATCATTCGAATACACTTTATTTTGCAAAAAAAAAACAACATTGTAAAAACAAAAACCAGCAGTGTAACGTTGCGTAGCGCCAAAGGTTAATAACGAAAACTCCTTAACTTGACATTGACATTACCAAGAAAACATTTTTTAGCTTATCACAGCTATGGGTAGACTCGACCATTTAAGCATTTGTTAATTTATCCCTTATATAAAGAAGTACCACAACTAAGTTGGCTTTTTAAGTTAACGAGTAATGGACCATTTAGGTATTTTTTAAACCACGGAACCCTACACTCTACACTACGCGTGACCCGACACGCTCTTGGCCGTTTTTCCTTACCTGCGGAACCCCTCTAGGCGCGGGCGGTATCCCGACGAGTGAGAACTGTCCGAGGAGTTTGTTGTCTTGTGCCATTTCACGTTCGCCTTGATGTACTTTGATCTCCACTTGGGTTTGGCCGTCCGCCGCTGTGTACAAACAAACATGTCGGTAAAATTAAATTAATTAATTATTTTAATTATATATTAATTTGTATTTCAATATGATGCAATATGGGTTTATTCCTGAAATAAAGAAATTTTATTTTATTTTATTTTTAAAGTGAATTAGCCAATTAAACTGAACAATTTTCCACAAAGATAGGACGAAACTTAAAAAAAAATGACCTGTTTTTCTATACAAAGTTAATTTGACCTAATTTACGTGTTTTATTTACGTTTGTCACGATGAGGGTGGCATTCCATAAAACTCTCAATAGATAAATGTTTGATTTAAAAAAAGAGTTCTGGCTTGATCGATAAGTTTTTCTCTTAGTATGAGAAGTTGACATTTTTTAAGTTTTTTATGGATTCCTTGGGGAAAGTTAAACAGTTGCATGCGGAGAATCACCCAAGTTTCGCCACCAGATATTAATTTGTGATATTCTATGTTAGAAAGTGAATTTTTATGTTTGTATCGAGTCACAAGACAGACTTGTACATTTTTGTAAGTGTTTTGGGATCTGCTCCCCAATGTATATCTGTCCTTTTATTAGTATGGTATGGCAAGATTGGGGATTAAGATCATGTGGGATGTTAATACACATTCCTTCCATGCTGGACTGGAAGTGAGAGAAAAACTTAGAATGTTCCAGCTGCTGACTCTTCCCAGTCATACTGTAGAAGTGCAACGAGCTGATTCGTGAGCGAAAGGCTGACGACCTATCACCACTACACTCAATTTCATCTAATAACCCTCACAGTGTATGTCAAACGTGGCGTCGCAAACACGTCAAACTTATAACACCTCTTTTTTTGACGGGGCTGAAAACTAACCTGTAGAGAAGACCTGGCTCTTCTTAGTGGGTATGGTGGTATTCCTAGTGATGAGCTTTGTGAATACTCCTCCGAGGGTCTCAATTCCCAACGAGAGTGGAGTCACGTCTAGTAGAAGGATATCCGTGACGTCACCAGCTAGTACGCCTCCTTGGACGGCGGCGCCGACTGCGACCGCTTCATCGGGATTGACGGAGCGGGATGGCGCGCGGCCGAAGATTTCTTGGACTGTTGATTGGACCTGACAAATAAATAAATCATTACTTGTATCATAATCACAAACACTTAATCACTTGCAAGGTTCAAAGTGAGAACCAGGCAGATGCTTTTGGAGTTTTGAAGTGTCGCACCGCGTACGGTGAACTTGAATTTAATTTAGATTTTATTGCTTATCTGCACATACATTACTGCAGTGTAGATATGTATAAAAATATTTGTAGTACTAAACATTCACTGTTCTTACTTTCGATTCGATGCTATACACACTGTTTACGAGTTACACTCTAACTTGTTGCTGCAATGTTTTTTCTTGTTGTGCCAAATAAAATAAAAATTGTCTAAGAATAGAAATTTTTTCATGTCCGGTTCCTACTTGGTCTCGGGGTCTGTGTTTTAGTCCAGTCCCGAACAAAAGTATCATAGCAAGATGGTTCTACTTTCTGCTTAGATATAAATTCTTCTAACGTATATTTAGGAATTCGTTATACCTAATCTCTTTCTAAGTTATGATATGACAGTTACTTTTTAAATTGAGGATTTACAATAGTGGAGTCATTTGTGAAATAGTGCGTTCATTGATTTTATGAATATTACAGAACGAGACTCAGACTGATCCATACTTAAGTGGCAGACGTCTTTGTCGTTTTGATAGTGAGAGAAAGAGACAATCAATACATTAATATAGATCAAGACTTGAGTGTCCTTCTGTAATACGGGCCTTAGTCTTTTTCTCTAGACATGAGGCCATATATTTAATGTTTGCGAGAGTATAACCCGAAGGGCAGGAGCGCAGTCGGGGAATATGTCTGCAGTTGATCTAGCACCGGTCGGAGACAGCCAGCCGGCTACGGAGCCGGGTGCGGCCTTGTGCTTTCAGTGCATTGTAAACTTTATAGATGTACTAATTTATCTCGAGAGGATTGACAATCGCACTACGGGTGAAATTGAAAACATTCGACAAACTTTGAGGGATGAATCTACCCATGCTTATGAACAACTTTTTCTATGGGACCAACTTTCCTACTAAAAAATAAAAATCTGCTGTTCACCCTGTAGAGATCGTAGCTTCTAAATTTCAGACTAAAACTTAATGGCGTTGCATTTTAAGTTAAACTGGGGACAGCTTAGTAAATACTTAAATGCTGGAATTATTTTTTCCAGGCAACGTTAAGATAAGGAGTTTTCGTTAATTACGCTGTATTTTGCTGTTTTTTGTGTTTTACGCTCTTATGATATTATTTTATTGCAAAATGAAAAAAAAAAAAAACTGTCACCCAAAGTAAATTTTCCTTGACAAGCAACGCCATCTAGTTCTAAAACTGGGAAAATTTTTCATTTCGTTCTGACACTGATGTTATTTAGTTAAGTCAAATGTGGCAGAAAATGGCCATTAAATGTGTTTTAAGATAGTTTAGCTCTTAATCCGGGGAAGTCAGGGCAAGTTTTTGTTTAATAGTGTTCACATTTTAAGATATACCTAGTGTTTGTGAATATGTTTGGGGTCCAAGACACTTGACCTTAATATAGGTACCCACTGACCTTGGGCATCCTGGTCATGCCCCCCACCAGCAGCACCTCCCCGATGTCGGCGCGCTGCACCTCCGCGTCCTGCAGCGCGCGCTGGCACGGGGCCACGGTGCGCTTTATGAGGTCTCCTACCAACGACTCCAGCTTCGAACGGGTCATCTGTGAGGAAGTATGAGTTTTTTTAAAGATAACGAAAGTTTAATGTGTGATTAATGACTATCCCTTTGAAATTGACAACTTTCCCCGAGGTTCTAAATAAAAATTCTCACCATAATTATTTATTATTGATCACTCAAGTTAAGGGTAAATAATTATGAATGTTGTTTGTGTTATGTATAATTTTGTTGACTTGAATGTACACCCATGGTTAATAATGTGATTGCAATTAATTATTTATGCTCACACACACATAGATGTGTGAGCAATAAATAATTGAATATGGATGTTGACAGTGTTTGATTTTATAAATTATTGTATGTGAAACAAAAATAATCGTAGAAATATATTAAAATCCGAAAACAGCATTAAAATTGGTTTATAAATGAACAAGTTCTTAGCATTTATATTATCGTAAGGACTAGCTATCTCGTTTTGTGGGGAGAGCTAGCTATCTCGTTTTTACCTACGCAAACAAATGGCGGTGACGTCACGTGCCAGTAAGTGCATCTCTTTTTCGTTGTTTGACAGTTTCCCCCTCTATTGAAATTTAATAGCTTGTAACTTTTTTATTTCTCAATAGTTTTCAAAAAATATTTCGGTTTTGGGTTTTGGATTTAGCTCCTTTTTAATTAGTCAACATCCCTATTATAAAAAAGTAAATTAGTCAACATCCCTATTATTTTCGGAATTATTTTAATATTTCAACTTATGTTCCTCGGGAAAAGTTGTTTAGTTATTAGCGCTGGTTCAGATCCTTAATTTTCGCCAGCTAATCTAAAGCTTTCAAAATAGGCAGTTTATGTTACAATTTCTTTTGACCAAACTCAGTAAGAAACTAAATCTGGTGGTTTTATTCACTGTAATGATCTGGCACTGTAATCCACATTAACATCCAATAAATGTTAACATAAAGAATACAGTGCTGTTTTTTATGCAAGTTCATACCTAAAACACGCAAACTTTGCACCGGAGATGACTCGGGATGATCTTTAATTTGACGATTTTTTTAATGAATCTTAATTTTTTTATCTACACTAATATTATAAAGAGGAAAGATTTGTACCTATTTTTGTAATGAATAGGCTCAAAAAGTACTGGACCGATTTCAAAAATTCTTTCACCATTAGGATACTACATTATCCCTGAATAACATAGGCTACATAATTTCCATGAATTCCCACGGGAACGAAGTCCCGAGCGGGATGCTAGTGAAATCATAAATTAAAACTTATGATTTCATAAAAAAAATTTAAGATTCATTAAAAAAGAATACTTTTGTTTAGATTTTATAAATGCACATCAAGGTTTGGTTAATGCCATGACTTACCTTAAGGTTCATGTGTTTAGGGCCCCCGGCGTCCATAGTAAGGTACGGTAGGTTGATGTCAGTTTGTAGGGACCCTGACAGTTCTATCTTGGCCTTCTCAGCGGCCTCTTTCAGCCGTTGCATCGCCATGGCGTCTTTACGGATGTCGATGCCTTGCTGTTGAGAAATTGTTACTATCAGCATTGATATAAAGATCAAATTCATTTGTAAATTATTTTTTTCTAAGGTATGTTGGGCTAGAAGATTTAATAAGAGTACTGTGTTGGTCAGTTTAAGTGTTTTGTGTGTAATTGAGTGTTTAAAACCAAATTCTCTAGTTCAAAGCTTCTGAGATGACAATTTATTGAAAAGATGTTGTTTTTTCAAGTTAAAGAAACATTTAAGCTGACACCACAACACGCACACAATTTACCCGTCACAATGACTCAACATGCACTCAAAATAAGACATGACTCACTCAAAATGACACACCACACACTCAAAATGACACATCACGCACTCAAAATGAGACACGACACACTCAAAATGAGACACGACACACTCAAAATGAGACACGACACACTCAAAATGACACCACGCACTCTACATACATCTCGATCACGTCAGCTCTCAAAAACAAAGCCGCATCAAAATCGTTCCATTCGTTTAGGAGCTACGATGTCACAGAGAGACACAAATAAATAAAGATTTTTACTCAAAATTACACTACACACTCAAAATCCTTCTAAATCACGTCAGCTCTCAAAAAAAAACCACATCAAAATCTTTCTATTTATTTAGGAGCTACGATGTCACAGATATACACGTCAAACTTATAACACTCCTCTTGTTGTGACGGGGATTTAAAAAAATGTATCGCGGTATCTAGGAAGGCCAACAGCACTACACTGCTGGCCAGCTGGTTCCGCGCGTTACTCTAGCACCGCTGCAAACGATACCAGCGTACTGACGCTGGATCTGATCGACAGTGCATATCTAGACGACTTCCTACACGCAATAAAAATAAACTAATCAGCGAATAAACTTATAATAAATGCGTGTGTTAGCAGTCAACTCAGGTGCTGACTAAAAAACAGCCTGGCTGAGGCAGCACCTTTTCACCACATATGCTGTTTTGACGTCTGTTTTATAGAATGAATAAAGAGGATGGACCACAATCCATACAAAATTACCCCACGTCCTATAACAAAGTGACATATCTCAAAAAAAAGATAAAAATGTGTACAAAAATATGGCATACTTCCTAAGATCAATTTCTTACACCTTCATATGAAAAAATTGCTATGAAAATAGTTCAGGCGCTGTTATGAAAAATTCGTTTGTGTGGGCAGTGGGACTACCTGGGGGGTATACCCTTCTAAACAGAAGAAGAATTTTTAAAGAGAGTGAAAAACTAATAATGTAAAGTACAAAAATAAGCTTATTTTTGTGATTTTACTTTCATTTCTCCGGGATCCTGGCGACCGGAGACTTGACTTTATGGCAGTGGGACTTTATTGAGGGTACCCTTTCAAACAAAAAAAGAATTTTTAAAATCGGTCCATGAATACTCGTACAAACGAATTTTTCATAACAGCGCCTGAACTATTTTCATAGCATTTTTTTCATATGAAGGTGTAAGAAATTGATCTTAGGAAGTATGCCATATTTTTTACACATTTTTATCTTTTTTTTGAGATATGTCACTTTGTTATAGGACGTGGGGCAATTTTGGTCCATCCTCTTTCTTTTTCTTTTTTTCAATATAGCCGGTCTTTTAAGAGGGAAAAATTGTGGTTGTATTAGTATTTTATGAGCACAAAACTAATTACTTATAAGTAAATCAAATAACGACACAGGCTTCTATTTTATACCAATTTCATACTAAGCAAGCCTTTCAATTCCAACAGACAGTAATAAAATCAAATCAAGTCAGTACAGTGGTACAGAGGACAGCAAATCAGGTACTCCATTTTCGTTGCAAAACCGCTCTTATTGCAACAGCACAGAGTGCAAGCGTGTGGTAACCTGATGTGCCTGAATTTCCTGAATTTCTTTTGAGAGATAAGCCAACCTTTCGTGTCGTATTTATATTTGTAATTTTATGTCCATCTGTCACGTTTGCAAAGAACTGTCAGTAAATAAATGGCACTGGGGATCGAACTTGTACCTCTCGCTTACGAGTCCGACCCGCTAGCGGTTAGACCACTGACACTCTACTGATTTGACACTATATGGTTTTAAAATGGTCACTAAAGACTCACATCTCTCTTGAACTCGTCGACTAAGAAGTTGACGATAACATTGTCGAAGTCCTCTCCACCGAGCAATGTGTCTCCATTGGTAGACTTCACTTCAAACACTCCCTTCTGGATCTCAAGCACTGAGATATCGAAGGTACCGCCACCCAAGTCGTATACTGCGATTCTGGGGAGAAATACAGGCTTTGTTTTATCACGAAACTAGCTTCTGGCCGGGACTTCGGTCTCGTGGGAATTTTGGGAATTAATTATACACAAACCTTCCATTTTAACCCGCTTAGTAGTTTGGGAGTTTAACGCGTTCAGATCAGACATACAGAAGCATTTTTTGGCGAAGTTAAAACCTTAAATCATATTATTTACAACATTTTAAAGTCTATTTAGAGTTTATTTACACAGTTTCCTAAGTTGAGTTAAGAGTTATGGTCAGAGTAATTTTAAAGTGCTCATTTCGCACTAAACATGATCTATCACAGAGACAATTCTTATTTAAACAACCCAATACGAAAATGTATTCCAAACAGTGCCAGAATTCTAGGTTTTTAAACAAATTTTTTATTAATCTCTTTCTTACTAAACGAAATTTTATATTATTGGAAGATGGCGATAGTCAACGTCATCGTTTAGTATTTCCCTCTCTATCTAATTGAGATATTTAAACGTACATACCTTTATTATTTTTAAAGATATTAAAAAACTATTTACACAAGGTTTTTTATAAGGTAAAGAAGCTTCAATAAAAAAAAAACTACTCTAAGCCTTCGCGCGTTAAATGCACACATGGTGTGCGAGATTACTATCGCAAAGTGCGCCGCCGGCCAGCTGGTTCCGCGCGTCTCTCTAGCACCGCTGCAAACGATACCAGCGTACTGACGCTGGATCTGATCGACAGTGCATACTATTATAGTATATTAATTAATTAATAGATTTGACCTAAAAAAACACCTTTTACTTGTTGTACCAGAACTTTTAATTCGATATTTAATCATTACAATGCGAAAACACATATCTTCGATTTACGGGCGAAAACGATCTGTCAAAAGGGGCTGCCTAGTGCTGTTCCACCCGGGTGGACAGGAGTGTTGTACCAAATCGATTTTTTCTTAACAATACTTAGGTCCGTATTAAACGCGACTCAGACTCTGATTTATACTTAAGTAGCAGTCGTCTTTGTCATTTTGATAGTGAGAGAAAGAGGACTGCTACTAAATGACAAAGACGACTGCTACTTACGTATAGATCAGAGTCTACAGAGTCGCGTTCTGTAATATAGACCTATGTACTTCTGGCAAATTCAGTAATTATTTATTCCACTCTACACAAAAATAAGCCGTCTGAGTCCGCGGCAGAGTAGAATAGGACCACCCTCTTTCTTGCCGAGGTGTCGTACAAGGCGACTAAGGTAAATATGCAAGCAAGTTCATCTGCACACAGAGAAGGAAAACTCTGCAATTATATCAAAACCCTCGCCAACCCGTCTGCCAAGCGTGGTGAGTATGGCATTTACCCCTCATGTTATTGAGGGAGGCCCGTGCCCCAGCAGTGGGGACGTATATAGCTGATGAAGATGAAGACACAAAAATATCTTAAGTATATTTGTACTCGTGCAGTTAAGCAACATACATACCTTTCAAAATTTCACCAATTTTCTTTGTGACTGTGTGCAATAAATAATTTTTATCTAGCTAAGTATCTACCTATACCTTTGTGAGAGTCTGGTGTCCGTACTATCCTGTATTATGGATCACCAGACCCTCTATTTGATTACAATCTTAAAACTATTCAGTACAATGCCAGCGAGCCGAATGGGGCTGGGTTGAGGTCACCAGAGATGAGACAAAAATAGACACTTACCCTGAACCCAAGCGTCTCCATTCGATGCTCTCACAACCTTGTACGACAGATTTTTGTACGTACGAGAGAAAGAGACAATCAATACAGAGATTTTAGTAGGGATTTATGTAACACGATGTAGAATTACTTTCTGATCAGTACTTTCCGAGTAAGTGCAGTATAAATAAATAAACTTACATTTTGTCATCAGTCTTATCCATGCCGTAAGCGAGCGCAGCCGCGGTCGGCTCGTTGATCACTCGCAACACGTTTAGACCAGAGATTTGACCTATAAAAATACATTTTATGTTAACAAGTTGTAGTAGCGTAGTTATGAGTGTGTCATGAGTCATGTTGAGTGAGTGGTGAGCACAGTGCACTTAACCCGTCTAGGGCGAGTCACAACACTACAGGGTGAAATTGAAAACATTCGTTTACATCTCGGTTGAGTAGGTATTGAGCTTTTCTATGAAACAGCAGATTTTTATTTTAGATTCATCCCTCAAAGTTTGTCGAATGTTTTCAATTTCACCCTGTAGTTCCATCTCTCGCAAGAGTGCCCCAGGTGTTTTCTATTAAAGCAGAGGTTCCCAAATTTTTTTTCTTATAGACCACTTTGCTTTAATAATGAAGGCAATGTATCGAGACTATTTATCACGAGCGTTTCTGTGCCTCGGAGGGTACGTTAAGCTGTTGGCCCCGGCTGTTGTCGATTGACTAAGGTCGTGAAAACCAAGTCAGAGGCCTTTGTGCGGTTCGAAAACTCTGACACCAAGGTTAGCCAAGTTCGTCACACACTTGACTATACCTACACGATAAAGAAGAAAGAAGAAGAATGTATCGCGGTATCTAGGAAGGCCGACAGCAGTGTGCCGCTGGTCAGCTGGTTCCGCGCGTCTCTCTAGCACTGCTGCAAACGATACCAGCGTACTGACGCTGGATCTGATCGACAGTGCATATTTAGTCGCTACCCTAAGGAAAATGGATAGATACTCAGCTATAGTGTCTTATATATTTCCATTTGTTTAAATTTTGTACACGGGTAGGTATTCGCTTACAGGGCGCCGGCGATATCAGCTTGCTTAGTGCATGGCCCGCTGTTGTAACTCTTTTTATAACCCAATTTGTGAAATAAATTATTCTTATTGGTGAGAATTTATTTCTAACTAATTTATGTTCATACACCTCTACCGATTACGTGCTCGATGGTGATGAGTCATTTTGAGTATGCGGTGTCATTTAAAGAGTAAGCTGTGTCCCATTTTAAATAATAGTATTTTAGTGTTTAGTCATATTTTACGAGTGGAATATTCTGAGAACTCGCTATGTCATTTCGAGTGATGTTGTTTTTAGGTGTTTGGGTGTCATTTTAAGTTTGTGATGTGACACTTTGCGAACGTGGTGTGTCATACTGAGTTCGTAGTGTATCATAATGAGCATGCAGTGTGTCATTTTGAGCACGTAGTTTATCATTTTGAGCACGTAGTATGTCATTTTGAGCACGTAGTGTGTCATTTTGAGCATGTAGTGAATCATATTGAGCAGGTAGTGTATCATTTTGAGCAAGTAATGTGTCATTTTGACCATCTAGTGTGCCATTTTGAGTTCGCAGTGTGCTATTTTGAGTATATAGTGTATTATTTGAGCAAATAGTGTAATTTGAGCACATAGTGTCATTTTGAGCACGTAGTCTTATTTTGAGTGTGCGATGATATATCTTCAATGCATGGTGTGCTATTTTGAACGCGTGTGTATTTATTTTAGGAACCTAGTCCGAGTATATAACTTGAGTGCGTCTTACCAGCATCTTTAGTGGCCTGTCTCTGCGAGTCGTTGAAGTAAGCCGGTACAGTGATGACGGCGTTCTTCACTGACGTGTTGAGGTATGCTTCGGCTGTCTCCTTCATCTTCATTAACACGAACGCGCCGATTTGAGACGGAGAGTATACTTTGCCGTCTGTGCCTGTTGGGAGGTTTTATGAAGTGAGACTATGTATCAATTTGTAGTCTTTCTGGCGTTATTTTTTCAGTACACTTGACCACGATAAAAAATGGTACCCTTGACCGTTTAAAATGTGACAGTGTTTAGTAAAACTTTAGAGTTTTATATGATTCTGTTTCAAACCAAGTGACTAAAAATGTAAACAAACAACCCACCGACAAAAAAACCGATAAATCCCTTTGAGATCACTAAAATTTTTGTAAAAGCATTTTTCAAACTTACACTGTAGCATGTAAAACAGTCACAAATAAATATATTTTTTTTAACTAAATACTAAATTCGACATTAAAACACCGTGAAGTTATAAATTGCTGGCACACCGTCATTAGCAAGCTTAAGTGGCAGTGGGATGGTCATATCTGTCGTAGAACCGATGGCCGTTGGGGCAAACGAGTTCTAGAATGGAGACCACGAATCGGCAAACGTAGCGTAGGGCGCCCTGTTACTAGGTGGGGTGACGATATTCGTAAGGTAGCGGGCAGTGGTTGGAGGAGGAGAGCTGAAGACGAAGCTCAGTGGCGTGCTATAGGAGAGGCCTATGTCCAGCAGTGGACTGACACAGGCTGATGATGATGATGACCGTCATCTTTGTTCACATTTTAGAACACTTAGTTTGAAACAGGAAATAGTAACAAAAAAAATGTATCGCGGTATCTAGGAAGGCCAACAGCAATACGCAGCTGGCCAGCTGGTTCCGCGCCTCTCTCTAGCACCGCTGCAAACGATACCAGCGTACTGACTCTGGATCTGATCGACAGTGCAAAATAAACGAAAAAAATCTTGGTTCTTTGGTACAGAGGCCAGTTAGGTTACCTCATTCGTGTACTCTTTCATAGAATAATATACTTTAAGAGGATTGATTGGCGTACTAAACATCGTAGCTCCCATATTTCAAGCTAAGGTTCATATTACAAAACGCGACTCAAACTCTGATCTATACTTAAATAGCAGTCGTCTTTGTCATTTTGATAGTGAGAGAAAGAGACAGTCAATACATGTCTCTTTCTCTCACTATCAAAATAACAAAGACAACTGCTACGTAAGCATAGATCAGAGTCTGAGTCGCGTTCTACTTCTGGGAAATTCAGTATTTATTTATTCCACTCTACACAAAAGTATCAAGTATATTTGTACTCGTACAGTTAAGCAACATACTACCTTTCAAACTTTCAACAAACTTTTTTTGTGACTGTGTGCAATAAATAATTTTTGTCTAGCTATCTATCTATACCTTTGTGAGAGTGGTGTCGATACTAGAATAAAATCATGTGTTATGGATAACCGGGCCCCCACCCTCTATTTTAATTACAATCTTAAAACTATTCAGTACAATCCCAGCAATCCGTATGGGGCTGAGTTGAGGTCACCAGAGATGAGACAAGAATAGACACTTACCCTGAACCCAAGCGTCTCCATTCGATGCTCTCACAACCTTGTACGACAGATTTTTCATGTCCTTTTGTACTTCTGGGTCATCGAATCTGTGTAAAAAAAAAGAAAGTTCATACCGTTTGCAAACGCAAAACTAACTCCAAAGGAAAATGTTCGGCGCGAATAGGACTTGAACCCACGACCCCAGGATTAGATCTCCTGGTGCTCTAACTAACTGAGCTATCGTGCCTTCAAGTCAAGCGGCGAAATTTCTTATTCCCTTACTAAGCACATTGCGCCGGCTGGCTGCGGGAGCAGGGTCAGTCGGAGCACGATGCTGGCATAATAAGAAGATTACATTTAGGCTGATTACATTTATTACACCAACTTTTGACGTTAGTTAATTACAAAATACATAAAACGGTATATTATGAGCGGGCGTGCGCCTGCGACGGAATTTGGATTAGGAATGCCAAAACTGAAGAGTAAAAATGTCGCGGAAAAAGAATGGAGAAGGAGGATGAAGACGGCGCATGCCACCTCGTTACAACATAACGTCGTGCATCTGTTTGAGTTGACTACTATTCTACCTTAAGTTGGCCTCCCATTCTACCATTGATTAGCCTAGCAAACTTACTATAGCGCCATAAGTTAGCCTACTACTCTGGCCTAGGCCTACGATTCTGCCTTCGGCCTAAAATTCTTGCTTGTTATACATACCTCCGTCCAATAAGTCGCTTGGTTATATAGAAAGTGTTCCCACTGTCGGTGACAGGCTGTCTCTTCGCCGGCATGCCGACTAGACACGCTCGCCTTCTTTGGAGAAGGCCACGTGGGACAGACTTGCCCTACTACTCTGTCCTAGGCTTACGGTTCTGTCTTCGGCCTACAATTCTTACTTGTTATACATACCTTCGTCCAATAAGTCGCTTGGTTGCATAGAAAGTGTTCCCACTGTTGGTGACTGCATGTCTCTTCACCGGCATGCCGACTAGACACTCGCCTTCTTTAGAGAAGGCCACGTGGGACAGACTTGCCCTACTACTCTGGCCTAGGCCTACGATTCTGCCTCGGCCTAAAATTCTTGCTTGTTATACATACCTTCGTCTAATAATTCACTTGGTTGCATAAAAAGTGTTCCCCTGTTGGTGACAGCCTGTCTCTTCGCCGGCATGCCGACTAGACGCTCGCCTTCTTCGGAGAAGGCCACATGGAACAGACTTGCCCTACTACTCTGTCCTAGGCTTACGATTCTGTCTTCGGCCTCCAATTCTTATTTGTTATACATACCTTCGTCCAATAAGCCGCTTGGTTGCATAGAAAGTGTTCCCACTGTTGGTGACAGCCTGTCTCTTCGCCGGCATGCCGACTAGACGCTCGCCTTCTTTGGAGAACGCCACGTGGGACGGCGTTGTACGGGAGCCTTCGCTGTTTTCTACCACCTATGGAAAATTATAGTTTAAAAATGCCTTACAGTAAGGTAACGTACTGATACATTCTTGTCATGATTAATGTTATGGTTGAGACAGAAGCACATTGATGGTTTTCAGCTTGACCCTGTTTGGCCGGTCGGCCGCTGCAGTTACTTAAAAATAATAATATAAACATTAATAACAAAAATTATAACATAAGTATATGATAAAACATCAACTACCTTTCAGTGTATAAATATTATACTAAACAAAAGAGAAAACAGTAATAATATAATTTTACGCATCTTAAACTTATGTGAAACTAAAGTGACATTAATAAAAATAAAAAAATTACAAAAAAAAATTATGAAATTAATAAATGTAAAACTTAGATTTATCTAAATTTGTCGCGTCAGTCAGTAATAAAAAAAAATACAATATAAATAAAAACTTAAGTAACGCAGTGTATAAATATTCAGATTTGTGAATACATATATGTGTGTGTGTGTGGATGAGTGTGTCAGTCACAAAAAGAGTGACCCTCGGAGTTTCTTGCCTATTCTTCTCCTGTGGAAGACTGCACCTTTGCGAATAGGCGCAAAGTCAAAAATGCTAATGTATTTCACAAATTTTCTCAACTATTTACATTGAATTTGCTAATGTATTTTTATGACGTTTTCAAGAAATACTTTGTATGTTCTATGAAAATAAAGTATTATTTTTTTTTTTTGTAGCGTGTTTCTGGGAAGACATTGGCTGGCTCAAATAGCTAGCCTAAACGATATCATGCACAATGGCCCAATCGAAAGACTAGGTGCGGAAAACGTCTGATAAAAATAGAAGAAAATATTTTAATTTTTTATAATAGAAAAAAATGTCCTTAATTTTATTTTTTGTTGAAAAATGCTTCAAGTTTAGTGCAACACAGCAGCAATATTAACCATGTAGCGTGGGTAGGAAAGCCTCCGGCCATGTAGATCGAGACTAGCTGGTACCTCACGTTACTGTGGCACCCAGTGGGAGAAGCGAGCTGCGTACAGACACAGACGCTGTTCGATGGTGCTATTTGGAGTTTGGGTACGACAGTTGCAATACGAAAACCATAAGAGGAATTTAGTATTTTTAAAACGCTTACCCGCATGAGGGATATTTAAACAAGTTTTAGGGAAAGAAAAATATTTGGCGCGAATGGGACTTGAACCAACGACCCCAGCCGGGCTATGATGATCGCAACGACATATCTCACGCGTTATCTCGTGGTCACGTGACTGTTTCGACCAATGAGATTACGAGAAAGCGTCACGTGACCACGAGATAACGCGTGAGATAATATGTCGTTGCGATCATCATAGCCCGGCAGGATTAGATCTCCTGGTGCTCTAACCAACTCAGCTTGCCTTCAAGTCAAGCGGCGAAATTTATCATTCCCTTACTAAGCACACATTACGTCGTGCTTGTTCGCGCCGAATATTTTTCTTTCCCTAAAAATTATAGATAGATAGATAGAAATTCTTTATTGCACACAGTCACAAAAAAAAAGTTTTACAAGCTTAACTAAACAAAAGTGCGCAAAGGCGGCCTTATCGCTAAAGAGCAATCTCTTCCAGGCAACCCTTGTTTTAGGGACAACTTTACGAAGTCGTTTTTCTTTCACTCCCAGTCCAGCAAACAAATTTTTTATTTCAAAAAACCAGGCCATTGTGCGGTTTGAAAACTCTGACACCAGGATTAACCAAGTTCACCACACACTTGACTAAAGATTTCAAAAAACAACCAATATTCGTATTTTAATAGTGTCGTAACAAAAATAAAATAATAAATATGCATAACCACCTCTCACCATTATGAGACTTGATCCATTTGACGACCAGTTTGGTCTAGTGGTAGTGGCGCTGCCTCTTGATCGACGGGTCCTGGGTTCGATTCCCAGTCGGGGCAAATATTTGTGCAAAAAGCAAATGTTTGTTCTCGGGTCATGGGTATTTGTCTTTATGTGTGTTCCGAGGGACCCACGACACAAGGGAAAACCTTAATGTGGGCCTTTGAGTGTGTAACGTTTATTATTATTATTTATTACCCTCATAATTTGTGTCAAACATGGTATCAAGTAGTTCTAGAACCACTGATGCTCTGCTTACCCCATTAAATAGCGATTATGGCTGTAACCGTAAGTATGTGTATTCAATAGATTGAAATTGGAAGGTCTTTTAAACATACCTTTGGCGTTTTGCCTTCCATGACGGCGACACAGGAGTTGGTGGTTCCCAGGTCGATACCGATGACTGCGCCACGCACTCCCTCTGACCTAAAAAAGAAGGTAGAAAATCAGCAAGGTTAAGCTAAGTATAAAGTCAGGGAACCAGATGGGTGGCCATATGAGTGGCCAGATGGGTGGTTTTCGTGCTTCGGAGGGCACTTTAAGCTGTTGTTGATTAATTACAGCCGTTGAAACAAGTCAGAGGCTGTGTTGTTTTAGAAAATGCCTATTCAGAGGCGGTGAGCACAGATTATAATCAAATGCATGTAGGATTACTGACACCCCTTAACCATCCATCCATCCATTCTTATTAGCCAATTCAATATAAAAGTCAAACTTAATTTTCTAATAGAACATTTAAAATGGTGCTTATAATAAGTCAAAATAGTGAATTACATTAGTTCGTCTTCCCCTGATAAGAATATGCAAGAAACTCTGAGGGGTAATCTTTTAAATTTAATTACGAATTTTGTAATTTTAACAGAGCTGATAATTTCATGAGCAGTTAATTTCCATGGTAGCTTGTCTAATAGAAACCAATTCTTTTTTAACTCCTTCTCTGTCCGAGCCGTGCAGCTGTGGAACAAACTTCCGAAACAGATTCAGAATAGTCCATCTATCACTTCCTTTAATAAGCAAGTAAAACAACACTATCTTTCTTCACTATATTAAATAGCATGTATTTATGTACATTATACTATTATATATATATTTCTTATGTTGTATTTTTGTAATTTAGTAGTAACTGTTAATATTTATTTTTATAACTACTATAATTAATGCACACAGTCTTGTGCCCGTAATTTATAGCTTTTCTGACACCGGATGGGTTGGCTGGAAGAGATCTCTTATAGAGATAAGCTCGCCTTTGTAACATTTTTTAGTAATTAAGTATCAAACTATGTGTGTACAATAAAGAATAAATAGATAATCAGATATTCAAAGTTTTTGTATAATATTTGTCTATTTTTCCTAAAGTAAGTTTTAGAAATGGGAAGCGTATACCTACATTGATTGACCCAGTATACATTGCTTGACCCAAAAAGAGTTTGTGCCTTTGTAGAAACTACTGTCGCACAACGAAGTACATCCAGTTTATTTTTGGTTAAACATAAACTGAGGAAGACTGCACCTTTGCGAATAGGCGTAGAGTCAGTAGGGTCAAAAAGAACGAATGCGTGTGTATGTATTTAAATCGTTTAGTGTATGTTTGTATGTATTTCATTGTAATCTTGACTTGTTTTAAGTGACATCCTGAATGTCCTATAAAATAAAGATTTTTCTATTCTATTCTAGTATTAACATTGTGCCTATCACTATGTTTCTATCTCTATTTTATTAAATCAATATATCTACACAAGTACTCAATTTGTCTCATAAACACCTTAGTCATAGTTTGAGGTTATGCTAATATACCTCATCTTTTTTAAATTCATTTTATCTTATCTAATTTAGATATCATTTTGCAGAGAATCTAACAATGGAGATATATATTTTGTAAGTATATAAGGTAAGTAGGTATTTTGGTAGTGCAAACTGCTTAAATTTCATAGGTCTTAATGAAGTTTTAGTTTCTTCTATTGAAATAAGAATTAAATTGGAATAAACTTTGCATGTTATTTATTTACTGTTTATTGTACACAATAGACATACAGAAAATAACATAGAAAGGCAGAGAATACACAACATGCACTGCTTATTTCTAGAAAGAAATTTCTTACAGCAGACCTAAAAAAATTCTCCATTTTTTTAATTTGTCAAGTGATTCTAGAATCACAAGCTGCTCTGCCTAGCCCCACAAGGGAATACAGGTGTGAGTTTATGTATGGTTGTAAGAAGAAAGCAAGGAAGGCCTTTGCCCAGGAGATGGACCGTAGATCCTCACTCAAATGTGAGCTGTAATATCTTTAATTGTGGAATTAAGAGCATAAACTTGAAACAAGACTGCATGCGTATTGTTCCCAATCATCATCATTCCCAGATTTACTCTTCTTGTGTATAATATCATTAGTCACCAACATATACACAGGATCCTATAGAATAGACTAACATAGGTGAGTAAACAAATCATATCTTACAGTGAAGTTGTAAGACATATACCAAGTAATCATACTATGTGCAGTTTTTATCAAGCTAACGTCAATGGCCTTCTAAAATTTCAACTCCTATAGTTAATACTTTGTCAAATTAAATACTTGCATGTTTACAAGATTTTTGTTGGTCTACTACACCAGTGAGAACAAAAAATACAAGCCGATGGTCAACAGTGTGTAAGAACTATAATTTAGCTTATAGTCAAATTGTAATTTAGTTAAGAATAAGCTGTTGTTGTCCCAAAAAATAAAATATTTGGATTGGTACCAACTGCTCAGTTCCAGAGTTATTTCAGATATTTATAAGTCAGATAAATGAGAAAATAAGGAAATTTTTAATTAAATTTACAAGAAAACCTCTCAGTTTCTTGCATATTCTTCTTAAGGGAAGACTGCACCTTTTTGCATAGGTGCAGAGTTAAAAGAAATAAAGTAATTACTTTATTCAATAGAAGCACAGTGAATTCACAAACTAGTTATCCGTCCAGGACGCTCTAAAAGTAACATTGAAATGAGATTATTTCAATTTCATTTGACGTGGTAATAAGGCCCTGAATGTCCTATGAAAAAAAAGCTATTTTTGACTTGGCTGAGGACAGTGGTGTTTTCTAGAATAATGCTCGGATGAATCTACCTATCCGGAATTATTCAGCTCACTTCAGGGTCGGCGTGTCGGAAAAGGGGCAGCCCACGGGACTTATCTATTACTGTCATTTGTACAGTGCAAGAGAGAGGTGCACTAAATGTGTCTGTATTGAATCGAATGGTGTTGAGTGGTTGTAGACAGTACAACTATGCTATAAGTATGTACCAGCTCCCTAAAAGTACATCTCACATCCAGCAACTTATAGCAGTCCACTGCTGGATGACAAAAGCCAGTAATTACTGTTATTCAAAAAACTTATGTCCACTAATCCGACACTGCATAAACATCGGTCAGAGGGTCATGTTATCCTTTGTTATATTAATAGAAGTAGTAAAAATGTTGACATAGTGACAGGACCACTGATAGAACTAACCAGTGGCAGTTTATGGTATACAAAGGTCAAGACAAAAAGTGAGGTTATGATGAAATTATTACGAAAAAATTAACTTTGCCAACTTACTTGTTTCTGGATTGCAATCCATATCGCTGATAGATGGGTACTGTCGGTGCTGCGGTCTGAAAATACCGATAAAAATACAGATTTTCTACCGATGATTATTTCGTCATACAACCCCATGTGCCGAGATACCGGCAAAGTATTTACGAACTAAAACGTTCCACGAGGACTTAGGGGAGCACAACAGGAATAAAAACATATCATTGACATTTTATTTTACATGACAAACGATTTTCATTCGTTTTTATATGTAAAATGGTTACTTACACTTCTGAGGATTGAAGAGAAATTTCTCTGTGTGTAAAGGTCTGTGCTGATGCCGGAGCATTCCAAAGCCTTTCGGCCAATCACCCGCGTAGCGCACAACATTTTTTTAACACAATTTCTTCAACTATTCAATTTATTTTCACTTCAAATAGGACATGTGGGTGACGCAACTTCTTGAAAGAACAATTTTTTCTTTTTTCAGTTTCGTATATTTTCTTGTCTTGCCAGATGAAAAATGGCGCACGGCGCACTCGGTGGAAGGTTCTCGTTTTATCTGACCGACTTTGTTTTCAACGATATCACATTGCAGCACGTGATTGGTGGAAATGACTCATTTCCAAAAATACAACTAATCAGCTGTCGGTATTTAGTTGACGTCAATATTTTCCACAAATGAAAACACACTTCTATTGCGCGTAAATTTTTCATTTTTCCCATTATTAGATTTACGGGCGGGTTTTATGGTTAAGAACGAGAATTTTGAAGAAATATTTCTAAAAACTTGACTGTGTGTCTTTTAACAACAATGCAAAGGAAAAAAGTAGTTTAAAAATAAACAGCGCCATCTGACGTCAAGTGGGATAACAAGTTGCAAACAATGCCCTCTAGAGGTGGATAGAGATTACCGATTAGTTAGTTACTGACGTTACTGTCAAGCTTTACAGAGGGCGGTAAAAGCAAGTTGTTATTAACGCCAGCAATTTGACTTTTTTTGCAACAAAAAAAAAATTGAAAACAAAAACAAAAAGCTTTAAAATTCCGAATAGGAGTTGACAGTTTGTCAAAAACCCTTTAGTTTCATCGAGTTTTACAATGTTTCTAAATAGCACTTTTAAAAAATAGAATAATTTATCTGTATCAATAAGAGATCAACAATAAACACTAAAAGTAATAACATTACAGTTCTGCAAAATGTTTAGGGTAACGAAACATGTTACTGACTTTCAACGGCGGATGCCTTGTGAGTACCTAGGTATTCTTCGTGCTAGACAGGGTATAATGTAAAGGATAATTATTTACTAGCTTCTTTCGTTCTTCGACTTAGGGACTTCGTTCCCGTGGGAATTTGGGAAAATAATCTAGCGTAATGTGTTAATCGAGGGTGTCAGCTACCTCCATACTAAATATTATCAAAATTGGTCCAGCCGTTTGAGCGTGAAATATTAACAAACGTCCATGCATCCTCACAAACTCTCGCATTTATAATATTAGTAGTAAGGGACCATCCATAAATTACGTCACAAGAAATTCATGATATTTTTACCCCCCCCCCCTCCGTCCTTGTCACAGCTGGTCACATTTGTGAGACTCCCCCCCTCCCTAGTGTGACGTCACATATTTTGTAATTTTACATCTCGTGATTATTGAATAAATGCAGCAGTTCCGAAATTAGTTTTATTTCAATTTAAATTATGTTTATACAGATTAGAACGGGACCCAAGGAGAATGACTTCATTTCCGTGGGACTTACCTCCGCCATACGAACTACTGGTATGTACTTATTCGGCATATGTTCCTAAACACAAAAAGTGCGGTAGTCACTTTCTGAGGGTATGGAGGGGGTAGCTATGACGTAACAAAGATGGCGGCCAGGCCTATTTTATTTACGCTATATTTAGATAACTACTGGGCAGATTTACTTAAATAGGGTCTCAAATGAAAGATAATTTAATATACATTGTTTTATTCTAAAGATGCATGAGTGTAAACCTAGTAACAAAATAAATATTTTCAAAAAACGTCATTTTGTAAAATTAAACTTTTTTACTGTGTGAAAAGAACAGAAACGTTAGGATTACGGTAATATAGCTTATTATAAAAAAATTGCTACACTTATCAGCATTCTAATGAACCTAAAAACGTTTAAATCGAGCTATAAACAACAGAACTGCAGTCGTCTAAGTGAGCGTGGGTAGCGCCGAACTGACTACGGTACTTAGATTTTGGTACGAATAATCTTGAAAATAACGTGACAAAACGGCAAAATGAAAAAGTATTACGAACAAGCATCATTCAAAATGAAAAAGTATTATGAACAAGCATCATTTTTTTTAACAGGCATCATTTTTTTTGTCAAAAAATTTTTCTTAATATTTTTACGAACTATTTTTAAAAATTCTCGTACAAAAATAACGCTTCGTATCATATCGAAATAAAACTCTTCATACTTGCACGTACTTGCGTTATATTTCAAAACAAAGGACTCAATGGTACTGGTCTGTACTAATGGACATGAGAGTGTAAACGTACGCACTCGAGACAGAGGCAGGTCGCTGACGTGCGAGAGTGTACAGCCGCCGTTATATTTTTTACATCGGCAACACTGAGGAATCCCTGCACCGTGCTGCGCCGTGAACTTTGGCACTTGTCGCTTCATTCATTTGAAATCATTTGGTCAGGCCTATGACACTGTTAGTACCAATACGAAATGGCGCTGCTATCGCCTTTCAAAACTAAAAAAATAGTTGATGTTTGATATGGGTTCCTTTAAAAAAAGTTCTTTAGCTTCATGAGGAGCCCTAAATTTTGCTAGTTTAAAAGCATCAATAAAGCTTTTTTTATTTGAATATTTGACCCATTTTAATAAATCATACATGAGTTGAAACAGACTCTTGAGTAGCTGTTGCCTTTATGTTGTTGCTACGTAACAGCTACTAGGTTGGTGCCCTCTAAGTTTAATTTTTTGTCTGTTCTTGGAGGATGATTGCACTTTGAAAAGACATAGATAAAAATTCAAATGCAATCTAAATAAAAATGCAAAGCATCTCCTTTTCAGATAACTAGATTATGTAATATGAAATGCTATGGTTAAAGTTACATTACACGAATCAAATGTTTTTGACCCTGATTGATTTTTTAGATACATAGTTTCATTAAATAATAAATATACGTACCAGCCCTTCCAATCACCAAAGTCATTTCTGGGGTATCATCCTCATTTTGCTCTCGAAAATAATTATAAATAAACAAATAAATAAACGCTACACACTCAAAGGCCCACACTAAGGTTTTCCCTTGTGTCGTGGGTCCCTTAAAACACACATAAAGAAAAATACAAACACCCATGACCCGAGAACAAACAAATAAATCTTTGACATGCTGCTGGGTAGTAATAACTAACATTACTTAAATACTTAAAAGCAGTAGGTACAGTTTTAAAGTGCAGTGTGTAATAAATATGCCTATTGGGTTTCTTCATGGGACAGACTGTCAGCCGACTCACCCTGCACTAGGAATAAATCTGTATTGCAGTGGTAAGACATCTAGTCAGTTCACGAGAGGCAAGGTTATGGTACTTATAGTTGAGTTGTTGTACAACTGAATAGGTACTTCGCTAAAGGCTTAATCAATTTCCAGAACTAGTAAATAAAAGTGAATAGATAGATTCTCAAATATAGACCCATGTGTGTTGCCACAATTCCGTCAATATCATGTAGCGCAGAACACTTCACTTTATAATAAATGGCAATCAGCCATTTTGGGAAAAAATTGTGGATAAGAACTTTTTTGAGTGACACCCAGGTGACACCTTTAACACTCTCATGTTTTCAAAATGGTTCAATGATAATCAATGGAAAAGTAAACGAAAAAATAAAATTTTTCAATGACTATCAACGTCTGACCTTTTTGGCGGGAGCTGTCGTCAGGCAACTTGAAAGACTACTATAATTATTGAATTGTTATCTTTTTTGGTGACCCCAGTGTCATTAGTTCATTACACGGTTACACATTACTCTCTCTGCTCTTTGTAGCTGACCCACGTGATGGAAAGTTTTGAATTTGAAAATTAAAATAATAGGTATAGTGTGTCCAATTAAGAATAATACGTAACAGATTTACTTCGTGGTTCACCCAGAGCAATTCCGTTTTCAGTGAAGAGACATGTGTAAGAAAAGCGAATTCTCTTGCCTTCTTCATCGAATTGCGTTTTGTCAAAATGTTTTTGACAAACGCATTGTTTCAACAATTGCTCTTCAGAGAGTTCAAGGAGTATAGGATGTGTTGGCGCGAGAAAAGACATATCCACAAACTTCTTAGATAACTGTTTCTCGGGAAACAAAAAACCTTAGCGTTTCACCTGTTGCAGTGCAACCACCAACACAACACTTAAGCGTTTCCATGTTAAAGCAGGTTGCAAAAATAACCTAAGATGAAAAAATCGTCGACGGAGGAGGATTTGTGACAAGAATCTCAACTTCAAACTCAACATAAAATACACGAGCACTCAACTCGAGCTCGCAAGGGTTCATAGAATTACTCTTGAACGATAAAATTGTATATAAAAATCACTGTTCGCCGACCATCGGCTGAAAGAAAAAATCTTCAGCCGATACCTTGTTGTGCCGACAGCTCAATTCGCCAAAAAGACGTTCTAAATATTATTTTTTTGCCGATGGCACGATTTGCAGATAAGCCGGTTCACTGAAAGCTCGACTGAGCGAATTAGCTATTTATCGATAGAAAGAATTGCAGAAAGCACTGTTCATATTTTCATTTACTAATACTTACTACGCCATTTGTTGGAACATAAGGTTCAGTTTTTTCAGAATAAAAAGTAGCTTATTTATTAATCTAGAGCAGCACATTCCATAAAAATCAGTCCGTTAGTTTTAAGCATAGAATAAATAAGGTGTAATTCACATTTGTTTGTTTAGATTTATTATAAAGTAGTCATAAAAAACTTATATTATAATTTGCAAAACAAATGTATTTATTTTAGATATAAAATTGTTACCAAATGTTGTTGATAGTTTTGACACTCGAAAATAATTTTTTTCACGTACCTACAAAATAAATAACAAAATTTTATATGGAATCAAAGCTAAATGGTAATAATACGGGTTACACATGGCAAAAGATGCTTATGACAATCATAAAATAAAATAAATATAAATGCATTTTAGTCATTTCCGCGACGAAAACTGATAATAAGTACTGCATTTATTTAGCAATGCACTTCAGTAAACGCCTGTGCGAACCATGAGAGCAATCATACATAATACCGTACTTGTACTTGCTCAGTGACAAGACGCCATCATGGAAGTTTGAGGTTATCTTGACATACAGCATGACGTCACAAGATGGCGATTTAAAGGCGATAGCAGCGCCATTTCGCAGCTATTAGTACTAACAGTGTCATAGGCCTGACCAAATGATTTCAAATGAATGAAGCGACAAGTGCCAAAGTTCACGGCGCAGCACGGTGCAGGGATTCCTCGGAATGAATCTCAGTGTTGCCGATGTAAAAAATATAACGGCGGCTGTACACTCTCGCACGTCAGCGACCTGCCTCTGCCTCGAGTGCGTACGTTTACACTCTTATGTCCATCAGTACAGACCAGTACCATTGAGTCCTTTGTTTTGAAATATAACGCAAGTACGTGCAAGTATGAAGAGTTTTATTTCGATATGATACGAAGCGTTATTTTTGTTACGAGAACTTTTGAAAATAGTTCGTAAATTTTTACGAACGAATTTTTTCGTTTTTTTACGAATTTTTTTAATCATTATTTAATGAAGAAAATTTTTTGCCAAAAAAAATGATGCCTGTTATAAAAAAAATATGCCTGTTCATAATACTTTTTCATTTTGCTGTGATTCTACTCGTTTTATCACGTTATTTTCAAGATTATTCGTACCCAAATCTAAGTACCGTAGTCAGTTCGGCGCTACCCACGCTCACTTAGACGACTGCAGTTCCGTTGTTTACAGCTCGATGTAAACGTTTTTAGATTCATTAGAATGCTGATAAGTGTAGCTATTTTTTATAATAAGCTAAATTACTGTAACCATAATGGTTTCTGTTCTTTTCACACAGTAAAATAAAGTTTAATTTTACAAAATGTCGTTTTTTGAAAATATTTATTTTGTTACTAGCTTTACACTAATGCATCTATAGAATAAAACAATGTATATTAAATTGTCTTTCATTTGAGACCCTATTTAAGTAAATCTGCCCAGTAGTTATCTAAATATAGCGTAAATAAAATAGGACCGGCCGCCATCTTTGATACGTCATAGCTACCCCCTCCATACCCTTAGAAAGTGACTACCGTACTTTTTGAGTTCAGGAAAACATGCCAAATAAGTACATACCAGTACTTCGTATGGCGGAGGTGAGTCCCACGAAAATCGTTATTTGAAGACTTTCTTACGAATGGGTCCCGCTCTAGATAGAGTTGCAAATGTTTTTGAGTTTTTCGTTAATAGTCAAAGTTCGAGTTCTAACGCTTAGTTTATAACAGATTTTGAAATGTGACGTCACGAAACTTAGGACCCATCCCACCCCCTGGTCACACAATGTCACACTTTGTCGACCCCCTCCCTCCCCCTTAACGTGTGACGTAATTTATGGATGGCCCCTAAGATAGGACAGGATTCGAATATACTCCATTTTGCAATAAAAAACAATAATCATAGCGTAAAACACGAAAACCAGCAATGTATATCGCATTCTAACAAAACGACGACGGCGCTACGCAGGGGACAAGTGCATAAGGCCGTATTACACTGCACTGGGGCCTGATTTTTGAACACAGTAGAATTCCAATTCGCATACGAATTGACAAGATTTGTATGAGATTCTCACGCGAATCTTGTCAATTCGTATGCGAATTGGAATTCTATCGTTTCAAAAATACGTCTCCTGAACCTAAGCACACTTTCCCTAAATCGGGCAAGTGTAATAAGACTTAGGGAGTTAGGCTCCCTGATTAGGGAGATCGGATGGATCTATCTAGCTCCCTCGGCGTCCACGTTAAAGAATGAGTCAGAGCACGATTCAGTGTAGTGTAATAAGTCAGGGCCCTAATTAGGACCCTTACTACCCTAATTAGGTTCAGTGTAGTGTATTACGGCCTATAGCTCCAAAGTAGATAAATACCGAAAACTCCATAACTTGTTTGTGCATGTGGTCAAGGCCGTCTTAAGCGATTTACACACAGAGCAGGTAATGTAAAAATGGATATTACAGCACGATACATCTCGATACATCTTTCCATAGAAATCGTCAAGCGTTTTACACACAGAGCAGGTAATATATTGACGATTTCTATGGAAAGATGTATCGAGATGTATCGTGCTGTAATATACATCTTTACATTACCTGCTCTGTGTGTAAATCGCTTTAAACTAGGCGGGAGCCCTTGGGCACACAAGAATTTGGGGCCCTTTTGGAATGTAAAAATATAATAATAATAAAAAAAAAATAAGTACCTATGACCATTTATTATAGGTAATCAAATACAGTATGATATAATATGTCATAAATGATATTAGAATGGTGCTGGTTTTTTGGTTACGATTATGATAACGGTTTCTTTGATCGCTGGATGGTGTACTTAGTAAATTAGGTATGATGCGTTCGGAAATATTATTAATTAGTAACAGGGGTCTACCACTTAAGCGAAGTTGATGCTGATTGAACGAATGGAATGATGTACATTGCTGTGTTTGGTTCATATCATTAATCAAGGTCTCCTTATAAAGAAGCAATCGTCAACATTCCATTCGTTCACCCAGCGTCAGCTTTACTTAGATGGTAGCCCCCCAGTAGGAATAAACGCAGTCATCGATATAATGGCGTAGTATAAGTATGCCTTGTAAATACCTTCTGATAAGATTACTGATTTGTGAAAAAAGTGTAATGTGCCCGACAAAAATGTTTTGAGAATAAATGTGTGAGAGAAATTGTCGGTCCTTCGGGGCCCCCTGAGAACGGGGGCCCAGCAGGGCAATCGCGCTAAAAATGTGAATTGAATCGCAACTGAAACGCAGCTGGGGGCTACCACCTAAGCGAAGCTGATGCTGATTGAACGAATTGAATGATGTACATTGCTGTGTTTGGTTCGTGTCGTTAATCAAGGTCTCCTTATAAAGAAGCAATCGACAACGTTCATTCGTTTATATAGCATCAGCTTTGCTTAGGTGGTAGCTGGTAGCCCCACAACTACGTTTCAATTGCGATTCAATCCACTTTTTTAGCGCGATTGCCCTGCTGGGCACTGGCCCCGTGTGCCCTTATGGTGAAGACGGTAATGTCACGTGGTGTGTTAAGGCATATAGTTTGAAATTAAATTAGCTTCACAAATCTATTCTACCTATCTATACTAATATTATAAAGAGGAAAGATTTTATCGTTTTTTTGGTTTGTTTGCATTGAATAGGCTCCGAAACTACTGGACCGATTTGAAAAATTCTTTCACCATTAGAAATCCTACATTATCCGTGATGAACATAGTGTACACGATTTTCCCGAATTCCCACGGGAACGAAGTCCCGGGCGGAAAGCTATATTGTATAAATGTATTTTCTGTTATAATCAGCCAAATAAAAAAAAACGTTTTCGGGAAAAAATAATCACTTGTAGCCGATTATACTTAGTTATGAGTAGATTTCACCATTTAAGTACACTCAACGGCACATCAGGTTACCACAAACTGTCAAATTTCCCCAATGGATAGTAAGCCTAATGCTTGGAAATAAAATTGAAATTCAATTGACAGTTTTGGATAGCATGATGTTGTACGGTTTAGTACATAATATAGATTGAAGTTATCAAGTTGAAGTTAAGTTAGTTAGATGTTGATGTTGGTGAGAGCACAGGAGAAAGTCGATCACAACCGTAATTAGTTTATTGTTTATGTGTACAAAAATGTAGGATGGCGACCTCTCACTCCAAGTTAAAAATGCACTCTGTCTTTATTTTGTAAGAATAGGAAAAATGCTGCGTTCGGCTAAGTGTAAATGTGGGTCAATTGGTACGCGCGACCGCACTGCGCATGTAAGTTATAAATGTATGGTGTTGAACCGTACAGATGTGCTGTTGTCCCTGTATCTATTGGCTAAGCTGTCCTACCCTTAACACTCTGTATGAGCTGAGCATTACAAGTTGGATTCACCTTGACCCCACTAATCTTGAACAACTAGGAGAGATTCTGTGACAAATATACAATATACATATCGACCTACACAATTATATTCATACATGCACTTGTGGTGATCGGTTGAGAATAGCAGCACCCCATCTCTTTCCATGGGTGTCGAAAAAGGCGACCAAGGAAACAAGCTGTTTGGCGTCGGACTTCGGTTGGAAGGTATAGTTGCGAACCAGACAGACGGCCCTTTACAGAGCCTACCACACCGCATGAGACCATAGGACGACACCCCAGATTCAGAACAAATTGAGGTTTCGTTGCCTGGGATGGATTAATAGGAGGCAGGTCTCATTAATGTGTGTGTCCTTAGTCGCCTCTTAGGAAACCCACGGAAAGGGATTGCGTGGTGTTATTTTCAACCGATCAATTACCCCATGGCATGAACTGATCACCGCTCATAGCCCGTGGCGCCCGCTGATCTGAATCGGACAGTAAGGTTAAGCAACGTACACAGGTGCAGGGAACCTTGATGGGTGACTAAAAGTGGCAATTTATCACGAGCGTTTCCGTGCTTTGGACGGCACGTTAAGCTATCGGTCCCAGCTGTTGTCGATTGATTACAGTCGTTAAAACCAAGTCGCAGGCCATTTGGCGATCTGGAAAACTCTGACACCCAGGGTTAGCCAAGTTCGCCACACACTTGACTATACCTACACGATAAGAAGACGGTATGAATGTATTTTTTCTCCTTCCAGTCCTACTCTTCAAGTACAGGTGCGAGAAGGTTCCAGAAGCACCACCTCAAGTGTTGGCACACCTACCATTAGACCCTGTCATAGAAAACTTTGTTGCTAACAACCTGCAACGTTTTGACCGGGTTGTGCCCTTCGGTCGAATTAAGAACGCCGCCAAAAGCCAGGTAAAGCATTTTTTTCTTTTTTACCAGCCCATATAGGTTGGGGCACGGGCCTCCCTTCGAAACACGAAGGGGATTTAGGCCATAGTCCACCACGCTGGCCCAATGCCGGTTTGTGGACCGCGCGAATTTCGAAAATGAATTTTCATTGACGTGTTTTTTTTATTTTTATTATAAGATGGGTTAACTCTTGACCTCAATCTTGACCATAAGGTCAAAGATGAGGTCGACGATGGAGCGAGTTAACCCAGAAAGCGAGTTAATATCTTTATTATAAAAAAAAAAAAAAAAAAAAAAAAGAACCAGACGGCCCTTTACAGAGCCTACCACACCGCATGAGACCATAGGACGACACCTCAGATTCAGAAAAAAAATGAAGTATCGTTGCCTGGGATGGATTACTAGGAGGCAGGTCTCATTTATGTTTCCTTAGTCGCCTCCTACGACACCCACGGAAAGAAATGGGGTGGTGTTATTCTCAACCGATCACCAGACGGGTAAAACGTGTTGGTTTGATCACGAAAAATCTTAGGTCCTTATTAAAGAACGCGACTCAGACTCTGATCTATGCTTAAGTAGCAGTCATTTTTGTCATTTTTATGGTGAGAGAAAGAGACAATCAATACTCACGTATAGATCAAGACTTAAGTTTTCTTCTGTATACGGGCCTTAGACTCAAAAAACGTTTGTTTTTTTCAGTTTTCCTTTGAATCGGTTTTCGATGACTTGCTTCTTGAGAAATTGGAAAGACAAGCAGCTGGTGTAAAAGGTGTTATGGTAAGACTCATCTATAACATTTTTTTTGTTCGTGTGCGCTCCGCACTGAGCGCTTTCCACTATCTTTTATACACGGTGATAAAAAACCTCCTAGCCACATTCCAAATCCTGAACCAGTATCACTCAAAGAACACATTTTTTTTCAATGGGAATAGTTCATTTTTTGCCTAAACGTAGACATTACTCCTACGCCAGGCACGCGAGGGGTGCGGGTAGCGCTCGGGGGATGCACCCGAGTGGTGTCTACGTTTAGGAAAAAAAAGAAATTCCCACCGACAAAATAAAAAATAAAAAAAATAAAGTGTTCTGTAAGTGATACTGCTTCAGGATTTTGAATATAGCTAGGTTTTTTTTCAACCTGTATTGCGCACCGCTAAGGAATGGAATTCTACTGCGTCTGTATTTCCGGGCTCATATAACCCGAGTCTCTTTAAAGTTCTGGGTGAGCTTGCTACATCCTCGACCTCATCTTCGCCCCTGGGCTAGATTGTGGTCAAGAGCGAACCCATTCCTTATAAAAAAGCGACGTGGCGCGGCGACGCAGCGACGCTGCTTCTTGATCGACGGGTCCTGGGTTCGATTCCAAGCCTGAGCAAATTTGTTCTCGGGTCATGGATCTTCGTGTCTGTCTTTATGTGTGATCCGAGGGTCCCACGACACAAGGGAAAACCTTAGTGTAGGCCTTTGAGTGTGTGGCGTTTATTTTATTCTTATAAAAGAAGTATTTTTTTTATTCTTTCCAGGTTCAACATACAACTATTTTTGATGACACAGTACTTGAACAGCTGGAACAGCAAGCCGCTGCTACCGTCACGGTGAGGCTCAAATCTAAATAAAATTGAAGTCCTGACTCATTGATTCATCAACACCCAGCCCAAACGCAAAGCGGGCGGAAAGTTTGATACAGAGATACATTAGACGTTGGGACCTTTCCCTATGTCCTTACATAGCCTATGTCCTTACATACCTAGGCTACTTTTTATCCCACCGCTGGGTACGATATAACCTGTAGTCCACCCGGGCGGAGCTGGGGCGGCTATATATATAAAAATGGAACCCGATTTTCGTTGTCACGGCATCACGCGTGAACGGCTGGACCGATTTGGATGATTCTTTTTTTGTTGTGTTCCTTATTGTCAGGAGAAGGTTCTTATGAAAGAAAAAACTAAAAAGTGCCACTGGAACGAAGTCCCGGGCGGAAAGCTAGTTTCTTATAAAATTATATATTTTTTTACCCTAAATTATGGGGTAGACTCGCGTCGGATCGTACGACACAGCATAAACAGCAATAATCATTCAAAGTGGTAAAGCTACAAGCGTAAAATGAGTACCTTCCTAACTGTGTTTTTTATTCTCAGAGACTAAACTGACATATGCAAATGTCAAATTTGCAAATAATTTACAAATTTGACATTTGCATATGTCAATTTAGTATCTGAGAATAAAAAAGTTTTAGTCTCGTAATTTTGCTGAATATTTGTAAATTTGACATTTGGAATATGTCAATTTAGTCTCTGAGAATAAAAAAACACAGTTTATATCAGGTACAGTATAATCCGGGGCGATTTGGTTAGTTTTAAGTTTCCTTGTCTTGAAGAGGGGTGATATAAGTTTGACGTGAGTAGGTATCTGTGAATCTGATGTCTTTGTATCTGTGTAGCTCACAGGTTCCCAAACTTTTTTTTCTCATAGAGCACTTTCAAAATTTTGCTGGTTTCGGTGGACCCCCTCCCTGCAGCTACATTTCCACCATATTCCCAAAACTCGACAAAAAATGTGAAGATTAGATCTAATTAAGAGAATTTGCGTTGCGGCTGAGTTTCAACCATGAATTAACAGTTTTCGAAAAAAAAGCGAGAATTGATTGGTTTATTAATTAATTGATTGTGCTGTGAGTGGATGTCAGAAAAGTAAAGGTGGCCAATCAAAAAAGTTATTCCATCCAACTTTACATTATTGACATCTTACTCACAGCACAAGGAGCATTTTAGTTTTTCACTATCGAAAACAGATACATTTTTGTGGACCCCCGCTTATATGAATTGTGAACCCCCATTTTTTTGTCACACCAACGTAGACCCCCTTCAAGTCTCCCGAGGACCCCTGGGGGTCCACCTGGACCACTTTGTGAATCAATGGTGTAGCTCCTGAATGAATTGAGCGATTTCGATGCGTTTTTTTTTGTTTGAATGCTGACGTAATAAAATGGGTCTTAGCTAACATTTGATAAAAATTGGTTCAGCCGTTTAAAATTTATAAGCAATCAAATGTCGGGGCTGATACAACATTTTCAATCTATCCTACTAACATTATAAAGAGGAAAGATTTGTATTTTTGTATGTAATTTAAAAACTACTGGACCGATTTCAAAAATGATTTCACCATTAGGATGCTACATTATCCCTGAGTAACATAGGCTACATAATTTTCCCGAATTCCCACGGGAACGAAGTCCTGAGCGGGATGCTAGTTTAGTATATTTTTAAAACGCATACAATAATTACAAGGAAGGAAAAATATTTGGCGCGAATGAGACTTGAACCCACGACCCAGGCTCGGTAGCTCGTTGGTTAGAGCACCGGGATATCTAATCCTGGGGTCATGGGTTCAAATCCCACTCGCGTCGAATTTAAATTTTTCATTTTGCGTGGACTACAGGTTATAGCGTGCCCAACTGTGGGATAAAATGTAGCCTATGTCCTTTCCCAGGCTCTAATCTATCTCTGTACCAAATTTCATCTAAATCCGTTCAGTAGTTTAGGCGTGAAAGACGGACAGACAGACAGAGTTACTTTCGCATTTATAATATTAGTAAGGATGTTTTGCTTAACTTCACTTTTCATTATTTTCAGAATCGCCATGAATCGATCATGGATGACAAAGAACTAGACGAGTTAGAGTATGAAGCAGCCAACGTTAAATTCCATACGGTGAGACCGAAGACCAACCTCAACTTCTTCTGCCCCTGCCCTAGCAAATGCAATGGGCATTTTCCATTTGACGGTTTGCCTGGATAGCTTGGTATCACGGCGCTGGCGACGGCACCGATGAGAATCATCGCCGTTCTGGCGCCGGCGTTGGTCAATGAAAAATTAATGCCATATATACACATCAACGGGGATATTGCACGATTTTTCATACAAAAGAGGCCTGTTTGAGAAGCTATAAAAGCATACTCGAAATACATGGAGGGATAATTTTCATTTCAGACGAGCAAGTGCTAAACTTGAATTTTCAATTCTAGTCAATAAATTTTGTTTTACTTGAATTTTGTGAAAACGTGACGGAAACGAAAACCAAAATGCACTACCCTATCTCTATCCGTAAGAGGCAACTAAGGGAACGCTAATGAAACCTGCATTCTATTAATCCATGCTTAGGCAACGACAGCTCAATTTGTTTTAAGTAAATCTGAGGTGGCAGTAGGTAGGCAGGCACTGTAAAGGACCGTCTGGTTCGCGACCACCCTCCTACCGACGTCTGACGACAAACAGCACAGACATACAGATACACACGTAAAACTTATAACACCCCTCTTTTGACATTGGAAATGTCTTTTCGTTCGCTCCGATACAGGCTCCGATTTCACGAAAAAGTGCAATCCCCTATCTCGGAGAGTTGTGAAGATATGATATTCACGAGAGCTGTAAGGTGCAAAAAGAATTATTCGAGAAAAACAAAAAACAAAAAGTTATGGCCAGAATAGCGAATAAAAATATTTTTTCTTAATTTTTGGTTTGGCGCTCGATATTTTAGAAACGAATGATATCAAAAATTCGAAAAAATCATATCTGGAAAATTTAGTCAGCTACAATTTGAGCCTAAAACAAAGACGATCGGGTTAAGGGTTTGCCCTGTAGCCTAACCTTTTTGAAAAAAGTCGACATATTTTCGAATTCTGTAGATCATTTCTAATGTGCTCGATAGTCGTGTGAGGCACGAAATCTGTGATTTTTTTTTGTCTGGGATTAAGAAGGTGATATCTAGATACTTACTTATCTATTTCAGATTCACCCGGAATCACTTCTCGATGACAAAGTCCTTGATCAATTGGATCAACAAGCTGCTGATAATATCCATATGGTGAGATCTTTATTTATTTACACTAATATTATAAAGAGAAAAGGTTTGATTGTTTGTTTGTTTGCATTGAAAAGGCTCCGAAAACTACTGTACCAATTTGAAAATTTCTTTTACAATTAGAATCCTACATTATCCGTGATGGACATAGGGTACACGATTTTCCCGAATTCCCACTTGAACGAAGTCCCGGGCATAATGCTAGCAAATAAATAAAAGCACATCGAAATACGAAATTTCATCATCATATCATATCAGCCTACTGCAACGCTTGCCCGAGGTATATGTATTCCTGAACAACATCGAGCGTAACACCGTCAGCAGAGATCGGCCTGGGCCCGACATGATCATTGAACATGACCTTGGTCTTGTCCAAGTTCATTCCAAGGCCAACACGTCTTGAGGCAGCGTTAAGGCTGTGCAGCATTTCTTGCAGGACTTGTGCTGTTTCTGCCAATATTATTATGTCGTCTGCGAAGCGGAGGTGCGATAGAAATTTGCCATTGACATTGATGCCCAGTCTTTTCCAATCTAGCGACTTAAAGACGTCCTCTAGAGCATTGTTAAATAGTTTCGGGGATATGACATCCCCCTGTCTAACACCTCTGAGCAATTGGATTGGTCTTGTACGGTGGTTTTGTACTTGGATTGTCATCGTTGCCATATTATATAGGCTTCTCAGCACCTCCACGTATCGCCAATCGACTTGGCAACGCTGCAAGGACTCCAGAACGGCCCAGGTCTCGACTGAGTGAAAGGCTTTCTCGTAGTCCATAAAAGCTAGACACATTTACTTTACACTTTTTACTTTTACTTTTACTTTACTTTACTTACATTTGCCGAAATTTGCCGAACCACAATTATATAAGTATTTTATTATTCCCAGGTTTACACTGACCCGCTCTTCGATAGCAAGTCACTAGAAAAACTGGAGCAAGAAGCCGCTAGCATGGTATGACCAAATCATCATAATACAGCGTGTTTCATAAATCTCTATCAGTCTGTTACGCTTTCACGCCTAAACTACTGAACCTACTTTGATGAAAGCTACAGAGATAGATTAGACATTGGGAAAGGACATAGGCTACATTTTATCTCACTGCTGGGCACGATATAACTGCTGTTATACACGCGGGCGGAAAGCTAGTGCCTCGAGGTTGTCCAACATGTGCTATTTTGGGATCGCGATCTTCCCCCATCCTCTCTACGTGACCAGCGAAGTCGGACGGCTTTTATTTCTCCGATTATATTTGGCTTTGAGCCTTGGACACTAGCTCTTCTATAGTGTCCGAGTAAGTTCTTTTAACTATACATCTATTCGCGGATGTGCAGTCTTCCTCAGAGAAGAAGAGGCAAGAAACTTGTGGTACCTATTTCTTCCGAGCACCAATATGATAATCTTACTTATGGCTCTGCTGTACCTATTAAGTATGTGTCTATATCGATCGTTTCCTATATTTTTCAGAGCCATCCAAAGATTTTCAAGGAATCGATTGGACTCAATCAAATGCGAAAAGAATATTTAAGACAGCATCTTTCTGCACCAGATGAGACGGTAAGTATGAGCTGGATTTATCAGTAAGCTGCGGCCTAGGAGATGGGAGACTCTTTGGTAGATTAAATAAGGCACTATAGCTCAATTAGTAAGATAATAAGGCACCGTAGCTCGATGGTTAGCTAATAAGGCGATGTAGCTCAGTTGGTTGGAGAATAAGGCAGTAGCTAAGATGGTTAACTAATAAAGGCACTGTAGCTCAGTTGGTTAGAGCACCAGGTCTAATAGTAATGATAAATGTCTCAAGCTAAATGGCTCATTTCGTAGTAAAATCTATCTGGGAACCTTGTGTTTTCATGCTTTCGAGGGCACTTTAAGCTGAACTATTACCCTATTGGTACACTTCGGTCCCAGACTATAGTCGTAAAACCAAGTCAGAAGTCATCTGGCGGTTTGAAAACTCTGACACCAAGGTTAATAATGATCGCTACTTAAATGATACCTACACTACACGATAGGTAAGAAGTCCAGGGTAGACGTGAAACACCTGGCAAAAGACAAGTTCTCCCGCCCACTATTCGCGAAAGTCTATCTTTCCCCGTTTTTAAGAAGAGAGTAAACTACCTCTCCCTTAGTTATCCGTGTGTGTATTTATGTATACTTTATATAGATATATATTTTCTGTCTTGTTTTCTTTTTCACGTTATTGTATTGTGCACGTCGTACTCGCCTCACTTCGTCCAATCTCTCTTGTTAGGTCTGCTGTAAGAAATTTCTACCTAGAAATAAGCAGTGCCTGTTGTGTCGTCTCTCTCTTGTATGTTTATTTTTGTATGACTATTGTGTACAATAAACAGTAAATAAATAAATAAATAAGTTTATGGTAGTTTCCATGGCCACGTTGATATTTTAGAAAAGGACATCTGTTTTTGTTTCTTAGCACAAGCAACCTCCGGTGTCTGACTTATACATAAACACTGAGGAGTTAGACAAAGACCAGGATTACGAAAGGATGTGGATCGATGAGATGTACAGAGAGCAGGACATGCCTGACGTAACGAAACCTGAAATGATGAACCCTGAAATGGTGAACCCTGAAATGGAGAACCCTGAAATGGTGAACCCTGAAATGGTGAACCCTGAAATGGTGAACCGTGAAATGGTGAACCCTGAAATGGTGAACCCTGAAGTGGTGAACCCTGCATTGGGGAAGCCTGACTCCGCTATTTCTGTAAGTGTTATTGTAGCTCTTTGTTCAGTTTCTCACAGGGGGTACGCTTGACCATGATACAGGATCTGCCGAGGGTTTGAAGTGGTTTCCATCTGACCCTTCGATGACCCCGTTTTATGCCTGACGTGATGCCGGTATTTCTGTAAAAGCAGTTTTGGCATGTGTCACTTTAGGTATGGAGGTCTAAATATTATAAAATCCCTCCATGTGTATCGAGTATGCCGTTATAGCTTCTCAAACAAACAAATCTTGCAATATCCCTAGACAGTGTAATTTGTGTAATTACTGAACAGCAGGTCATACGCGAAAAAGGCTAAAGGTTTTTAGATGAAACACGAGTGTAGACTGTAGAGATTTTAAGTTCTTAGTCTTTTGTCACATCATATCCACACCTTGAAGTTGTAACTAGTATACGACTGGTGCACTCTAGACCAGTGTATTTCAAACTGTGGGTCGCGACGACCCCCTGGGGGGTCATGAAGCCTTACTCGCGGGTTAAAGAAAGACAATTAATTATAGTAGGCCATACAATAAAAAAACACAATTTCAGTGATAAAAAAAACTAATTCATGTTTTAAAGATGACATACTATTTTTTAATTCCCGGTACAGCGAGCTTCCTAAACGCATTTTTACTTTATTGGTAATATTGTCATCAATTACTGCTAAGTGAACCAAGTACTGTGAAGTCATCGAGTCAATTTTTAATTCTTCTTAATTGTTCGTCGACACCATGTTTGACCCCCGACAAAAAAAGTGTCTTTGCGTCTGTCTGTAGCATCGTATCTCCTAAAAGCAATGGACCGATTTCGATGCGGGTTGTTTGTTTGAATGCTGACGTAATCGGGATGGTTCTTAGCTAGTTATTTTTTATCAGCCCATTAAGTCCCCACCGAGGGCCTTCTTTCGAAATATGGAGGGGATTTAGGCCATAGTACACCACGCTGGCCCAATGTGGGTTGGTGGACCTTAGCTATATTTGATCAAATTGGTTTAGCCGTTTAAGAGTTCGGTATATGCAATAAGTGTCAGGGGCGAAACACAATTTTTAATTCTAGAGTTATTGTAAGTTTTTTAATTACACGACAGCGCCATCTATTGACACTTTTGTGAACTGAAATTCTTAGGTGTAAGAAAATCCCTCATGCCTTTTTATTTTAAAGCCTATAGGTATTATCATTTCAGAATAGGTATTGTTGGGCTACCAATTCGAAATTCTATAACTGACGCCAAAATACACTGATAACTTCACACAACAATCATTTAAAAAAAATTAAACAGTCATTATTTTCATTATCTAAAGCTGAGAAATCTACATATTTTTAATCTAGCGTACATATATAATAAAAGCATAAAAACAAAAGCCAATATATTTCAATAACCTCTTTGTTTCATTTCATAGTGCGAATCCATGTATCACGAATACTTGTCTGCCCTAAAGGAAAAGGATCAGTCTTGGATGTGTAATAGTATGTTTCCAACTGTACCTGTTGATTTGTCAACGCTTTTATCTAACAGCGACGGATTAGTGAGTGATTTTTTCCATCTTCTTTCGATTCGGAAAGGCCTACGTCACAAGCTCACGCCTGCGTTTTATTGGGGTAGGCAGAAACATAGGACAGTTGCAATTTTCACTAACCTTTTGATCAATATACGCTTTTACGTAAATTGCTTAATTACGATATTATTACGAGTCATGGGCCTCTTGTTTTCAAGAATGACTTCAGGTGTTCTTAATTCTTAGTACTTTTTTCACTTAACAGTAATATGACAATAATTACGATTCTTGAAATTACATTTGTTTTTTCTTTCATTTCCTGCCTTTTATTTGCGTCAATTATTAACACTATTTGTTGCCGACGTTGGGAACTATAGATTTTCGCGTGTATTTGCCACCTGAAATATTTGTAATACAGGCTTTCATCTGAATTCATGATTCATCTAAAAAACTTCTGCCAACTTGCTTTGGAAAAGACTGCTTACAAAAGCTACAAACGAAATAAAGCAGTTCTATGCCGAATCGATATTACTGCCTACCCTGTTTTGATAGGCGTGAGCATGTGCATGTGGGTTTATTGTTTTTTTTTATGTCGTTTACATTAGAGGCCGTGTGACTTCACAAGAGCCAGAAATCCGCCTCAGGATCCAACCAGCCGGTCAATTGCACTGTAAAACTGCAGCTGCACAGTAACTGCACTGCTGTGCGATTGTGTCAAATTTAGCCAAATTCATTGTTTTTTCTTGGAAAACCACGTTTTTTGAGCCTTAATGATCAAGTTGATTTATTTGATACACTTGCAGCTATGCAGTTTCAGTGCAGTCCAGTGCAGTGCAGTTGTAGTGCAGTTTTTAGTGGAATCTGCATCAATCGTTTATTTTCCTTCTTGGTCACACAACTAAGAGTCAAATGAAACCGCTCCAGTATCTTACCGGCCTATTCCGAACCGTGAACTAGATAATTTAATTTTAAAACTTTATCGCAAAATCTAGAAGCACCGTTAATTGAAAAATAATTTAATTTACATTTAGGACGGTGTCTAACTAAAATTTTGTTTCACAGTTCGCTCGTTTACCCTATGAAATCAATTCGGAGGATTTAGATAGGGAATTGGATTGTGAACAGTTCTGGTTAGACACAGTTAATATCGATGGCAGAGCTCTACACTTTGATGAAAATATATTTGCAAAGAGTGCTGATGACAGCTCTGAAAGTATTTTGACAAGCATATCTGACAACTATGATAGTATCTTAGCAAGCATAGTTGAAAACACTGAAAATATGGCAAGCGAAAACAAAAAAAATGATTATGAAGCTGAGAGTTTTGCCACGGTGAGTCAAGCTATAACACTCTATAATAATTAAATCATTTATTCAAAAACGACTTTTACAACATTTAGCATTTTCTAAACTGCTCATCCGCGTGATGGATAATATATTCACAAAACAATTTAGGGAAATAAAAATGTTTGGCACGAATGGGACTTGAATCTTCTGGTGCCGCTTGACTTGAAAGCATGATAGCTCAGTTTATTAGAGCACCAGAAGATCTAATCCTGGGGTCATGGGTTCAAGTCCCACAATAGCGCCGAGAATTTTCTCTACTTAAAATTATTTGTTTTACAACAGTTTAAGATCTATTTGCGTTAAACTGGTTAAGGCTTCTCTACCGGCTTGTGATTAATCCAATAAAGATAATCATACAATACTGAAATATGCTCACGTCTGTATCTTAATGGGGTAGGCAGAGAACATTAGGTGCGATTCCAATTGAGTTTAAAATGAGTAAATAATGCCACACATCTGAAAACCGGGTTTTTTAAATGTAGTGAACCCAATTATCGAGCAGCTTGAAATTTTTTTTATAAAAAATTCGTCCATGAATTAACAAACAACAATTTAAAAGAAAAAGTCAATCGAAGGATATGAAAAAGTGTTTTATCAGACAGATCTATCTCCCGGTAGAGACCTCCCGATAGAGGCAATCAGTCGCTATCTAACGCTACAATGCTGTCAGCGTGATATTTTTGCACCGAGGATGACTCGGGGTGATCTTTGACGAATTTGTTACGAAATTTTTATATTTATTTACTATTAGAAGATGGCCGGGCTTTTGTAAAATCCTTTCTTATTCCTTGTCTACATGTCTACGTTATAAAAGGAACCTTTGGGCCGAACTTAAGCTTGTACGTCGAAGGGTATTATGGGCTGGGCGTTGATGAGTCATTTAGGCAGAATCTGCAATTTTTTAAATATTAAAAAAAAAAGATTAAGACTCAATTAATGTTTTTATTGTTTTGTAATGAAAAGTTTTGAACGGAATTAATCACCCGATGTAAAAAAATTATGGATGGGTCACACTCCATTTTTATTTATTAATCAACCAAGATTCTACTTTCCAGGATTCGAACATGATACTGGAATTAGAAAACACATCTACTACTCTCCATGATCGCGTCGCGATCACTATCCCTCCCTTTCGGAAGACTGAGGTAAGGTATTTAGTAGCTTCGAGAACTCAACAAAACTTGTGACAGTTCACGAGAAAAGGTACCTCATGGTTTTGTGATAAATCAAAATGTTTTTCAGACCAACGAGAAAAAATCCAACCCAGTTTTAGGTCGCTCTATGAAGCCTGCGAAATCCCCAGAAGGATTCTGAGCTCTGTCGGGGCTGAGGTGACTTGGGGCTATTTGAACAGCTATTTCGTAGCGGGGAACGGGACTGTGTGGGGTCATAACATCTTAGTGCTCCAAATCCTCACCTGCTAGCGATGCAACGAACGAGGCTCTGGCGTATACAACCCTTAAAGAGTTTATTTACTTGATATTGGCGACGTCATCATTCTCTATTTTAATACTCGAACATTGGCAAAATCACGAGAATAGTATACGCCATTTTATCAAGAATCATCCCGTTTCTCATTCGGGATACACTTGACCATGATCCAGGATATTGCAGATCAGGTAATCACAGTGGAGCGACTGCCATTTCCTTATGAAGAGCATCGGTTAGCGTGCAACTAATGTACATTACTCAGAAAACGAGTCACTGGTGCATGGCGGCATTGGGGATCGAACTTGTGACCTCTCACTTAACGAGTCATACTTGCTTGCCGTAATACTGCCGACGCCGGTGCTGCTATTGATTCAACGATTTATCATGGGTGGTCTTCAAATAGAACTCTTCTCAGCCCTTTGTCGAGGGGGCAAGTTAAGCTGTTGGTCCCGGTTGTTGTCAATTGACTACAGTCGTGGAACCAAGTCACAGACCATTGGCGGTTTCAAAACTCTGACACCAGGGTTAGTCAAGTTCGCCATACGTTTGATTGAGCCAGGAAGAGTCAAAAAGGCTAAATCATAACTACTGCTCACAAGGTACCTTTAACCGTGGACTGTCGCACTATATCCCATGTATATTTCGCTTACTTGCCAATAGTTTCTTCTTCCAGTCGCCATAAACCGGGGGCTCTGCTCGCGACAATTCCACTCGTCCTCCGTCGCGAGCAAAAAGGACAAAGACCACAAACCTGGCTTTCCATTCTTCAACAGATCTAAATCAAATAAAGATATTTTCGAAATTAAAGACACATTTGTCAAGAAAGAAGATCCTTTTGGCACCGATATTGACATCGCGTCTACTCTAATACCAGTTGCAGATCCGAGTGATGAATCAAAGCATACCCCAGAAGTAATTATTTAGTTTGACATTTATTTTTATTTAAACTAGAGGATGCCTGGCCATGGGCGTAGTCAGGGGGAGGGGGGGTTAGGGGGTGCAACCCCCTATCTGCCTGCCCTTATCCCTCTATGAAACACCGTAAAGTATCCAGTATCGGCATCAGAAGAGAAGATTGATCCTCTAAACCCCCCCCCCCCCCCCCGAAACAGAATTCTGGCTACGCCCGTGTGCCCGGCATTTCGTTCCCGTGAAAATTTCGTGAAATCTTTCCTAATTCCGCTTACGCTATAAAAAGAGTCTTTAGGCTAATTTCAGCTTTCTAGGTCCAAGGGATTTATGAGCGTTTGTTTAAATTACGTGAATTAAAAAGGGCATAGTATAGAAAAGCTGAAGAGTTAGATGTGTCATAGTTTGAGTAAAAATTAAAAAATGAATGTGCTAAGTAAGGGAATGAGAAATTTCGCCGCTTGAATTGAAGGCACAAAAGATCAAGCACCAGGCGATCTAATCCTGGGGTCGTGGGTTCAATTCCCACTCGCACCGAACATTTTTATTCCTAAAAATTTATTTGATTTTAGTACAGCAGCTTTTTACCCTGATCTAATAGTCTGTAAATTAATAAAGAAACACATTAACGACAGTGTCCCTTGAGTAAGGCGAGTAAGAAAGCCATGCCAGTGAAAGCTGAATCGTGTTCGCCGTCGGAGGAATCGTCATCATCGTCTCCGGGCAAAGGGAGCGGAGACAGCTCTTCGGGAGGCGAAGATTCCGCCCCCCGTACCAGTGGTGTTGGAGGATCTGGCAGGATTATTGCTGGTAAGTTAGTTTGAAGGTCTTGTAGTCCGCAAGCGTGGTTTTGTGTTTTTTAAATTAATTTATCCTTTTCGGGAAAGGCAAAGGAAACTATGTCCATACAGCCATGTCTTCTGTGGAAAACCTTCTTTCTCTAACTTCACCTAAGCTCCTTATGTTTTGCGTAAAACCGGATAGCGTCTGTTTTACAAAAACTGGCGGCGAGAAGCATAACCGCGAGGATCTTTATCGGGTACCAAACGGAGCAGAAACACTGTTATCACTTGAATCACTACACGAATTTTAGTTAATTTACTGCATAATACACTATCACTGTTATACATTAAACAACTTTTTCACGCAGAAAACGAAAATTTAATTGACAAAGCAACTGCCCACGCTGAGTTCCCGCCAACGACCGTTGGTTTTGTGAGGTGCAGTCTTTCCCAGAGAAGAACAGGCAACGAAACTCTGAGGGTGCTCTTTTTAATCGCATTACAACAACAGACGAAGCTCTCGCATATTGCAATTCAAAGGGTTTCTTTATTTATTCGCTATTCTCTAGTTCAACTATTCTCAGTGTGGGGTTCCGCAAGGCCTCCGCGAAAAAACTAAAAGAATAGTAGGTACTGAAATTCGTAATTAGTACCCATTCTTTTATAATTCGTACATAAATTGAAAAACTTACTTTTCTATCTATCTAAATTGACTGTTACTGTAAGCGCCCGAGTTTTCAGCCAAGAGCTTGACCAACAGTTCAACTTACTACAAAAAAATAAGTCTGCTGTTCTATACAATAGTTCAATACCTACCTACTCAACGAAAATTTTTGGCACAACTGATTTTTATTTTTAGTAGGAAGTTGGTTCCATAGAAAAAGTTGTTCGTTATCATGGGTAAGATTCAACCCTCAAAGTTTGTCGAATGTTCTCAATTTCACCCTGTAGTTATTAATTATTTAAGGGCTCCTCCAAATATTTAGTATTCCAAAAGTGGTCCGTCGCAAAAAAAGTTTGAGAACCGCTACTCTAGTTTAATTTCCAATGAAATACTCAGAGATTAGTGAAATATTGAAAATCGTGGACACCATTTAACCAAGAATTGAATTTTAATATAATTACCTAGCTGTTGTAGTATATATTGAGTAATGATTTCAGCAATTTATACCGTGTGGTGATCGGTTGAGAATAATACCTATATATTTTACCATGTTAGTAATTTTGTTCCCCGTGTTGTACACTTTTGCCCGCTTCAAATAAATTTCTCTGTCACTTAGGTTAGCTGGGAAGAGAACTCATTGCTCGCCATTGTGTATCTTGTTCTCTGTAAAATGTTTTTAATTTTTGTGTACAATAAAGTATAAAAATAGCACCCCATCTCTTTCTGTGGGTGACGTAAGAGGCGACTAAGGAATCACAATGAGACCTGCCTCCTAATAATCTACCCTAGGCAACGACACCTCAATTTTTTCTAAATCGTTGTGTATGCGGTGTGGTAGGCTCTTTAAAGGGCCGTCTGGTTTCCGTCGGTGCGTGGGAGTACCAGTGCCTTATAGGCATTTTCTGGGTTAACTCGGTCCATCGCCGACCTCATCTATGACCCCGGTCAAAATTGAGGTCAAGAGTTAACCCATCTCATAATAAAAAAATAAAGTCTGGTGTGGTCGATTACAGTAATTGGTGCCGTCGTCGATGTGCAGTTTGACAAGCATTTGCCGCCTATTCTGAATGCACTAGAAGTACCTGGCCGAAGTATGTATGCAGTTACAATAACAACAGTTTTATATCTAAAAACTAGCTTTATATTTAAAAAATAGCTTTCCGCCCGCGACTCGTTCCCGTGGGAATTCGGGAAAATCATATAACTACCCTATGTATGTTTATCACGGATAATGTAAGATTCCTAATGGTGAAAGAATTTTTCAAATCAGTTCAAGTTTCGGAGCCTATTCAACGCAAACAAACAAACAATAAAATCTTTCTTATTTATAATATTAGTATAATAAGTACTTATTTATGTAGAAAAAATTGGTATGTGAAAAAAAATACGATTTGACATAAAGTGTGAAATAATAATAATAATAATAGGTTTTATTTTCTCCACAAAGGTACAATTTTTACTTACAGCTACTTATTGCATACGGTTCACATAAACCTTTGTGAGAGCAAAAAGTTTGTTTGTTCTTCCCACCAACCATACTAATGCCTTTAATACCTGATGGGGTAGGCTGAGCATCATTCGAGGTTTATGGAACATGAGAATAGTTATATCATGTCAGCCTTTCGCCCATGACACATCAGCAAAACCCCGTCTTACTAAGTGGTTTTTAACTACAGTGTGCTTGGGAAGAGTTGGGATGCTGGTTAATTCTAAGTTTTTCTTTCACTCCCAGTGCAGCGTGGAAGTTCCTTCGCGTCAATTTTTAATCCCAGTTGGTAATGAGGACTTGTAACCGGAAGGTTGCGGGTTCTAATTCTGGTGCGGGCCTGTACCACTAAATTCGTCTTTACGGATTTATAATGAATTATCAGTTGCTCAGCGGTAAAGCAAAACATCGTGATGAAACCCGCGCGTCTAAGAAAATTCGTTTTCTAAAGAACGCGGTCCAACAGCCCACATTGGGCCAGCGAGCGTGGTGGACCATAGTCCACATGTCCTTCATGTTTCGAAGGGAAGTCCGTGCCCCTCGGTGGGTCTTCTTCTTATCGTGTAGGTAAAGTCAAGTGTGGAGCGAACTTGGCTAAATCAGGTTCCCTGCCTTTGTGTACGCTGCATAACTTCAATCGGCTGGTAAGATCAGAATATTAAGTGGTAAAGTAAGAATAATTTCTTTTTTCGATTTCCAGAACCTCGCCTAATCCTAGAAGTGGCTCAGCATTTAGGAGAGAGCTCGGTTCGTACAATCGCAATGGACGGTACGGAGGGCTTGGTCAGAGGCCAGGAGATCGTCGACACAGGAGCACCCATCACCATACCCGTTGGAGAACCCACGCTAGGGAGGATTATTAATGTTATTGGAGAGCCTATCGGTTAGTATGCAATGCGATGTGGAGAAGTGGCATAAAGGTTTTAAAAGATTCACTTTTGCTTGATTGTGGACAAGAGCAAACGCGTTATTACAAAAAAATTATAATAAACTTGCATTATTTCGATAATTTAGGAACGGATTTGGTAGGTGATTTTGTTTTGAAGTGGCAACACCTGATTTCCCGTCACCCACAAACATAAAATCACCAACCAAATCCGTTCCTAAACTACCGAAATGTGGAAATGGCTCTTTCAACACCTGGCTCCTTCGTGTCACTTCTCCCCTAGGTTACAGTACCTAGTACTGCGTAGCTCAGAGGAAGTAACCAGGTACCTAGCAAAACTAGAAAAAGAAGAAGAATAAGAAAAAAAGAAAAAGAAAAAGAAAAGGTCACAGAATCACTGTTTATTAAAAGGAACCTAACTCATGTCAGAAAAGAAAAGTACCTAAAGAAAAAGTCACAGAATCACTACCTATTTATTCAAAGGAACCTAACACGGGTCCTGGGTTCGATTCCCAGTCGGGGCAAATATTTGTGTAAAAAGCAGATGTTTGTTCTCGGGTCATGGGTGTTTCTGTCTGTCTTTATGTGTGTTCCGAGGGACCCACGACACAAGGGAAAACCTTAATGTGGGCCTTTGAGTGTGAAACGTTGAAAAAAAAACCAGTTGTATCAATAACGCGCCAAAAGCTGTGAATTTTGGAACCTTTCGCTAAAGGCGTTCTAAGCAGATTGTTATCATGGAAGTAAAACCTCCACAGTACTTTCACGTAACAATAATGAAACAAAAAATCCTTTCAGATGAGAAAGGTCCTGTGCAAACGCAGTACCATGCGTCCATCCACGCCGAAGCGCCTCCTTTTGTTGACATGTCTGTTGAACAACAGATTCTGGTCACTGGCATTAAGGTCGTCGACCTTCTGGCGCCTTATGTCAAAGGTAATAAATGCCTGCGGTTTTCAGTTATCGTGGTTAGACAAATATGTATGTTATTTAATAAAAAAAAAGCGGAGAATAAAGACAAAATCAGGCGTCTTATCAAACTTATTTGGCAGGCACTGTTTTCAAATTGACTCTGTTGCACATTAAATTATGTTGTTCTTTTTTTTTTGCTTGTATGAAGTATGTTTAATTTTTATTGAAAAGTTTGATTTTTTTCCATTTTAATGTAAATGATATAAAATAAGTAGTGCCTATTAAATTCGAGGGCTGCCCTCGATTTCCCTGGAATTCCATCATCAAATCCTGACTTGCCGTGTGGTGATCGGTTGAGAATAACACCCCATCTCTTTCCGTGGGTATCGTAAGAGGCGACTAAGGAAACACAAATGAGACCTGCCTCCTAGTAATCCATCCCAGGCTTAATTTTTTTCTGAATCTGAGGTGTCGTCCTATAGTCTCATGCGGTGTGGTAGGCTCTGTATAGGGCCGTCTGGTTCGCGACCACCCTCCTACCGAAGTCCGACGCCAAATAGCTTGCTATGATCCGTCGGTGCGTGGGAGTACCAGTGCCTTTATAGGCACTTTCTGGGTTAACTCGCTCCATCGTCGACCTCATCTTTATGGTCAAGATTGAGGTCAAGAGTTTACACATCTTATAATAAAAATTTTTAAAAAAGACTTGGTAAAAATGGGAGCACCTTTACAGTAAACTCTACCTAATAAAAAAGAATTTGAAAATGAGTCTACAAATGGCGGAGAAATCGGTGTGAACACACATAAAAAAGATACATATATTCATATGTATGCTGTGCGGTCATACAACCTCCTCTTTTTTTTAAGTCTGTTAAAAACACAGACCTATATCGAGATAGACGGTAAAAGTTTACCTACCTTGCGTGTAAAAAGTGTGAGGATTTGTCACAGTTTTGTCCGACTTAAGTCAGTCCGCTTGAGACCTATGCCGTAAATGATAATCGATTTTAATCGAATTTGCATTTTTTACTTAATTATATAAGCGCGCGGTCTTTATTTCCCATGACTAAATCTCGCTCGTGAAGTCATTTTAGGTACGAAAAATTAGACACGCTAGGTTCTCATACAGCTTAAAGCGCTCTTTTCGTCTATCTATAAAAATAGCAGCTTTATTTCAGGTGGTAAGATTGGCCTATTCGGTGGCGCTGGCGTGGGGAAAACAGTACTTATCATGGAGCTAATTAACAACGTAGCCAAGGCTCATGGCGGTTTCTCAGTAAGTTTTCTGAAACCCAGAAGAAGTCGAATCAATAAACCATGAAACTGAACAACTTTCCCTAAGGAACCTGTGAAATTAGACATAGACATAGACATACAATTTATTCACAAGCACAGGTACACACTACATTACAGACAGAAATAATACGACAACAAAAATAAAACACAAGTACACACAGAACACAATGTAGGCGCAAAAGTCATAGTGTGTGCACCGCACCTGTGAATGGGCAATGGCTCAGCTACATGTTGCAGGAAAACTGCAACGCTGGTTTTCGGCCAGTTGCCCCGAGTACGAGCGAGCTTGAGACGCAATGATTTTGGCTCCAAGAGCTAACATAATTTTAAGTTAATAAAAATGCAACATATAAAAATAAAAAGTCCTAATAAATACTAATCATCTGATCGCTTTGCTCTTGTTATACTTTTTTTATTCATATTCATATTTTTACCTTGGGGAAAGTTTCATTTCTTTTTCATATTTTCCTTGGGGAAAGTAGCTCAGTTTAAGTTGCTTCGCATACTTTATTGTCACCCCATAATATATTAAAACTGGTCAAGTTGTGACTTTAGCAAGTAGCTTTATGACATTAATCTCTACTAATGATCTACAGCAGTCTTTCCCAACGTGGGCGATAACGCCCCCTTGTGGGCGCTGCAGGCCTAAAGGGGGGCGGTAAGAGACCCAGAGAAAAAAGGGGGCGTTGTGTAGGGCTTTGGGGTCGATTTATAATTTCATCTACCTAGCTAGGAAGACGCTTAGACACCGACTGAGCTCTCGACTCTCGACTACATCTTGTGAACATCAACTAATATTAATTAAGATATAGCTCAAACTCGGTTCGATATAATAGACCGTGGGCAATCATGTTTTAACAAGTTTTTGTTAAATAATTCGATTTGTACATTCCTGTATCAATCGGCTGGTTCTATAATACTTGTTCTTGCTTGTCGAGTACGATTGGGCGTCGAATGAGATAAACGAGTTTATGCACGTTTGTCTTATTCCTGTTGGTGCGTGCTGCTTATGCAATCCTATATAAACGACGTAAATTTATTTTATTTTCATTTGCGGTTTCGCGCATAATAGATAAGCAGAACTTCATTATAACACTTACGTATTTCTCAAAACAAAACAATGTCGGAAGTAAAAAAGAAGAGACGGCAATACTCTGCGGAATATATTAAATTCGGATTTATTGAAAATCCCACAAACCCGTCGTCGCCTTTGTGTCTTCTATGTCTAAAAACATTTTCGAACGAAGCAATGAAGCCTTCAAGACTGCAAGATCATTTGAATAAAATGCATCCAGATAAGAAAGACAAGAATGTAGCATATTTTCAAGACCTAGAGAAGAAGCATAATACTCAGCCAAGTGTATCAAAACTATTTTCGGCGGCTGCTAAGCAAGATGACGACGGACTTCGAGCTTCGTACAATATCCCTTTGTTAATTGCTCAAAAAGGCAAACCACACAACATCGGAGAAGAGTTAATTTTGCCAGCAATAAAGGAAGTAATAATTACTGTGCTTCATAAACCGGCCGCAGATATTATCCAAAAAATTCCTTTGAGTAATAATTCTGTGCAAAGACGAATTGATGAAATGGCTGAAAACATTGAAGAATCATTGTGCAATCATCTGAGGACTAGTCAATTCTCAATTCAGCTCGATGAGTCCACTTTACCAACTAATGAAGCGTTGTTGCTATCTTACGTGAGGTTTATTAAAGATGAGAAAATACGTGAAGAACTATTGTTTGCCAGAAATTTGGAGACAGATACAAAAGGCGAAACCATATTCAATACATTGGAAAAGTTTTGTGAAGAGAAAGAGATTCCTTTGAAAAATATTATATCAGTTGCTACGGATGGCGCTCCGGCTATGACAGGGCGCCATAAAGGCTTCATAGCGTACTTAAAAAATAAAATTCCAGATGTCCTTGCTATACATTGCGTTATTCATAGACAACATTTGGTTGCTAGAAACTTAAGTGAACGACTATTTCAATCACTGCAATATGTCATCAAAGCAGTCAATAAAATCCGTAGCAGCTCTTTGAATGATAGATTATTTCATCAGCTTTGTGTTACTAATGACGAAGATTTCAACCGTTTGTTGCTTCATACTGAAGTTCGTTGGCTGTCAAGAGGCAATTGTCTGATTCGATTTTATAACCTGTTTGACTCTGTGATAGAGTTCTTGGAAACTAAAGATACAGAACTGCGCAACAAGCTCATAACATCAAAGAATGATATAGCTTACATGACAGACCTGTATAAATTGTTCAACGACATGAACCTCCAACTGCAAGGCGATGAACTAAATTTAATTAAAACAAAAAATGTCGTTGCTGCTTTCGCAGCCAAACTGCTTCTGCACAAAAAGAATATGGGCAGACGTGAGTTTCACAATTTTCCGAATTTATCAGTATCCTGCAGTAACGACGACTTGTTTGCCAACTGCCAACATTTGGAAAACCTCCACATTGACTTCACCGAACGATACCAGGACATTTTAAACTTGGAAATACCAGACTGGGTGTTGGATCCGTTTTCAAATGTCAACATAGCAATGTCACCTCAGCTGGAAGAAGAACTTATAGAATTGACAACAAACGAAGAAATAAAAATCAAGTTCAAAAATGGATATCAAGAATTTTGGCTACAAAAACCGATCCTGCAATTGTACCCTAGATTGTGGTCAATTGTTCAACGATTCTTGATAGCATTCCCATCGTCATATTTGTGTGAACGTGGATTTAGTGCTGTGGCAACGCTGCTTACTAAAAAGAGAAATCGTTTGCGTGTTACCGAACGTGGCGACTTGCGGCTGTTTTTGAGTAAATTGGAACCTGATATCAACAAAATTATTGAACAGCATCAGATTCAACCTTCACATTAGTTTTTATATAAGAATTGATTATGTTTGTTTTATTTTCAATAAAAGATACTCTGTCCGAATACTATAAAGTTGCGTTTCAATAATCAGTTATAAGTACTTAGCGGTTTTTAAGTATGTTTAAAAAGGGGGGCGTTAAAAAATAATTTATTCTTAAAGTGGGCAGTAGACAAAAAAAGGTTGGGAACCCCTGATCTACAGGGTGATAACACCAAAAAACTGCAGCTACACTGCGGTTTTTTCTAAATCTAAATCAAAGTTTATTTAATAAGGGTTTTTTGAAATATTGACACTCAAAACATAGACTGAAACACATATATTAATTTTTATTCTGTTAACATACATACATACATACGCTCACGCCTGTAATCCTTAACGGGGTAGGCAGAGCATCAGTGGTTCTAGAAAACCACTTAATGCCACCTTTGACACAAATGGTGAGGTTATTAGATGGAACATGTTGTGTAATGGTGAGAGGTGGTCAGCCTTTCGCCCATGATACAGCAAGACCCTCACGTCCCACTTACTGACTTTTACAGTATGCCTGGGAAGAGTAGGCAGCTGGCACATTCTGTTAAAGTAAGCAATATTCATCTTTGCAGTCTTGTGGGCAGTTCTGCCCTATTCCTTATCGCATTAAACTTCAACTTCAGCTTTGAAAAAATGCTGGAGTTATGTCGTTTGACGCACATTGCATAAATGTGCCTGTGAAAATGAAAAGGTACTAACTTTCGTGATAGTCGTTAAGGTTCACAATTAGTGTGATGAGCTATTGCAAATCTCTTATTGACTACCACGAAAGTTGTACCTTTTACTAAACACAGTCGCAAATTGCAGTCCGAGTGCAGTTTTTAGTGGAATTGGCCCGTAAAATAGTTCAACATTTAAAATTTGGTAAATTCTATGGAATAGTTGTGTATTAAAGTATGCGTGTGTGTGTGTGTAGTTTTTTGTGTCCATATAAAAGGTATTGATGACTTTGACAGGTATTTTCTGGAGTCGGTGAGCGCACGAGGGAAGGAAATGACTTATACCACGAGATGAAGGTTGGAGGAGTCATAACTGATGACTACAAAACCTCTAAGGTAAAGCTAAGAATGGGTCATAAATTGCCACTGCGGTCACCCATTAGGTTCCCCACCTCTCTGTACGTTGCTTAACCTAGGCTACGAGAGGTTCAATATTTCATTTAATTGATTTTAATGTGGTTGTTATGGAATTTCTGATTATATATTAGACAAGCAACCATGGGAATAAAAGTCTCAGCTCCAGATTTATTTACAAAATAAAGAAAGTTAGTTAAAATAAGATTTTTTTATGATTGAATTTTAAAAGAGCAACTCTCGGAGTTTCTTGCCTATTCTTCTCTGGGGAAGACCGCACTTTTGCGAATATAATCCGTAGAGTAAAAGAACGAATATAAAGGTAATAGCTACTTTGACTTAATTTAATGAACATCCTGAATTTTCTACGAAATATAGGTATTTTAACCGATTTCAAAAAAGGAGGTTACCAGTTTGTTCGCGATTATTCTTCTAATGTTCTTTTTATTATTTTACACAAAAAATCAGAAGTCTCTGCCAAGCCAAGTAAATTTGATACACCGCCTTCGCATCGATTTCAAAGAGATCTGTAGGTACTACAAAGCACATTAAATTTTCGCTTTTTTTGAAGTCGGCTTAATTTTTTCCTTAAAAATGTATTTATTGATGTTGAGTTGGAGTGTACATTGCCGCACCAGGTCTCGCTGGTGTACGGCCAGATGAACGAGCCGCCGGGGGCGCGCGCGCGCGTGGCGCTGACGGGGCTGACGGTGGCCGAACACTTCCGCGACAAGATGGGGCAGGACGTGCTGCTCTTTATAGATAACATCTTCCGGTTCACGCAGGCTGGCTCCGAGGTAATGTAATGTTAGGAGTTAGTTTTAATAGAGCGACAGAACTCTAATGGCTAGTGGGTCGGACTCGTAAGTGAGAGGTACAGAGTTCCATCCCCAGTGTTGCCATGTACCAATGACTCGTTTTCTGAGTTATGAACATTAGTTGCAGACTAACCGATGCTCTTACGGTGAGGGGAAACATCGTGAGGAAACCTGCACATTCAGGAGACTGAATGTGTAACCATGATCCAATCCGGTCAGGCTCCCCTGTTAGCAGGGTCACGGAGGTCAGATGGCAGTCGTTCCACTGTACTGACTTGACCTGTCAAACCTAGGATTATGGTCAAGCTTACCCCGAATGAGAAACGGGACTAAGCACTAGGAAGAAGAAGATTATTTGATGATTCCAGTGTTTGAACAAGACTTGATCGTAACCAAGTATCAAGGAGGCACCAACCACATGTTGAGGTAAATAACTTTACACCCAACTAGATTTCCGCCCTTTGTCTATATTCATGGGAGCGTAAATCATACACGACGGTTGAGCTAAGACTGCTTTATTCTCGACCCACATTCAAAATAATAAAAGTATTATAAACTACCCACAACCTCCCTTTTATAAAACAATTGAAAATAACATACTATTTGAAATTTAAGATACATTCTTTAACATTATTGTTAACTTCATGTTTGTATCGCGTATAGTTTCTATCGTATTGTACATATGTATATTTTACATTGAATATAATATCATTATATTGTATGATATTTTTTCTTAAAACATATAAGTATTATTATTAGATTTGATTTGAATTACATGTCCTTTCACATAGTTTTACTTTTAATAAAATAACGGAAAGACTAAGTTTTTAATTAAAACATTTAATTACACATGCCTTTTTATTTTTATTTTTGTTAGTGTCTATGTATCTAAGTATATCTAAGCTAGTATCTAAGTATCTATAAGTATCTACTTCTTTTAAAGTTGATTGCATACATGCGCTTATTTATTTCAGAAGTATAATAGTTCATGCATAATCATAATTTTCGATGGTAATTTCGATCTACGTATATTTAATATTGTGAATAAAACTTTATTCGTACCATTCTAGAGGTGCTTATTGCACCTTAGTACCTACTGGTCAGTGTGTGAGCGAAGCGCAGAGTGCGTCGGCGAGTAGCCCCAGCGGTCAGGAGGTCGTACTGTCCTGCCAAAACGTGTACGGTAGTGAGTACAAGGGCTGACAGCGTCAGCGGCCCGTGCCGCGGCGCCGGCGCCGGTGCCTGGACTACTGGAGCTGGGTGACGGCATGTTGGAGGTGGTAGTGTGGCTGCTTACGTCTATGTCGTCATAATCTGTGTTGCGTGTTATTTGTGCATAGTTTTCTTTGTCTTCTATTAAATGTCTTCGGTTTCGTCTAATTGTATTTCCGTTTGATATAGATACTACATACGACCTTATTCCTGCTTTGCTTTTTATTGTACCGGGTTCCCAACCGTTATTTATCCATACTTTTACCCGATTTCCTATTTGTAATGGCTTTAAATTGCGTGCCCCTTTGTCGTAATGATATTTTTGTTGTTCTTGCCGAGATTTAAGTTTCGATAAGTATTCTTTTCGTGATTTAGTTTGTAAGAGTTCTGAAGTACAAGGGAGAATACTTCTCAGTTTTCTATTGTACAGTATTTCAGCGGGCGAGGGAATATCACTACTAATGGGTGTGTTTAAGTATTCTAATATCGCTAAGTCCAAATCCGAGTTATCGTAAGCTGTCTTTCTCATTATGTTTTTAATGCTTTGAATGGCACGTTCTACTTGACCATTAGACTGTGGGTACCGCGGTGAAGACGTTACGTGTTGAAATTTCCACGTTATGGAAAAGTCACTAAAGGACATTGATGAAAATTCTGGACCGTTATCGGTCATCACAACTTCCGGTATTCCTTGCCTTCGAAAAATTGTTTTAAGTTTCTCTATTACGTGCCTGGATGTCAAAGATTGTAACTTTTCTATTTCAATGAATTTACTAAAATAATCCACAACTAAAACGTATGATTCATTCCCAAAGTGAAAAATGTCCGCTCCAATCTTACACCAAGGTCTATCCGGGATTTCATGTGTAATCAGTGGTTCTTTGCAGTTTTGTTTTCTGTAAGTTAAGCAAGCTTGGCACCGTGATAAATAATCAAGTAATTGAGAGTTCATATTCGGCCAGAACATAATTTCCCGCGCTCTAAGTTTACACTTTTCGATGCCCATGTGACTGGAATGTATTTTTTTTATCATGTCTGATCGCATACACTTCGGTATCACAACACGATTTCCTTTCCATACTATGCCGAAATTAACTGTCAGTTCTTCCTTGCTGTCCCAGTAGCACCGTAATTCATTTTCCAATTTCGATTTCTCGTTTGGCCACCCACGCTTAATTATCTTAATTATTTTTTGTAATTCGTTATCTTCCTTTGTATATTTCTGAATCTCTAGAAAATGTGTATCTGTCAACGTGTTTTCAGCTGACAGCGCACATACTTGCGCCTGAGCATCGAGGTAGTCGCGCGGGGGATCGGGGGGCGAGGCGCTCGGTGCAGTCGCACGCGATAGTGTGTCCGCGATGAATAGGTATTTGCCGGGTTTGTAAACAAGTTGGAAGGAATACGGTTGGAGTCTTAATAACATTCTTTGTAGTCGTGCAGGCGCGTTCACTAGCGGCTTATTTATGATGCTTACGAGCGGTTTGTGGTCGGTCTCAATCGTTACGTCAGATCGACCATATATGTAAGTGTAGAATTTCTCACAAGCGAAAACGCACGCGTATAATTCCTTTTCGATTTGGGCGTATGATTGCTCTGTTTTGGTTAAGGATTTTGATGCGTAACACACTGGTAACCCATTCTGCATTAAACACGCACCTAACCCGTTTTTGCTTGCATCTACAGAAATTAAAATCGGTTTATTTAAGTCATAATATTGCAAAATCGGTGGACTCATTAAACAAGTTTTTATTTGTTGAAAACATTGTTCATGTGTGTTGTCCCAGTGCCATTCTGTGTCCTTTCTAACTAACTCACGTAGTAAAGTGGTTTTTTCTGAGAGGTTAGGTATAAAGTTGCTGACATATGTTACTAGCCCTAAGAACCGTTCTACATCTCTTGTATTCTTTGGTGTAGGCATATCTTTGATGGCTAACAAATGTGAGTCATCTGGGCGTATCCCATTGCTACTTATTTTATGCCCCAAGTACTTGATCTCTCTTAGTCCGAACTTACATTTTTCTTTATTTAGTTTTATATTAATTTCTTGGCAACGTTTTAATACTGATTTTAATCTTTGATCATGGATTTCTTTTGTGTGGCCATATATTAAAAGATCATCAACAAATAGAACGACTCCTTCTAAGTCGTCAAAATGTGAATAAAGCCGTTTATGAAAAATTTCGGAAGCGGAAGATATACCAAATGGCATTCGCAAGAATTTATATCGGCCAAACGCTGTATTAAAAGTGCATAGATCGGAACTAGATGAACTTAATTTTATTTGCCAAAAACTTTGCTTCGCATCTAATGTGCTAAAATATTTTGCTCCTATCAGATTGGCGGTTATTTCTTCAAAAGTGGGAAGCCGGAAGTGTTCAGTTCACGTCTAATTGCTTTATTTAGATCACGGGGGTCGAGACAAATTCGTAAATCGCCGTTTGCTTTTTTGACTACGGTCATACTATTGACCCAATCTGTGGGACCCTCTACTTTAGCAATAATACCTTCTTTTTCCATGTCTTGTAATTTGTTTTTAATTTGTTCCCTTAGAGCTATCGGTAACTTCCTTGGCGGGTGCACTACTGGAGAAACGTCATTTTTTATTTGTATTTCATATTCGCCCGGTAAACATCCCATGCCTTCAAATATTTTTGGGAACTTTTCCGCGATTTTTGCACTACTACTTTCACTTACAGCCATTACCCTCCTAATTAATTTAAGCTCATCGCACGAGTTTCTACCAAGTACTGGCGGTGATTTGACATTAGCTATAATGAACTGCAAAAAATATGTTTTTTCTTTGTATAATACTTTTAAATAGCATTTTCCCACTACTTCGATGCTATCACCTGAATAACCCTGCAGCTTAGTGGTAGTATTTATTAAGTTTGACTCAGATATATTAATTTTACTCAGAAATCGTTTTGGTAAAACGTTCACATCAGCTCCAGTGTCCAGTTTAAAACGAATTATGCTACTGTTAATTTTAAGATCTACCGACCAATCATTTTTAGAAATATTGAAGGAACTTGCCTGATCACTGGACTCCTCTTGCACCGCATACACTCTGCGCGCCGCCGACCGACACACTCTCGCAAAGTGGTTCATTTTACCGCAATTATTACACTGTGCACCATACGCCGGGCAGTCCATTCTTTTATGAATTTTACCACAGTTATAACACCCTTTGTTTGCACTAACTAGATTACCACGCGACACTGAAGAAGTTTGACCAACGTTGTTTTTATTTTGTTCTTGATTGGATGATGGTTTCTGTTCGTTCCGTGTACGGTCGCGCCGCTCGGGAGCTGCATTACGCGACGGTGTGATGTACGGCCGTCGATTGTTCCGCCGATTCACTAAATGTACCTGTGAGTTGTTTGGTGATCCAAAACTCTCGTTCTGCTGAATCTCGTGAACTTGATGTTCAATATTTTCTGTTTTTATGTTTTGCGCTTGCAGCTTAGACATTTCCGCCAGCCTACTGATATCGACTGCTTTCTGTAAGGTTATGTTTGGTTCTCGTAAAAGTCGTTCTGAAAGTGCTATATCTCTCACTCCACATATAAATCTACTGCATATTAAATCCTCACATAGATCCTTGAACTCGCATTTTAGTGCTATTTTCTTCAGCTCAAACACGTACTGCTCCGCCGATTCTAATTCTTTTTGATTTCTCTTAAAAAACTTATGCCTCTCAACAGCTAGATTTTTCTTCGGTATAAAAAAATTATCAAATTTCTTTAGAAGTTCTTCAATTGATTTTGATTCTCCGGTAAACTGTTCAAAAATTTCTCTGCATTTTTCTCCTATGATATGTAATAAAATATTTATCTGGACCTTACTATCCTTTTTTGCAATTTCACACGCTTCATAATATATTTTAAATGCTTTCTTCCATTTCTCCCATTCCGTGCTCAGGTTTCCTGACGTGACATTTGCAAGGTCATTCTCGAAAATGAACGGCGGTGGTGGTTGTAAAATCGTTTCCATTTTTCGCTCCCAATCCTGTCCGTTTTATCAGTAAAATCTTGAAAATACTCTTCTATTCACTTTTATTACTCTGTACGTTCACTAGTTTATACTTTTATCCCTAGGGACCGGCTGCGCCATGTCTATATTCATGGGAGCGTAAATCATACACGACGGTTGAGCTAAGACTGCTTTATTCTCATATAAGTATTATTATTAGATTTGATTTGAATTACATGTCCTTTCACATCGTTTTACTTTTAATAAAATAACGGAAAGACTAAGTTTTTAATTAAAACATTTAATTACACACCCTTGACTTCGTTCCAGTGAGAATTTTGGAAAATTATGTAGCCTATGTGTTAATCCAGGATGTCAGCTACCTCCGTATCAAATTTTATCAAAATTGGTCCAACTATTTGAGCGTAAAAGAGGAACAAACATCCATACATATTACATACAAACTTTCGCGTTAATGTTAAGGTTTGTAATATTAGTAAGGTTTGTAATGAATGAATGAATGAAATATACTTTATTGCACACCAGAAACAAACAAAAGGTACATAAACAAAAATAAACAAACAAATAGAAGGAAGGAAGTAATATAAGTAATGATAATGATAAATGATTTATTAAACTGTCCGAATAATACAACATAGTTTTACTAAGATAACCATTCTAGGCTAGGCCTGTGTCGTGATTATCTTTACATAATGATTAAACAGGGACATTTCTTATAGATTTTCTATTTGAGCAAAAAAGTATTTGTCTGTGTATGTGTGTGTGTGGTGTGTGTATGTGTGTGCGTAATTGTTAATGTTTGTATAGTATAGTGGGAGCGATAAATGGAAGAATTTGTTTTTAAAAAGAGACTGCTATTTTGTGTGCTTCAGTAAAACTTCAGTAAGGAAGTAAGGTTTTGTGTTTTCATTGAAATTAAAGTAGAACTAGGCATTTTTTTTAAAGGATGTACTTAGCTCATGGTCCACTTAACCTTATGTCCCAAATGTTCAAAAAATTGTACCAAGGAGGACTTAATGAACGCCTCGGACAATGCTGTCGCTGTGGCCAGATCTGGGCAAACAAAACTTAGTCGCAACGCGCCATCGACTCGAAAGAAGAAGAAGTAGCTCATGAAACGTATTTCCCCAAGGAACATAATATATGAAGAAAAAATTCGCCTCCATACACCACATATCTTAGCAATTGTTCCCTTTAGTTTTAAAAGTGAAATTTCTTTTTAAGAATTTCATAATGCATCCTTGGGGTTTGGTTCCACGGCGAGATTCAACTCGTTTCACTAACTAATCACCCCATAAACACACTAGGGCTGAAAATCAGTGTTGCCAGCCTGATAATCAGTCTGGCATTAGTCGCTGAGCCCAGGCCTTTTTCCTCACTGCGGCAGACATATGCAAGCTTAAACTTGTTTATTAGGATAAGAATATTTTGAACTTTTTTTTAATGTATGTGTGTGCTGTTCTGAAGAAATAAACGTATTATTATTATTATTATTATTAGGAAATATAAAACGCATTCGAAATATTAAGAATAGATCACCAAAGCACTACTGCAGGGCAATTCCGGTAAAAACTACACTAGCAGTGCTGCGCTACGGATGTAAAATGTTCAATAGCTTCAATGTTTGGCAGGTATCAGCGTTATTGGGGCGAATCCCTTCCGCGGTGGGGTATCAACCTACTTTGGCAACGGACATGGGCACTATGCAGGAGCGAATTACCACCACCAAGACTGGGTCTATCACTAGCGTGCAGGTTAGTCATACATACATACATATATACGCTCACGCCTGTTATCCCTAACGGGGTAGGCAGAGCATCATGATTTCAGGGAACAACTTGATGTCACATTTGACACAAATAGGGATGTTGAATAATTTTTTTTATTGTTTATCTTAAAAATTAACTGAATCCAAAACCCAAAATCAAAATAATTTTTGAAAACTATTGAGAAATAACAAAGTTACAAGCTATTAAATTTCAATAGAGGGGGAAACTGTCAAACAACGAAAAAGAGATGCACTTACAGGCATGCGACGTAACCGCCACTTGTTTGCGTAGGTAAAAACGAGATAGCTAGCTCTCCCCACAAAACGAGATTGCTAGTCTTTACGATAATATAAATGCCAATAACTTTTTCATTTATAAACCAATTTTAATGCTGTTTTTGGATATTAATATATTTCTAGCATTATTTTTGTTTCACATACAATAATTCATAAAATCAAACACTGTCAACATCCCTATTGTGAGGGCTTTCAGAAGGAACATAAGTTAGGTTTTAGGTTAGTCATAGATGGCATTAAACACCGTCTTCCTTGTTCCCACAAATGGTAGCCACCTAAGCAAAGTCAATGATGGTTTAACGAATGAAATGATGTACATTGCTATGTTTGGTTCATGCCTGTTTATGAAGAAGCATTCGACAAGACTTTTTACCGCCGCAACCGCTCCTAACTGTGGCCAGGCCCTAAGGCTGAACTTTTTGGAGCTCCTACAAACATACACAAAGACACGAACACCCATGACCCAAGAATCTGCTTTTTACACAAATATTTAACCCGATCGGTAATCGAGTCAAGAGGACCCGTCGATCAAGAGGCAGGGGTCACTAGAGTCACTACCACCCGACCAAACTTTAAGAACTGGAGACAGTATTTTTTAAACAATAGAATTCCAATTCGCATACGATTTGTATGAGATTCTCATACGAATCTTGTCAATTCGTATGCGAATTGGAATTCTATTGTTTCAAAAATATGTCTCCTGATACTTTGTCGTGCCGTAAGGCGTATTCTGTTATTTTCTGCACTGCTGCGCTCCAAAAACTGCACTACAACTGCACGCGAACTTGACGATTCGGATAAAAAAGCAAAGCGTCCTTATGTTGGTGAACTTGTTCTTGTTGCAATTTTTCTGGATATTTAAGTAAATGTGGATAATTTTACGAGCACGAGTATTTCCTCAGAATTTGTTGATAATTTCCCCAGGCAGTATACGTGCCAGCAGACGACCTAACAGACCCGGCGCCTGCGACTACCTTCCAATCTTGGATCCATCCATCCAAGGCAACGACACCTCAACTTTTTTTGAATCTGAGGTGTCGTCCTATGATCTCATGCGGTGTGGTAGGCTCTGTGAAGGGCCGTCTGGTTCGAGGAGGCCAAACAGCTTTCTGTGTTACGTCGCTGCGTGGGAGACCAGTGCCTTATAGGCATTTTTTGGGTTATGTCGCTCCATCGTTGACCTCATTTATGTCCTTGGTCAAGATTGAGATCCAGTAATAAAAAAAAATGTGGTTCATTTTACGAGTGCGAGTATTTCCTCAGAATTTGTTGATAATTTCCCCAGGCAGTATACGTGCCAGCAGATGACCTGACAGACCCGGCGCCTGCGACAACCTTCGCCCATCTGGACGCGACCACGGTCCTGTCGCGGGCCATCGCCGAGCTGGGCGTGTACCCCGCTGTGGACCCGTTGGACTCCACCTCGCGAGTGATGGACCCGAACATCATCGGCGCTGAGCACTACGGCGTCGCCCGTGGGGTGCAAAAAATATTGCAAGTTAGTATCGAGTTAGGGTCTTCTACAGGATATGTAGGTACAGTAGGTATAGTTAAGGCAGGTATAAGCGTATACATTGACCCATTTGTTTTACTTTGTAGAGACGACTGTCTAGTGTTAGTTTGACTAGTCAATCCTCAGGCTAATCTTACCTAGGATAAACCAGTCATTCTGGGAAGAGTCTGCATTTTTTTTTATCGTGTAGGTGTAGTCAAGTGTGTGGCGAACTTGGCTAACCCTGGTCTCAGAGTTATCAAACCGCAAATGGCCTCTGACTTGGTTTTAACGACTGTAGTCAATCGAAAACAGCCGGTACTGACAGTTTAACGTGCCCTCCGAAGCACGGTACCGCTCGCGATAAATTTCCACTTTGGTTACCCATCAGGTTCCCTTCCTCTGTGTACGTTGCTTAACCTCACTGATAGGTTCAGATCAGTAAGAGCCACGGGCTAGCGCTTTGAGTCACTGGGTTGCGAGAGTTACTATCATATTTAGTTCATTGAAAGTTGTAATTTTTGTGCAGAAAAAAATAAGCAATGAAACGGACAACAGATGAAACGAGCTATATTTGAATAAATCCTAACCAAAAAAAATATATGGCCAAGTTTTTCAATAAAAAAACTATTTCAGAAAATAGATACAGCTCCATTCACTCCAAAGACACGACAAACTAGGTATAACACAGCAAAACACAAAAAGACTTATTATGACGTTTTCAAGAAACATTTTGCATTTTCTATGAAAATAAAGCAATTTTTGTAATTTTTTTTGAAACAGTGAACAGGAGAATGAATGTCACTGGAGTGAAGAGACACTGACTCAGAATAGCTATTCAATCAAATAAAATATGAACAAAATAAAGCTTGAGAAAATATCTGCAACTATTAAATTGTTTCAGGATTACAAGTCACTGCAAGACATTATCGCCATTCTGGGCATGGATGAGCTGTCAGAGGATGACAAATTAACTGTTGCGCGAGCCAGAAAAATACAAAGGTTTCTCTCACAGCCGTTCCAGGTAAGGGACCACCCATTAAAATAATAATAATAATTACGTCAAATCTTAAGGGGTGGGGAGGGGGTTGATAAAGTGTGACATTGTGTGACAAGGGGGTGGGAGGGGTCATAAGTTTCGTGACGTCACATTTCAAAATGGAGTATTAAAACGCGTTAACTATTAACGACAAACTTAACCTCCTCAGTCCCAAGCACTCTTTTTACGTTTTTACTTTGGTTGAGACAATAAGTTTTGAGTTCCCGAAGTACTGCTTCTATGAGAAAATTTTAAAAAATGGAAAATATGCAAAATATGTGACGTCACGCTAGGGAGGGGGTAGTCTTACAAATGTGACCAGCTGTGACAAGGAGGGGAGGGGGTCAAAAAGCATGAAATTCGTATGACGTAATTTATGGATGGTCCCTAAGCAGAACAGTCAACAACTGGTTACTCTGAATTGGTGGTACAATCAACAGCACATCTGGCCACTAAACTCACATTAAACTTATAATTCCTTTCGGAGTAGGCAGAACTTCATGTAGTTAATCTAGATTCTAATCTAGGGTCCATATTCTGTTCTGTAACGCGACTCACTCTGATCTATACTTGAGTAGCGGTCGTCGTTGTCATTTTAATAGTGAGAGAAAGAGACAATCAATACTTAAGTATATATCAAGATTTGAGTCTCCTGTAATACTGGCCTAGAACCAGTTGACGCCACTTTTGACATTCATTCTGAGGGTTTTAAATAGAACATGAGTTTAATGGCGATAGTTGTCAGCCTTTCGCTCATGATACAGCAAAACCCTCACGTCCCACTTACTGGCTTCTACAGTATGCCTGGGAAGAGTTGGCAGCTGGCTCATTCTAATATTTTCTTTCACTTCCAGTCCATCATAAAAGATGCCATGGAAGGTCACCACAAACTGTCCAATTTCCCCAATGGATAGTAAACTCTAATGCCTGGAGATAAAATTGACAATCGGTGGAAGAAAGCCAGTTTTGGATACCATGATGTGCTGTTGACCCTGTACCTGGGTTAAGTTTGTTTCATAATCATTTATCTTACAATCTCAAACATAATATCCGGTTTTTATGAACTTTTTTTTTTTAATTTTTGTTGAAGTTATTACACCGCCACCGCCGCCAACTGTTTGCTGCGATTGTTCATAATGACAAGTGGTGGTGTAGTGTTAGTTTTTGTTTCTTTTTAAAGCTCCAAGGATTAATGCAACAGGCCGATTTCACAAAAAACTGCAACAGCACATTTGTAGCTGTATTTTCGACGTGCAGTTGCAGTGCCGGTCTAAATATTAGACCTTTATTTTCTGCACTGCTGCGCTCCAATAATATTCCCATTTTTTTGTCTTCAGGTCGCCGAAGTGTTTACAGGGCACGCTGGGAAACTCGTGAAGCTGGAAGAAACTATCAAAGGGTTTCAGAGGGTTAGTGACAAGTCCTAACACTCACACATTATAATAATTAATTTTTCGGAAATTTGAATTATTTAACTAGTTCCCGGGACTTCGTTCCTCTGGGAATTTCTGGAATGAATTATACACATAAATCTTTCTCTTGAATCATTCGATCCATTATTTATTTATTTTATTTATTTAAATTATTAAACATAAAAATTACACTGCTTCTTAAAAATAAAGCCCCACAAAACTGCTTGAGCAGCAGAGTCTCTAATTACATAGTAAGTAGGTATAAACTTAATTTCAAATGAGTTAAAAATCTATTCAGCTTCAAGTGAATGGAGCAGATGCTTTTTTAAATATTTTTTAAATCTGCATATCTTGGTCTCTGATCTTATGAACTCAGGCAAACTGTTGAGAAAATAAGGTACTCTCTTTTTTAGAGTCCTATCTCCAAAGTAATTGGTGACTCTAGGTACAACAAATTTTCCTGAGGTCACAGATCTTGTTACATGGTCGTCACTATCAACAAGTGTTAAAGATGAGATGGAGCCGAATTCCGCTCAATAGTTTTGAGTTTATTGCGATTTATGTTTCGAAGGGAGGCCCGTGGCCTGTGGCCCTTATTGGGAGACGTATAAGGGCTGATGACTCATACAAGTGTGTCCTTTTTCATAAACCTATTTTTCACAGATACTCAAGGGAGAGTTGGACAACATACCTGAAGCAGCATTCTACATGGTTGGCACTATAGAAGACGTGATTGTCAAGTCAGAACAACTAGCTAAGAGTGTTTAGTCCATTTTATGATTGTTCTTTTTTGACCGGCCTTTACAAAGGCCAGCATGCTTGTTAAAAAGACTTTAAATATGGTACCGGACGTTTCTTTTCATTAATTCTGTTTGGAAACCGCACTATAATTACCTATCGCATTATTGTATAGGTCATGTGATCCATCCAATGGCTTTACCATTTCTTATTGCTCTAGACTGTTTGTATGGCTTAAATCTTTTGCTTTTCCGACTAGGAAGAATGGAAATGTTTAATGGTCTTGATATAATGATTATATAATTATATAATATTTCTGTTCTATCTCTACAACGATAAAGATAGCTCCCAGCACCTCTTTTAAAGTAATTTTTGGTGCGAGTTGGTAACTGTAAAATATTGTGTAACCACTTTTTGACTTGTACCTGTAACTTGTGCCGCGCTTCCTGTTACTTGTGCTTGTAACTTAGCAACTTCTTATCAGCCTTTGACTTCTTCTATATTATTGAAAATCAATAACAGATAGGGGGTATTAGCTTAGTCCTCTTTTTAATATAATATTTTCAGAAATTATTGGGGAAATTAATACTAGAAAATTTCGCGCGTAATAAGTTGCGGCTGAGTAATTACAAACAATAAAGTACCTAGATTAATGTGTTTCGTTACAATAAATTATTGCTTTTATTTATTTGATTCAGTGGTTTTATTTTGCTCAGTTTTATTACAATCTCCTGCTGCCCTAGCATACACAGTGAGACCTCTCTCATGAGAGTTGATTGCCAGGTAAAACATTTATTTTGCATTCGATTGACTTTATAACCAAATCCAATAGTGTGCGTACGAAAATCTAGATTGAGAAAAATAATCCAGATTGGACCTTAACGAAATTTTTGGATATACACATTTGGTTAACAAATTAGATAATGCCTGGGACTTCTTTCCCGTGGGATTTCGTAAAATCCTTATTCCGTAAATCCGTTTAGACATAAGTAGTTAGGTGATCAAATGAGGTGGACCCACTGACGTGGTATTTACACTTATTTTTTCTATGTCTATGGGTATTTAACTTATTTTTTAACCGACTTCAAAAAAGGAGGAGGTTTCTCATTTCGACCGTATATTTTTTTTATGTATGTCCGCGGATAACTTCGTCGTTTATGAACCGATATTAATTATTCTTTTTTTGTTGGAAAGGGAGTATCCCAAGGGTGGTCCCATGGTAAGGAAACCAGGATCTGATGGTGGAATCCTGAAGAAATTGAGGGAAACTCTCGAAAAAATTGTCTTTTTTTGATTGAAGTCGGTGACTTACGTTTTTGACGTGGAATTATTCTATCTATGGGTGGACCAAAAAAATAAATAAATAGATAGATGAGTGGACCACGGGTAGGGAGCGGAAATAAGTTAAATACACACATGCAGTAAGCGTGCAGTTGTGGTTATTTTCTCTATGTTGCAGCCTTGGGAGCGTAGCAGTGTAGTGTAGGAAGGAAATGACGGTCGTTGAGTACAACACGGGTGCAGACATACTGGATGACTTTAATTTTGATTTTTTTATTTCATGGAAAAGTTGTTTCATTGGGAGAATCATCCCAAAAGTTGTTTTATTATTTTTTTATGGCTCGACTGTCACAATTTTCGAAAAAAATCTCCTTGAACGCAATTAATTGCAGCTGCAGTTTTTAGTAGAATTGTCACGGGGCTATTTCAGATAGCTGCAGTTTTTAGTAGAATTGCCCCAGGCTATTCCGGATAGCTGCAGTTTTTAGTAGAATTTCTCCGGGCTGTTCCAGATGAGGCCGTAACATAGACATAGAAAAAATAACTTTGTCAGTGGACTTAAAAAAAATTGACCCGCCTACAAAAAGGGTGAAATATTTTTTTTAATCAATATTCACAAGTAAGTAGTGGTTACGGGTAAGGTAAAACAGTAAATATAGGTAAACTAGCTGATGCCCGCAACTTCGTTTGCGTGTTAATTTTTTTTTGTACAGAGTACACAGATTGAAAACATCTAAGTATCTTACGTGATTTAGATTTTTACATACAAAAGTTTTTTCCCGCTAACTCCCGTTCCCGTGGGAATTTTGCAATATCCTGTTGCAACTTAGCTTTAAGTTTACTAAGGTACCTGCACTGCATGCCTCAAGCGTCTAACTTAAGCGGTTTAGATTTTTCATACAAAAGGATTTTCCCGCTAATTCCCGTTCCCGTGGGAATTTCGGGAATTCCTTTCTTAGTGCACCTCTGCGGTACCTAAGCTACGTCCCTTTCAAATTTCAAGTGCCTACGTTTAGCCGTTTAGGCTGTGCGTTGATATGTCCGTCAGTCAGTTTGTCCTGATGCCCGCAACTTCGTTTGCGTGTTAATTTTTTTTTTTGTACAGAGTACACAGATTGAAAACATCTATCTTACGTGATTTTGATTTTTACATACAAAAGTTTTTTCCCGCTAACTCCCGTTCCCGTGGGAATTTTGCAATATCCTGTTGCAACTTAGCTTTAAGTTTACTAAGGTACCTGCATGCCAAATTTCAAGCGTCTAACTTAAGCGGTTTAGATTTTTCATACAAAAGGATTTTCCCGCTAATTCCCGTTCCCGTGGGAATTTCGGGAATTCCTTTCTTAGTGCACCTTTGCGGTACCTAAGCTACGTCCCTTCCAAATTTCAAGTGCCTACGTTTAGCCGTTTAGGCTGTGCGTTGATATGTCCGTCAGTCTAGGTATAATTTCTCCCGTTTTTTACACATTTACCACTATATCTTTGCTCCTATTGGTCGTAGCGTGATGTTATATAGCCTATAGCCTTCCTCAATAACTGGACTATCCAACACAAAAAGAATTATTCAATTCGAACCAGTAGTTTCGGAGATTAGCGCGTTCAAACAAACAAACAAACAAACTCTTTAGCTTTATAATATTAGTATAGATTCATTGCGGAATATGGTAAATAGAGAGGAATTTTTTTTTACATCGGCTCCGAACAATTAGTACCTACTCACATGGCTATTAAAACTATTTTAGTATTTATACTGCGAAAAAGCTTGTGCGAATACTTATTTCATTGAACTAGGTCCAGTTCATACCAGCACCGACGTCAAAAAAAAATCCTCTCTATTTACCATATTCCGCTATGAATTCACCTATGTACTGTTTTACCCGTAACCCTACTTACTCGTGAATATAGATTAAAAATATTTCAGCCTTTTTGAAGGCGTGACCCGCCTTCAAAAAGATTTTTTGTTAATTTTTTTTTTTTATTTTTTATTATAAGATGGGTTAACTCTTGACCTCAATCTTGACCATAAGGTCAAAGATGAGGTCGACGATGGAGCGAGTTAACCCAGAAAATGCCCATAAAGGCACTGGTACTCCTACGCACCGACGGAACACAGCAAGCTGTTTGGCGTCAGACTTTGGTAGGAGGGTGGTCGCGAGCCAGACAGAGCCTACCACACCGCATGAGACCATAGGACGACACCTCAGATCCAGAAAAAATGAAGTGTCGTTGCCTGGGATGGATTACTAGGAGGCAGGTCTCATTTGTGTTTCCTTAGTCGCCTCTTACGACACCCACGGAAAGAGATGGGGTGGTGTTATTCTCAACCGATCACTACACGCTTACACGGTTTTTTATTCTTTCTAAAGGTTATTTTCTCGTAGATTTATTATAAAGCACTAAATCACTCGAGATTACTTTCACCTCTCTTGATACCCACGGAAAGATATGAGGTGGTGATATTCGCAACCAGTCACAAGATGGAAAGAAAGATACGGGGTAGTACAATTCTCAAGCTGAACGCCAGATGGCATGAAAGATATGGGGTGGTGATATTATCAACCGATCACCAGACGGCAGGAAAGATGTGTGGTGGTAATATAAAAGTCACTAAACGGTAGAGCCCCAGGACACAAAAAGAGCCCCAAAAAACAACTTAAAAGTCTCAGGGAACAACTTCGTTTTTGCTTCGTTTACATTGATGACCTACCTATTATCATCCACATATACCTATGACCGTGTTTATTTTTTATATATAAAAAATTATGGGACCAATCGGTTGTAGTGGTGCTTCCGAACTAATTTTTTTTTTTTAAATCGGTCTACAAATGACGGAGTCTTGAGGTAACAAACATAAAAAAATAAAATCACCTGAATTAAGAACCTCCTCCTTTTTTTGAAGTTTGTTAAAAAATAAAGTGGGCCGTAACGTAAATTATTTGTACAGTCAACGGCACATCAGATTACCACAAACTGTCAAATTTCCCCAATGGATAGTAAACTCTAATGCTTGGAGATAAAATTGAAAATCTATTGAAGAAATTTGACAGTTTTGGATAGCGTGATGTACTGTTGTCCCTGTACATTTCTGGGTTTTGCGTAAATCTCACTAACTTCTAAAGAACTTCTATTGAAAATCTTCTTTTAAAGAACCATTGTATGATGAATTTGATTTTTCTGCTGTATGCATAGACATAGAAAAAATAAGTTAAATTATGTCAGTGGCTGTAGGGTGTGAAAAATAGGGCCCCAGTCTTGAACAAACTTACAACAGCTTATACTCAGGGCCGCGCGGCTAAAATCTCGAGTACCTATATAATATGAGGACGCTCCTAAAATAAATAGGACTGAGGTAAGACTTTTTACCCAAGATTTAACTTATTTTTTCTATGACTATGTAGTATGTACCCAAGAAGGGAAACGCTGACAATCGTGGCGGCTGCTGCATACCCTCTGGCACACAGTCATTCTTTACAAGTTAAAAGAAATCTAGTAGGTACTTCCTATCATGTATTCTGTGATTGAAGTGAAAATTTAACCTAATGGACCAAAAAATGACGCGTATTATGCTCTCGAGTTTATAATTTACTTGATTTTGTTACTTTGATAATATTTTAGTTTTACCGCCAGTTGGGAGCAATAATTTTCATCTATCCACCAACAGATGTCTCTATACCAGGATAAAAAATTACGTTCCGTACCATGTTTCAGAAACTTTGAAACATTCAAATACAATAAATGAAAAATCTAAATTTTTGATACAAAATGCCTTTCAAATCAACAAAATTATTTATACTGAAACCAAACTGTAACTTGCACATCATTTTTCAAGTGAAGCCACTAAAGACGTATAACTGAAATGTTGTGGAACGAAACGTTATTCCAAATGCGAGAACTAAACAAAGATGGCTGAAGAACAGGTGAGGATCAAAATATTGATATTTTCCTAAGATTTTAACTGAATTCTGCTCTTACACGGTGCTGAGAAGATGACCGGACTATTCTTTAATCATTCACATAATTTATTTCTACGCTTAAAGTGAAATTTCTAAGAATTTCTTAGTCTTAGAAATGAACCCCTGTTCACCTTTTTTAGGATCGTTTTTAACTGAAGTTACGTATTTTCCACGTGAAACACGACGAATTTGTGATTTGAATTGATTGAGAGTTGTTCTACGAATTGTGCTGTGATATTTTTGCCGGCTTCTTGGTTATATTTACGTTGCAGTGTTGACATAATGCCATTTGATCATGAACCTATCACTTCTGCAGTGAATGAGATCGGTTGGTCATTCATCGTAATATTTTCTTGTTGTTTTGGAACTGTGACTAATTAATATGTCCCTGTGACTAATGATCCTATAATAAATACTTACCTACGTTTATCGTTTATAATCTCATTATCATTAATATAATTCAGAGTAAACCTTATAAAAGGCATTAACACTCCTAACCCCTTGCATTGATTGGACTATTATTTATGTAGGTAGCTATAGTTGCCTTTTTTGTATGCATTATGAACTTATTCACATTTTTTTAATCTATGGTCTATGAATAATTGTGGGTACCCTAACTTGTCTTATTCAGGTTAAAGTTTTTCTTTATTTAATTCGATATATACATTTAACATCAATGACATCGAAAAGACACTATTCAACAGCTTTGATCAAATATAGCTAAGAACCGTCTCGATTCTGTCAGCTTTCAAACAAAAAAACCCCATTGAAATAGGTCCATTCGTTTAGAAGGCATGCAGATACACACATCAAACTTATGACACACCTTATTCGTTGGGGGTTAAAAACCAATAACCTTGTTACGATTAGAGCAGTTTTGTAATGAAAATGCGGTAACCTGATGGCTGGCCTCTGTAGAAAGCTTAAGTAAAACACAGATGTTAAAAAGTGTTAGATAGTGCAACAAAAACAAGAAAATTTATTTTGGTAGATGAATTTTATTAAGTCATAGAACAAAAGTTGTTTATGATGACAGCATTCTAAGGCCTGTATTACAGAAGGAGACTCAAGTCTTGATCTATACTTAAGTATTGAGTGTTAAGTATCTCTTTCTCTCACTATCAAAACGACTAAGACGACCAAGTATAGATAAGAGTCTGAGTCGCTTTCTGTAGTACAGGTCCTAATTCTGCCAGGTTACAGTTGTTTTACAAAAAAACCTGTATATTGGGTGATTTTAAACTAGCAAAAATTGAGGATATGAATAAGCTTATGAAACTGAACACGATTTAGGGGGAGAGGGGGGTTATTTTTTTCTTACAAGGGTGGGAGGGAGTCTCGATAGTTCTTACGTAAGATCACAAAAATGCACAAAGTTAAAATTATAATTTTAAAAAGCGTGGGCAAAGTGATTAAAACCAATTTTATAAAATAAAAATTATGAGTACCATTGTTAGCCCAATCGGCTTAGAATTCAAATCGGATTTAACTCCTACAAAAGGTTTTATTGTTTTAATAGCTTCATTTGTTGCCAAATAAGACTATCCTAAGTTTTCCCCCTCGGCGGAGGTGTGCGTAAGTGGTGGGGGGTAAAAATGTACCCCAAAAGGGATATTTTTTTGCGATTTTTCGGTTATATCTCTAAAGGACTCACAATATCGAAAACTGTCCTTCATAAAAGTTGGAGGGCATTTAATTTGCATTTTATAGTCTATTTTATTATTACCAAATATTATTTTGTTTGGTTAATCTAACTTGAACAGTTTATAAAATATGACACTTTCAGTGATACCCTAATTTATCGACATTATCCAAAATAACTCGAAAACAAAAGAAGATCGAGGACTGATAATAAGCATAGAGTGTTCTTAGGGCCTGCCAGTATAGCACCTGAAAGAATGACCAAATCCGTCGTTAGGGGGCCACTCTTGTTCGCTTAGCCTGCTTGACCATTTATCCAACTTTGATGAGCTAAAGCATGAGAACGGGTAGTCCAAAAAATATGAATCTGGTCTTATCCTACGCAGGATTAAATGCCCTCCAACTGTTATGAAGGACATTTTTCGATACTGTAAGTCCTTTACGAGATATAACCGAAAATCGCAAAAACATCCCTTTTTGGGTACATTTTTACCCCCCCACCACTTATGCACACCTCCGCCGAGGGGGAAAACTTAGGATAGTCTTATTTGGCAACAAATGAAGCTATTAAAACAATAAAATCGCCCACCAAACGCCACGACATAAAAAAAAATTTAATGTCGTGGCGTATGGCGAACGCTTGGTGAACGATATTAAAGTAAAAAAAAAAAAATTGTCTGATATATCAGACTTTGGCGGTGAAAAGGTTAAATAGGGGGTCGGTCTATTCTTTTTTTTTTCTTACAATATTTTTTTCTTACTAGCGCAAATAAATGAATGGCGCTCTTAGAAACAGGTTGAAATATGAAAAAAATCACCTTTCCATATTATAACTTCTGCGATCAGCTGTTTTGCCTTTATATAGGAAGTAATTTTTTTAAAGAATTTCATGTAGATTCCCTGGGAAAAGTTGTACAGTTTCATGTTAAAAATCAGCCCTAGTTTTGCTTCAGTCACTCGGTTGCAACCGTCACGTTCGTATCTGCTCCGTGTCAATATGTTTTAAAAACCTGTACATATTGAATAATCATAATACAACTTTTTTTTGTTGTGTTATTATTAGCATCCACAGACTTTATGTCCGTGCCTTTGTCTTGATTAAGTTTAAATACAAGTTAGCAAAACGTGTAAATAATAGTCCAGTTTTATGGTGAGATTTATATCCACTGGAAAAGATGATTAAATACATTTAATGCTGAAATAATTAAACTAATTAAAAGTTACTGCATATAAATACATCCAACTAAGTTGTGATTGTCATGGAATGCTACGAATTACAGAACGCTACTCAGACTCTGATCTATACTTAAGTAGCAATCGTCTTTGTCATTTTAATAGTGAGAGACAGAGAATACTTAAGTATAGATCAAGACTTAAGTCTCCTTCTGTAATATAGGCCTAAAAGTATTAACTGTGTTACCCTTTTAATAAATTGTAATAACTAGTACTTATACTATGAACTTTTAGCGTATGTTTTTAGGGGTCATCGACGACGTTATTTAAAAAAAAAATTTTTTTTAGGAGGTGCGTCAAATAGAGTTGCTGTGCAAACAGCTGTACGAGTCACAAGACCCGGTCCTTAGGGACCAGGCAGAGAAGGCTGTCGTCGCTTTTCAAGTAAATATTCTTTTATCTTTAACTTCCTTGCTTTTATTACCAAAAATGGAAATAAAAGAAATAAAAAAGGGTTTTATTTCCATTTTTGGTATTTACACTTCTAATAAATAAATATTCGAAATCTCTTTTAGTTATTTCTTTTTGTAATTCGGATTTTCATTCGGAATCTCTTTTTGTTATTTCTTTTTATAATTTTAATGTATTTTTGTAATCATTAGCGTAGTAGCAAGCGCTTTAAATTAAAATACCTACTTAAGGCGACTACAGCACCCGATAAAGGCAGCACACATAGGAATAGTGCCATCTCCGTCTCTCAACAGGCCTAGGCCGGCAGTGCGAACAGTGTCGATACACTAAATTTACGGACTATGAAAGCGTGCGTGCGTAAAAACATGTTCGAAAGTTAGAAAAATGAGATTTATGGAAAGGTAACAGTTTAAATCGAAAAATGCGTTAACTATTTATCGGGAGTGTTCAATCAATCACGAACATTTTGATAGCAAATTCAAGTTACTGTGTGCATTTTACTATCGTTTTTACAGCTTAAAAGATACAAAATATTGGTATTTAGAGGTGACTTTGTGAGCTTTTTCTATCGAACCAAAAGTGCTGAATCATGTTTTCAGCAAACTACTTATCTAGTTTATGTCCTGAATATTACCGAGTATTTTTTTCTTCGATTTTATGCAATGCGTCATGCTTATCTACGCATCATAAAATCGTAATTTAGGTGCTGTAGTCGCCTTAAATTAAAATAACAGGTGGTGTCTGAAAAGCAGGTCTGAAAATTTGCATTTAATGTAGTTTTTAGACCTGATGGCATCTACCCTTTTGCCTCGATCTTTTGGAAAGATTTGAATGTTTGTTTGCATCGAATAGACTCCGAAACTACTGGACCGATTTGAAAAATTCTTTCACCATTAGAAACCTACATTATCCGGGATGGACATAGGGTACATGATTTTCCCGAATTCCCACGGGAACAAAGTCCCGCGCGGGAAGCTAGTAATTAATATAATGAGGGCTATCGCGTGTGAATTCGCCGCTAGGGGCGCTGGTGAACAAAACTAAGTCGGGTTTGTTCTAACACATAAAACTCGAGAACGGCTGAACCTATTTTGATGAAATTTGGTGTTAAAGTAGCTGACAGCCTATATTCTTACATAGGCTACCTAATTTTCCCAAATTTTTACGGGAACGAAGTCCCGGATGGAAAGCTTGTCTTAAAATATACTTAAAAGAAAGTCGGGTTGGTTTCAACACTTATATTACTCGAGAATGGCTGGACCGATTTTGATAAAATTTGGTAGAGGTAGCTGACACCTTGAATTATGGAACGAAGTCCCGGGTGGAAAGCTAATATGATGATAAATGAATATTTAGTGGCTCTAGTGACATGTACACAAAATAATCTATAGAGGCCAAGTCCACTCTGAAAACGCGAAAGCATTATTTATCATAATAGCTTTCCGCCCGCGGCTCCACCCGCGTTGACTACAGGTTATATCGTGCCTAACTGTGGGATAAAATGTAGCCTACGTCCTTTCCCAGGCTCGTATCTATCTTACCAAATTTCATCAAAACCGGTTCAGTAGTTTAGGCGTGAAAGACGGACAGACAGACAGACAGAGTTACTTTCGCATTTATAATATTAAAGTAAGGATATACCTACACTATATGTATATATTCCATTTAATATGGCTTCAGGGCTAAAGGTTATAGGTTTAATTCTCACCAAGAACAAACATGTGATGAACATAGATGTTTTTTCTGTGTGTTTGTTGTGTCTGTGTGTATTTATGTATTGTGTATAGGTCTCTATACACAATACATAAATGTTTTGAAGGGACATAGTTGACCCTGCGAATCACTACCAACCACTGCTTTGAGACAGTTTTATCTTTCGGAAACTTATGTCGGCCTTTTTTTTCCGAGCAAAACGGGATTGCGCAACACTGCGGCATTGCCAATATGTTAACTCTACGGTTAAATTGTATTAAATATGATTTAAATGTAAATTTTGTTTTGTTGCCCGTAATAACAAACTTTGACAGCCGTACTTTAGGACCTCACTGTACAGTGGCGCCACCTAGTGAGACAAAAAACGATAGTCCTCATTAGTTAAGATATCCTATAGTCTAGATGTAAGTATTTTGTATCAACTGCATTGAGCAAATAAACGATTATTTATTTATTTTTATTTATTTTATAAAAACTACCACATCACAAATAACAATAAGGTTCATAATTAAACATTTTACGTAGGGATATTACTACAGTATTTGTGGCTGGTGCCTTAATTAGATAATGAAACCTGTACTATAGACTATAGGTCACCAGGTTAGTACTGATAACTTCAGTTACAATTAATCAGTAGGTGTAGCAAGTAATAACAATACAATACAATACAATACAATACTCTTTATTGCACACAAAAAAAAACATAAAACATAACATTAAACAAAAAACAAATGTTCATGATGTAGTGTGCAATCCGGCGGCCTTATTGCTATAGAGCAATTTCTTCCAGGCAACCGGGGGGTGAAGGAACCGATACAGACGTGCAAAGAGTAATTAATATAACTTATACATATCTATACCTAAATATATGTATAACATATACATACACACAAATAAATAATGAAAAACATTAAATATTACATATATGTATATATACATATCTAAAATGTAAAATTAAAATCCAAAGCTGCAAGAGTAAAAAAAATTATATCAGTTTGAATGGTGTATTAGTTACGCATTAAAGTTAAAGCATAGACATAGAAAAAATAGTTAAATACACTTTATGTCAGTGTGTTAAAGTTATTATGGTAAGTTCAAGTGGACCTCAATTTTGGTATAGGCACTTACTTGTTTGGAAAACGCAGATCAGTGTCATTCAAAGGATACATTGCCACAGACAGACATACAGATACACACGTCAAACTTGTAACACCCCTAATTTTTTCGTGGGTAAGCTCGTAAAATGTCCTATTTTTTACATAACACTGGAGAGAAACAGCTGACGCTATTACAGCTGTTTCTCTTCAGTGTGTTCGCTGAGGCAAGGATCCCGGAGTTTTTGGATTTCTTATTTATTTTTATTATAAGATGGGTTAACTATTGACCTCAATCTTGACCATAAATATCAAAGATGAGGTCGACGATGGAGCGAGTTAACCCAGAAAATGCCTATAAAGGCACTGGTACTCCCACGCACCGACGGAACACAGCAAGCTGTTTGGCGTCGGACTTCGGTAGGAGGGTGTTCGCGAACCAGACGGCCCTTTACAGAGCCTACCACACCGCATGAGACCATAGGACGACACCTCAGATTCAGGAAAAAAATGTGTCGTTGCCTGGGATGGATTACTAGGAGGCAGGTCTCATTTGTGTTTCCTTAGTCGCCTCTTAAGACGCCCACGGAAAGAGATGGGGTGGTGTTATTCTCAACCGATCACCACACGGAAAAAATTTTGGTTAGAAAGACTGTTTTAAATTACTATCTGTTGTTATATATTGCACACAATTATGCGGCACCTAACTAAGTCTGTGGAAGAATATAAGTACTAACATAGTTGTAAGTCTAACACTTGATGGATTTTTGTTGTCTTAATAAATAAATATATTATTATTATTGGTCTAATTTTATTTTATCTCAGCCTTCGGCTGGTATTCTACAATATTTACGGGCATCAAAGCCGAGTAAAATATTGTATATTTTATATATATTTTTTTAATGATTGTTATAATTATATTATTATTTACGTATTTTTTTTTTGTAATATGGTTTTTTTTGGCCTGAAATAAACGATTATTATTAAACCTTTGATGAATAATAATGTGACATGACATCGCCAGGAAGCCCCCGACACCCTGAGCAAATGCCAAGCTCTGCTGGAACGTGCTGACTCCAGCTACGCTCAGCTTCTCGCTGCCACCACCTTATCGAAACTCATCAGCAGGTGAGAATCACACTTTATTACTCAACTAATTTAATTTTTATGACCCAGTGATAGCCCCAGTTGGTAATGAGCCAGATTTGTAATCCGAAGGTCGCGGGTTCAAATCCTGGTGCGGGCCTGTACCACTAAATTCGTCTTTTCGGATTTATCTACGGATTTCTAATTATCACTTGCTCAACGGTGAAGGAAAACATCGTGATGAAACCCGCCCGTCCAAGAAAAATCATTTTCGAAAGACGAGTGATCCACCAACCCGCATTGGACCAGCGTGGTGGACTATGGCCTAATAGCGTGGTTTAGCCCCTAAGTAACGTAAAAGTTCCGATTTGTACTTTCTGGATATACCTAAGAATGGTATCGTTGGATTCCTTGTAACGTCCACAATACGAAACTGAAGGTCGTAGAGTGGCAAAGTTGTGGAGGGGGGAGGGGGGGCAGTCAAAGATGGCGGAACGGCATTTTTGTTTTCACGCCATAAGTCGACAAATACTTAACCGATTCAAAAAAATTAAACGACAAATAAAAGTTAATAACCTATGCCATGTTTCGTCCATACATATGTAATATGTATTTACTGTAGTTGATGAGTTATCTCATGAAACAAGGATTTTTCGTAAATATTTGTACACTTTTCGAAAGATTGTTCAGTGACAATTTTATGTTTCTTATTTATTTGATAAAGTCTTTATAGAACAGAATTTCAGCTATTCAGAAACGTAAAAATCATTACGCTAGCCCTTCAAACCACTAAGATATACCCATTCGCGTGAACCTCTCAGTAAAATGTAATATTCAAAAAATGCGCTTGGTTTAGTTAGACAATATGGATATTATGCTGTTCATAATACGCTGTCTATATTTAATTGTTTATTTATAGTATATATATATATATGTGTACGTAACATATAGATCTACATTTTACCCCAAACTTCATCAAAATCAGTTCAGTATTTCCGGAAACAGTTCAATTTAAAAAAAAAACTTTTCTCTTTTATTAATAAAAAGTAGTTAAAAATAATAAGGGGCGTTATTACTTACGTAAGTGTCTTTTTCTTTAACTTAAGAGCCACGCTCTTGTCGGTGCAGCATTTTCCAGTCATTTCTATTCTGTGCCAACATCTTGACCTCTTTATAAGACACGACGTTCACCTTCTCCTTTATTTGTTCAAAATATGTTCTTCCGGTCGTCCTCTCCCTCTCTTTCCCTCTATCTTCCCCTCTATGATGTTTTTTAGAAATTCATCGTGTCTTATCAAGAGGTCAATTATATTGATTATAACAATACTTAAGATATAGATATAAATCTGGTTCTATAGACAAATGATGGGATGAAGAAAGAATCCAGTCATAGATTGTACTTGGTGGTATAAAAGTTTATTTTGATGGCATTACTGATAGACTAAAAATTAATTTTCTATGGAATTAAATTGATTTAAGCATATTTCTGAACTAATAATTATGACAAACGCCTTTCATACAGGTCTGTTGTTTCTTAACGCAACTACATTTGGCTGTTCGGCAACCTGTTGCACATTGGCAAGATATCAATTGTAAATCGTTCAGGGACATTGGAGGCTGAACAGTAGTAATAGGTACTAATTTGTTGTTTTCTAAATACCACCCACACGTTTCTGGTGGTGGTAAGGCTTGTTCAGGTTTGTGTGCTGTTTTCCAAATAAAAGTTTGATAATTAGCCCTTTTAATATGCTGATTTAATGCACCTTTAGTGGGTGGTAATTGATCCAGGTTATTTATATTTTGAAACATGGCTGCTCTTAGATCGTCGATATCATTATGTTCTTTTAAATGAGGTTTCTTCTGGCAATAGACTTGAATAATGAATTTTTCGCTGTGTTTCATATTTTCTTCTGTCAGAGTGGCATCAGAGCCGAAACTTGACAGAAGCTGGAAATTTTCAATAAAAACTGGCCAACTACTTTTTTTGGTGATTCCAGAAAAGGCGCTTGTTGTATCACAGCCAGTAATAGCGTGAAAAGCGAGTTTACTCGCCAGTAGCGAGTTTACTCGCTTTCACGCTATGACTGGCTGTGGTACAACAAGCGCCTTTTCTGGAATCACCAAAAAAAGTAGTTGGCCAGTTTTTATTGAAAATTTCCAGCTTCTGTCAAGTTTCGGCTCTGATGCCACTCTGACAGAAGAAATGCATATTAAAAGGGTTAATTATCAAACTTTTATTTGGAAAACAGCACACAAACCTGAACAAGCCTTACCACCACCAGAAACGTGTGGGTGGTATTTAGAAAACAACAAATTAGTACCTATTACTACTGTTCAGCCTCCAATGACCCTGAACGATTTACAATTGATATCTTGCCAATGTGCAACAGGTTGCCGAACAGCCAAATGTAGTTGCGTTAAGAAACAACAGACCTATATGAAAGGCGTTTGTCATATTAGTTCAGAAATATGCTTAAATCAATTTAATTCTATAGAAAATTAATTTTTAATCAATATCAGTAATGCCATCAAAATAAACTTTTATACCACCAAGTACAATCTATGACTGGATTCTTTCTTCATCCCATCATTTGTCTATAGAACCAGATTTATATCTATATCTTAAGTATTGTTATAATCAATATAATTGGCCTCTTGATAAGACACGATGAATTTCTAAAAAACATCATAGAGGGGAAGATTTTATGTTTCTTATATAGATTTATATCTACATATATCTTAAGTATTGTTATAATCAATATAATTGGCCTCTTGATAAGACACGATGAATTTCTAAAAAACATCATAGAGGGGAAGATAGAGGGAAAGAGAGGGAGAGGACGACCGGAAGAACATATTTTGACCAAATAAAGGAGAAGGTGAACGTCGTGTCTTATAAAGAGGTCGAGATGTTGGCACAGAATAGAAATGACTGGAAAATGCTGCACCGACAAGAGCGTGGCTCTTAAGTTAAAGAAAAAGACACGTAAGTAATAACGCCCCTTATTTCATTATTTTTAACTACTTTTTATTAATAAAAGAGAAAAGATTTTTTTTTGAATTGAACTGTTTCCGGAAATACTGAACTGATTTTGATGAAGTTTGGGATAAAATGTAGATCTATATGTTACGTACACATATATATATACTATAAATAAACAATTAAATATAGACAGCGTATTATGAACAGCATAATGTCCATATTGTCTAAACCAAGCGCATTTTTTGAATATTACATTTTACTGAGAGGTTCACGCGAATGGGTATATCTTAGTGGTTTGAAGGGCTAGCGGAATTATTTTTACGTTTCTGAATAGCTGAAATTCTGTTCTATAAAGGCTTTATCAAATAAATAAGATACATAAAATTGTTACTGAACAATCTTTCGAAAAGTGTACAAATATTTATGAAAAATCCTTGTTTCATGAGATAACTCATCAACTGCAGTAAATACATATAAGATATCTATGGACGAAACATGGCATAGGTTATTAACTTTTATGTGTCGTTTAATTTTTTTGAATCGGGTAAGTATTTGTCGACTTATGGCGTGAAAACAAAAATGCCGTTCCGCCATCTTTGACTGCCCCCCCCTCCCCCCTCCACAACTTTGCCACTATACGAACTTCAGTTCCGTGTTTTGGACATCACAAGGATTCCAACGATACCACACATAGGTATATCCAGGAAGTACAAATCGGACTCTGTTTCTAGAGCACTTCTGCTCAAAAATGATCCAGTCTATAAATCCCCTTCGTGTTTCGAAGGGAAGCCCGTCCCCTGAGGTGGGAACGTATATGGGCTGGTAAGAGAAAATAATTTTTATGAATGTTTTGTTAAAATGTGTTTAATTATATTTTTAGTTGTCTTAATTTCATGTATGTTTAATCTGTATGAAATATCACGTATGTTTAACTTGCTATACGTTTTCGACCGCTGTTAGTGCAGCATTTTATTAAATAAAATAAATAAACTAGCATTCTGCCCGCGGCTCCGCCCGCGTAGACTGCAGGTTATATCGTGCCCAACTGTGGGATAAAATGTAGCCTATGTCCTTTCCTAAGGTCTAATCTATCTCTGTATCAAATTTTATCAAAATCGGTTCAGTAGTTAAAGCGTAGCAGACACAGAGTTAATTTCGCATTTATGATATTTAGTCGCATTATGATATTAGTCTATTGCCCGCGACTTTGTTTTTTATTTTTGTAGTTTTACAATCGTATTATTATTAGCATCCACAGACTTGTATGTCCGTGACCTTGTCTCGGGAATGCGAAATCCAAATTTAACAAATTTTTTGGGAAGGTTTGGAAAACATTAAGTAAATTTTTATCAAACTCAGTTTAAATTTGTTATTGTAACAAATCACTGTCCCTCATTGCGGCAAGCTGTTTTATTTAATATTGTCAAGGTTTATTTTGTTTCTCCAGCACAAACACATTTAACAGAAGGTAAACAAGTTGTAACAACCAATCATAGATAAATAAATAAATAAAATTCGTATATTTCCCTTTCACAACAAGTACATACATGATATTGATAATTAACACAGATGTTTAAGCTTGATAACTACATTGTAAGAGACTGGAGCCTAAACTAGGCTTTCGCCTGTGACTTAGGTCTCCAGGACCCAGGTCAAGGTTATCAAGGTCAACGAATAACCCACTTGAATTCCTCAGATCGACCACAAGCCTGTCAGTGCAGCAGCGACTGGACATAAGGAACTATGTACTCAACTACCTCGCGACAAGGCCCAAACTCGCCAATTTCGTTGTACAGGTAAATATACACACAATACGCTGTTTTTTACATTTAATTTACACTGGAATAAAGGTTTTTTTCGGAAATTTCAACGAGTTTTCGTTATTTATAGGTATTTTCTGGGTTAACTCGGTCCACCGTCGACCTTATCTTTGACCTTATGGTCAAGATTGAGGTCAAGAGTTAACCGATCTCATAATAAAAAAAATAAAAAAATAACCTTTACCCACTATGATGCTATGCAGTGTATAATCATTCACATACTTTATTTACTTATTTATTTTTCTTTTATTGCAAACTTCATCCATACTAATTTTATAAAGAGGAAAGATTTGTATTTGTGTATGTTTGTATGTAAAGGATAGGCTCCGAAACTACTGGACTGATGTCAAAAATTATTTTACCATTAGGATGCTAAATTATCCCTGAGTAACATAGGCTACATAATTTTTCCGAATTCCCACGGGATCGAAGTCCCGCGCGGTAAGCTAGTAGCTTATGAAATATTATATCACATTGCGCTTATATTAAAAACTGGCTTTTCGCTCGGGACTTCGTTCCTATAGTAATTTGGGAAAATAATGTAGCGTATGTGTTTATCCAGGGTGCTACCCCCATACCAAATTTTATCAAAATTGGTCCAGCTGTTTGATCGTGAAAGACAAACATCCATACATCACAAACTTTCGCATTTACAAATATTAGTAGGATAGACACAAGCCGTGAAATGTCTGTACTGTGCCGAAATTGTGACTCAAGTTGTAAAGCAGACACTTCTAGCACAGGTTTTTATTAAACCTATTTTAAGTGGCTGCTGTCCCTAATAATATAGCTCAGTGGACAAACCTTGTAAAATATTTTAATGTGCTGGCTATCTTTGTAGTGTCAAATAAACTAAATAAATAAATATAAATAAATAAACGCTACACACTCAAAGGCCCACACTAAGGTTTTCCCTTGTGTCGTGGCTCCCTTGGAACACACATAAAGACAAACACAAACACCCATGACCCGAGAACAAACGTCTGCTTTTCACACAAATGTTTGCCCCGACTGGGGATCGAACCCAGGACCCGCCGATCAAGAGGCAGCGTCACTACCACTCGACCAAACCGGCCGTAACTTATTATTTATTTATTATTTATTATATTTATTTTATGTGTTTATTTTTGATTACAGGCGTTGGTGGCATTATTCGCCCGGATCACCAAACTGGGGTGGTTCGACATGGTGAAAGAGGAGTTCGTGTTTCACAACGTCATGAACGATATCGGCAGCTTTTTACAGGTGGGATGTGGGAATTATGAAAGGAAAATTGGAATTTTGGGCTATAAACAATTAAAAACAAAAAAAAGTGAGCGGCAGTCTCAAGTACCCATAAATATCAATGTTACACTCATAATAAGAAACTTTTTATATGGCAGCCAACTCGAGCCATGGTTAGAAATATAAATAAACCACGATATATACAGGGCTTTAGGTATCTCTCTTTCAACCTCTCGGGTGGTTAATCAGTCCATGAAACTGAACAACTTCCCCAAGGAACATTGGAGAAAATACGAAAAAAAAATTTGAGTTCCCATACAAACTTCATCAGCTTATAGCGCATTTTGTATGGGAGATAATTTTTTTTTTCGTATTTTGACCTATGTTCGTTGGGGAAGTTGTTCAGTTTCATGGACTGATTAATCACCCGAGAGGTTGAAAGAGAGATACCTAAAGCCCTGTATTTCATATTTTTTTATTAAAACTGTTGTTATTCACAGTCAACATCATTAGTTTTTGTGAAGAAATATTCTATATTTCCTTATTAAATATTAAAAGAAAAATATTCTATATTTCCTAAACTAGCCAGTGTATCCACACAATTTTTTTAAATAGTTCTGCATATTAATGCGTTTCTAGAAATGCTTAGTCCTGAGACTGCCGCTTGATGCATAAAACATAGACCAAGCTCTGTACATTTTTGTAATTAAACTAGCTTTTGCCCGCGATTTCGCTCGCGTCAAACTCGAAGTAATTTAAAATTTATACAAAATTTTAAATATATTTTCATGTTTCGAGTGATCTATCTTGAATTATTTTTGTTAAACATAACAAAATACAGGTCTGTTAGGGTAACCACAGGCTTGCACTCTGTACTGTTGCGGTAAGAACGGTTTAGCAATGAAAATGGAGTAACCTGATAAGCTGTCATGTTTACGTAAAATTTGAACAGTGACATGATTAAAAAGTCGCCGAGTATAATTTGTATAACCCAAGCACTCAAATAATTTTAGGGAAAGAAAAATATTCGGCATGTGTAGTGTAGTGTGAACACTCCTTTACATTAAACAATGAACAAGCTGCTTTATAGTTGTGACGTATGTGACCTCTAAATACGTAGTATTTAATAAGATAGGCATTACCATATTAGGAGAAATGTACCAATAGAATTGTCCATTATTTATAGTTCAGATATCAGGTTTATAACATGTAATTTAATATTGTCAACTGTTGTAAGAAAGTGTCCTCGGAACTCAGTATATAAACCCATCAAAATTTCTTATAAAATGAGTAATTAACCAGAATCGGTGTGTCTTATTTACTCGCCTTGCTCCCAACATCACAAATGGCACTCGAACCCACGACCGCAGGATTAGATCTCCTGCTGCTCGAACCAACTGAGCTATCGTGACTTCAAGTCAAGCGGCGAAATTTCTCATTCCCTTACTAAGCACATTAGGTCGTGCGTGGCGGTTAGCGCCATCTGTGTCTCGTACGGAGAACTACAGACTCATACCACTTGTTCGAATCGAATTAGGTTTTGAGAAGGGTGAAACCTATTAACGATTTCACGCACGACCCTTTAAAAATACTAAACCCAAGCATTGTTTCCAGGGTCCAGCAGAAATGTGCACAGTGGGCGTTCAGCTACTGTCCCAGCTGGTTGTTGAAATGAATCAAGTGTCGGACGCAGACGCGAACAGATCGCTCGCCAAACATCGGAAGATAGCTTCGTCGTTCAGGTATGTTGGTCTTTAAGGTGATTTTATTGATATTCTCGATGGATATGTTATGGACCAAGTGATAAATTGGGCATTATTCATAATGACCGGGCATTATGAAAAATGCCCAATATGAGAGGGCAATTTGATAATAATTATTCAAATAATCAAATTGACCGGGCATTATACATAATGCCCATCACCTTTTGGGCAGAGTAATACAAACATATTTAATTGCTATTTTTTTAATATTATAGTCATTTAACTTCAAATAAACTAAATGTTAAACAATTTAAATAATCAGACTCATTATTTGGATTAAGTAGCAAGGTAAAAGGCGAGGCCGAAGGCCGAGCTCCGCATAGGGCGAAGCCCGGAGCCTCTCCCTCCCCCAATCCAAGATGGCTGCCATGCGAGTTAAGATTTTAACAGTGAGGCGAGGTCGCAGACTGAGCCCAGCTCCACGTAGGGCGAAGCCCGGAGCGTCAACCCCCTCAATTCAAGATGGCGGCCATACAAGTTTAGATACTGTAGGTGAGGCGAGGCCGTAGGCCGAGGCGAGCTGCGTTTAGGGTGAGGACGAAGTCCAAACTCCGCGTAGGGCGACGACCAGAGCGTCCCCCCCCCAATTCAAGATGGCCGCCATACAAGTTTAGGTACTAAAGGTGGGGTGAGGCCGTATGCCGAGGAAAGCTGCGTATAGGGCGAGGCCGAAGGCCGAGCTCTGCGTAGGGCGAAGCCCAAAGCGTCACCAAGCGTCTTACCCGCCGACTGCCTTCCGAAAATTTCATATCCGCCAACTTTGATTTTAGTTGGGGAAATCGTGACGAGAAGGGCAAACCCCGGAGCGTCGCGATTCCCCGCACAAAAAATCCAAGAAGTCGGATATTAAATTTTCGGGCATGCCGACATGCGTATCGTTTGATAGATTCCGAAAATGTCGTTCATTTTGATATCCAAGATGGCGGACGTTTACATTTTTGATAAAACTGATATGTGTGTCGTTTAATAGGTTTTTGGGGGTGCTAATTCCGTGAACGACATCCATTTTGAAATACAAGATGGCGGACATGCATTGTTTGTAAAAATCCGTCATGGATGTCGTTTTAGATTTTGAAATCTAAGAAGGCGGTCGTGAAAAAATAACGAAAACTTTAATAAATTGCAACGAGGGCACTTCCCTCCCCGCACCGCTTCCCTCCCCGCACTTCCCTCCCCGCAACGCATCAAACTTAACTTTATTATTAAATTGCCCAATTGTCACGTAGCAATATAATAATGACCGGGCAATATGATAAATAATTAAATAATGAAGTTTAGATAGTAATTAATCACTTTGCCCGATAGAGCTAGACATTATGAATAATGCCCGGGCATTATTCATAATGCCCGCATTAATCACTTGGTCCATAACAGATACAATGGAAATGAGCACGCAGACAGACACATAAACAGACATACACACGTACTCACGCATGCACTAACACACACATTTGCACACATAGACACACACGCCCACGAACTAACACGCTTGCAAACACACTCGTAACCATACGCACGCAGACGCACGCTTTCACACGTACGTACTCATACGCACGCACTCCCACACATATACATTAACACACACACACACACGCACGCGCACTCACGCGCACGCACATACCACAGGCACAACCACACGTGCACGCACTCACCACACACATACATACTAACACACACACGCACGGAAATTCGAATGATCCAGAATACAGTTCTGCAGCGGGCGTACAGTTTTGCCTCGGTGCCATTTGAAAACAGTTTGAATATGTTATTATTTGTTTTTTACAAGCTTTTATTTATTTTCACCTGCCCCGGTGTCTGTAACGATATCTTACAAGTTAAATTTGACCCACATCCCGGTTTCCGATTGAGCTGAAATTTTGCATGCATATGTATATCATATGTCAATGCAATATTATGATGAAATGGAGCTAATTTGACGCTGGAGCTAGAAGGTGGTCATAGGAACTCCGCAATAAAACAACACAACCTCGATGATTGTTACGGAAGCATACAAGGGTTCGCGCAGGTAGTGCAATGATTGTGGCATTCAATTAAAACAACCAAATTATTTTGAATGAAAGGCGCGTGACGAACGTCTATCCCGAGTGCGTCTTTGCCAAGCAAACACCATCCAAGCACTGATAAAGAAAATTGAAAAAGAACTGAGGGGCGCGCGCGCCGGGACGCCGGAACTTCGCGGCGACCAATTAGAAAAAATGTTAAGACGCGGGGATTGGCTGCTTACGTCACGCCTCTTTTTAATATGTTTATTACCTAAAGTCGGATTTTTAATCAGACGGAGTAAACTGACAGATCGAATGTTGCCGTTTTTTTACAAAATGCAATTAATGTTGTGCTTAAATGATTTACTCAATTTAATCATTTCAGTTCAGTGATCTAAAATCCAAAATATCTGTCTAATGTGTGTTTTTGCTACCTATTAAGGGGAACTAGAACACAAAAAATGGGACATAAATAAGAAACATGTTATTTTAATTATAATAATTTATTCACTATCGGAAGAATCGTCATCATCATCAGTCACATTTATCAAAAATCTGTCACTAACAGTATCAATGTGGTCGTCGAGCTGGATGTCTGACAATTAACTGACGGTAATTTAAATGCTCTAAAATTATTTGCATTTTATTCATAGTCACATCTTTTGAACTTGTATTTATGAATGAGTCAAATACTTCACTATAATGTGAAAGTTGGTATCATTATTACGTTAATTGACATTTCGATCTGTCAGTTTACTCCGTCTGATTAAAGTAGTCGACTGCCTTTTTTACTCTTCACGATTTTATGGCACGCAAGCGCGTCAAATCGTACTGGCCAGTTTGATTTTTAAATCGATTTCAACTAACATACGATGTGACTACGAAACGAATAGTTCGATATTAAAAATAAAGTCTTCATAAATTCTTATATAAATTGTCTAGATTCCGATTCGAGTAAATAATCGATACCGAGAAAAAAAAAGTAACTTTTTAAAAATATTCTTCTTGCAGTATTGAGTATGACAGTTCTTTTTTCAAATTCCAAAACCTATGCTGTAATGTTATTACATGGTAGGTTTTGAAACCTATGCTGTAATGATATCCATACACCCCGGCATTCAGGGAAGTAAGTGAGTACTTACAGAGCAAGAGATATGTAAAAGTTTTTTGTAATGTTATATCTACAGAGACACACAGCTGTTCGAGATGTTCCGTCTCGCTTGCTCCCTACTAGGCGCGGCGAGAGGGAAGACTCTCGACCTCAGCGACGAGAGGCAACACGCACTAGTCGCTGCCTTACTGCGGCTAGCGCATAACTGTCTCACTTTCGACTTCATCGGGACTACTAGCGACGAGTCTTCTGATGATCTTTGTACAGTTCAGGTAAGGTTAAACATTCATAATACATACATAGATACGCTTACGCTTATAATCCCATTTTTTTGATCAAAAAATAATTTTTGATCTCCCATACAAAATGGGAAGTTTGTATGGGAACTCAAAATTTTTTTTCGTATTTTGACCTATGTTCCTTTTTTTTTTTTTTTTTTTATTACAGTTCACAAACGGGATATCATTCAAATACAACATAAAAAACTTAACTAAAGTACATGCGAACAAGAATGAATCCTAAAGTAGTGAACACAGCATGCGTAAAAGAGAAAGGTGCTATTCCGTATTTCAATTAAAATTATAACATAAAAAAAATAATGAATAAACATATAAAAGTAATTAAAACAAGCTAGATTGATGTGAAGTAAGACTTAACTGCTTTCCTAGCGGAGACCACAGAACCAGAGAAAATATCAATGTCATTTCCGATAGCATTATAAAGTGTGCACATACGATAAATAGGCGCGTGTAGACCGAGATTTGTTTTGCACGGAGGAAGTGCAAAGGTTTTACGATTTCGCAGCCTGCTGTTAAGACGAGGGATCGAAAATTTGAGGCGTTCAAGGATGTCAGGTGCATCAATCAAGTCATGAATGAGTTTGAATAAGAACATTACATCGAGAATTTTGCGTCGTTTATTCAGAGAGGTCAATTTGAAATATGCAAGACGAGCTTCGTACGAACGGAATTGTTTACATTTATTTCTCTTATAAGTAAAGTGGTATAGAAAACGTTTTTGGACACGTTCAATTCTATCCGAATGCACAGAGTAACCAGGGTTCCAGACCGTAGAACAATATTCTAGTATGCTACGAACTAAACAGTTATAGATAACAATGGATACAGTAGAATTATTAAAAATTTTCATTTGTCTAGAGATAAAACCTGTGAGTTTGGAAGCTTTATTAATACACGAATCGATGTGAAATCGGTAGCTCAACCCCGAATCGAGAATAACGCCAAGGTCGCGAATGGTGTTAACCTCAGAATGGCGAATGGTGTTCCTTGGGGAAGTTGTTCAGTTTCACGGACTGATTAACCACCCGAGAGGTTGAAAGAGATTTATCTAAAGCCCTGTATACATGCATTAGCCCATGCCCGAGCTTAATTATTCCTACCTCATTTCAGATTCCCACATCATGGCGGCCCACATTCCTAGAATCCGGTACGCTGGACTTATTCTTTGAGCTGTATCACCTCTTAGGCGGAGCCCTAGCCAGCTTGTCGCTAGCCTGTCTCGTGCAACTTGCCTCCGTGCGGCGGAGTCTCTTCAGTAATAACGAAAGGGGCAAATTCTTGAACAGATTGGCCGCTGGCGTACTTCGGATATTGGAGAATACACAGGTTAGTCGAATCGACCAATCAGAGCGCTCGGCCTACAACGCGGTATTGAAGTTTTTTTAGCTTTTAGTTTTTTTTGAAGTTTGAAGTTTTTGAACATTTATATAGCAGATCTGACACTCGTCTGTCTCATAGATAATAATAAAAAATAATAAAAACGTTTATTTTACCATGCAGCATACAGATACAAACATTTAGACGATCACAAATGACATAAAAAAACACACATTTAAAATAAACAAAAATACATACAATATAAACAGATTAATTTGCGTATGGATGCTGCAGTGAGTAAAAAGGCCTGGGCTCAACGATTTTTTGTCAGCCTGTATTTCAGACTGGCAACACTGATTTTCAGCCCTCGCCTGTAAATAGAACGCGGGGTGTAGAAATAATAAGACTGTTGTGTTGTGTTGTGCGTGTTATGGTTGGTTATGTGTGATGTCTAGTGTGTGATGGTGAGGTGCGGTGTGCAAGGGAAATATCAATAAAATTAAACAATTAATTGAATTAATAACTATTATCAAAATATGTCACAATTGTTAGTTAATTGATCCTTGATGGAAGTGCCAGTTATCGTTTAAGAAAGCTTCTTGGGATACCTGACTTTTGTATTGCAAGTAAATGCTCCTTAAATTTTGTTTTAAAGTTAAACTTCGAATTAAGGTTCCTAATGGGTGGGGGTAGATCATTCCATATTTTTGTCGCTCTAAAACGAAAACCGGCACGAAAAGCCACAGAGTGATGCTTGTGACAGCCAAGTGGAGGTCGAACGCTACGAGTCCCATACATTTGATGAAATCTTGTCTCTGTGTTCAGCCCACGGCGCAGATAGATAGATAGATACGCTCATGCCTATGATCCTTAACAGGGTAGGCAACTCGTGATTTGTAACGTGTTGCTTTTAATCCCCTTTATACTGACACATTACACATTACTTATTTTATATTAACCTAATTTATTGTTTATGAACACTTATATAAGGTCCTATTTATTAGTCACTTTCCTTTTAACACGTTATTGTGTAGGTCAAAATATATCATTTGAGTCAAAAAACAAAGGCATAATATTAAATTTAAAAGGTCTTGAAAAATTTTGTTATGATATTTTTTCATTACTATGTTGAATAAACCCATACATTCAAACGTAAATAATAATGGCAGTAGTAGAGCGGGCGAGCGGGGAGTGGACGGCTATAATCGAAAGAGAACCATTCCTTTATCTTTAAATTGAAATTATTATTTTTTTACAAAATTTAATTTTCAGATAATTAATTTTTATGTTGTTTTTTGGAATACTATCAACCTATACAATAACGCCTTAGAAGGTAAGTGACTAATAAATTAGGACCTTATATAGGTACTATAAATTATCATATTGTTGATTTTATTCTGTTATATTTTTATTATATGAATATTAAACGCATTATTATTATTATTTCAATCTCAATATTATGTATATTATATAATTATATTTAACAGACACTACACACTACACTTACCCGCGCAACAAACTACTGGTTCTGGCAGAATAGTCAGCGTCGCAGCAGCGTCTGGCTGCTGGGACATTACAGCTGAGTCAGGGCCCTTTCATTGGCACAGTGCACACGAATATATATATATATATATATATATATATATATTAAGTTTTGTACTGTTTTGTTTTTTCTTTTTAATGTTTGTGTTGCACTGTTTAATGAATAAAGTGTTTATCTATCTATCTATCTACATTTTGTTTGAATTTTTTTTTAATCCTAATTTTCTCTCCTTGGTTCTATATTTTGACAATCCGTTTGAAATTTGTTAGTTTTTTAAGTAAGACACGCCTGAAGATGATGTACCTAATCGAAACCGGTCGCATAAAAATATGTATTAAATAAATAACTGAAACTAGTATACAAATCATGTCTTTCATCTCGTAGCCTAGTAGCGCTCGCTGATCTCAACTGGTCAGTGAGGTTAAGCAACGTACACAGAGGCAGGGAACCTGATGGGTGACCAAAAGTGTTAATTTATCACGAGCGTTTCCGTGCTTCGGATGGCACGTTAAGCTGTCGGTCCCGGCTGTTGTCGATAGACTAAAATCAGAGAAAACCAAGTCAGAGGCCATTGTGCGGTTTGAAAACTCTGACATCAGGGTTAGCCAATTTCGCCACACACTTGACTATTCTTACACGATACGAAGAATTGGTAATTGGAATTAAATATGAAATACAACTTCTCATCCTCAGGGCCTATCAGACCCCACAAACTACCACGAGTTCTGCCGTCTCCTGGCGCGGCTGAAGTCCAACTACCAACTGGGTGAGCTGGTCATGGTGGACAACTACCCCAAACTCATCGAGCTCATCGCTAAGTTTACGGTGCAGAGCTTACAGGTTAGACAGAGATTTGGTTTTAAAGTCACCTTGCTCGCCTTGTGCTAATGATAATTTAGTATATATTTTTAAAACACTTACCCGCGTGAGGGATATTCACAAATAATGTTTGTTGGTTAGAGCACCAGGAGATCTTATCCTGGGGGTGTGGGTTCAATTCCCATTCGCGCCGAACGTTTTTCTTTCCCTAAAATTATTTGTAAAAATTTTTTTCACCATTTTTAATTAGGCTCTTTGGTGAAAGTAATTTATTCTCACAAAAAGAACCACCTATAGTTTCACTTTAACTAATTTATAGTTACCAAATAAAAAAAACTTTTTTTCTAGATGTGGCAATTTGCCCCGAACTCTGTCCACTACTTGCTCTCCTTATGGCAACGGATGGTGGCGTCAGTCCCATATGTGAAGGCAACAGAGCCACATCTCCTCGAAACATACGCGCCTGGTGTCACCGCGGCTTATATTGGCTCTAGACTGGACTCAGTAGCCGTTGTTGTCAGGTAATAAAAAAATAGTAAAAACTGCTGAATTTTTTGAAGGCAACAGTGTCAGGTGTGAAGGCAAAAGTGTCTTGTGAGGGCAAAAGTGTCTTGTGAAAGTAAAAGTGTCTTGTAAAGGCAACAGTGTCACGTGTGAAGGCAAAATTGAAGGCAAAAGTGCGACGTGTGAAAGCAAGTGTCTTTTAAAGGCAACAGTGACATTTTTGTTTCTTTTGTGTGTTCCGTTTGTGACGCTTGTAAATACAGTTATTTCTATTCAATGTGTTCGAGTGATGAGTGCAAAACAGACTAGGGAAAAGAGTTTCATTATTTTTTTTATTAAGTCTTCTAATGAGGCTTATGTAGTGTCCTAGGGTGATCTAACTCCATAATCTATGTCTAGATTAAAAAATAATATTTATCCTTCCAGAGACGGCCTAGAAGACCCTTTAGACGAGGTAGGCACAGTCCAGCAGCAATTAGAACAGCTGTCTGTTATTGGTCGCTGTGAATACGGCAAGACCTGCCAACTGTTGGTAGCACACTTCGACCGCGCGGCCGCCGCCTACACTGTGGAGACCAACCCGCAGCAAATACAGGTCTTACAAGGTGAGAATACACATATTACACACAAACATACACACACACAATAAATTATTTATGAAGACATACTGCCATGTCCTCAATGTAACATGGTAGTATGTTTTCATAAATTCATTTGGTTTTTCCGAAAGGGATGAATTTTACAAAAAAAAACAATGTTTAACTGTAAATGTCACTTTGCGCGCTTTCTACTCAATGAAACAACAACAAAATAAAAAAAAACGAGTTGATCGGACCACTCGCTGCAGAATCCACGGAATGAATAGTGACTAAGCGGATTCGGATGCGAATCTTGTCAAATCGTATGTGAATTGGATTTCTATTGATTCAAAAATACGTCTCCTGGTCTTACAAGGTGAGACACATATTTTACGCAAAAATACACACATAAACAACACCTTACAAGGTGAGTGCGGTGATCGGTTAAGAATAACACCACCCCATCTCTTTCCGTGGGTGTCGTAAGAGGCGACTAAGGAAACACAAATGAGACCTACCTCCTAGTAATCCATCCCAGGCAACGACACTTTTCATTTTTTTTCTGAATCTGAGGTGTCGTCCTATGGTCTCATGCGGTGTGGTAGGCTCTGTAAAGGGCCGTCTGGTTCGCGACCACCCTCCTACCGAAGTCCGACGCCAAACAGCTTGCTGTGTTCCGTCGGTGCGTGGGAGTACCAGTGCCTTTATAGGTATTTTCTGGGTTAACTCGCTCCATCGTCGACCTCATCTTTGACCTTGATGGTCAAGATTGAGGTCAAGAGTTAACCCATCTTATAATAATAAAAAAAAAGAGTATGCACAAAGTCACACAGAAATACACACGCACACACAAACACTTATTTTATGTGGTTATTACATTATTATTTATTACTTTATTAATATTTATCCACAGGGCAACTAACCTGGTTGGTGTACATTATCGGCGCGGCAATAGGCGGGCGGGCGTCAGTGAACACGTGCGATGAAAACGACGCAATGGACGGCGAACTAGTTTGCAGAGTGCTAAGACTTATGGACTTAACGGATTCCAGGCTGACTAGGGTGAGAAGATATCATTTTTATTTTGGATCTCAAGTCGAAATGGGTGCCCAATATCATGGATTTCAAGTTCTAATGGGTGTTCGACATCTTGGATTTTAAGTCCTAATGGGTGTTCAACATCTTTGATTTTAAGTCCAAATGGGGGTTCGACATCTTTTTTTTTTCATTTCATTTATTTCACTAAAAATCTACAAACATTGTCATAACAGGTATACACCCAAATTGGCAATGGAATGGAATAATAATACTATCATAAAATAAAATAAATTGCATGCAACCCCAAATTCATTATGTCATAACTTATAAATAATACAAAATAATCATTAGTATTAAATAATTTAAATAATAACAATTGTAAAATGTAAACAGTCATTTAAAAAAATTTAAAAATATTAGGTACTTAGGTGCTTTAAAGCTACTTCTGCGAATTCTGACATTGTGCAATGAAATAAGTCAACATCTTTAGAAACCTCGTTCAGTATTCGAAGTGCAGTAGTGAGTGGAGCGTGCTTGAGAAGATTCGTCCTACATTTTGGCAAAGCAAAAACCTCAGTACGCGGCTCTCGTCTTAATCTCATATTCGGCACTACCAATCCAATCTGTTCTAATATTTGTGGGTTACTAAGTTTTCCTGAAAACAGTTTATAAACATAGGTAACGAGAGCTAAATTCCTTCTGACCTCCAAGGAGTAGTAACCGACCATCCCCGTAACAAACAACGTGGGGTACATTAATGGATAATAAGGATATACACCATATTGTTTCTTATACATATATCGTAGGAATTTGTTCTGAATCTTCTCAAGCATTGTTATGTATTTAGTTTCATGTGGAGTCCATATAATAGAGCCACTCTCCAATTGACTTCTAACCAAACCGTTATATAAGGACCTAATTGCTGCAAAGTTCTGGAAATCCTTAGATTGCCTTAAAACAAATCCCAGGTTGCTAAAAGCTTTTTTACATATCCCCGTAATGTGGTCGCTAAATGTCAAATCTTTTGTCACACGAAGTCCCAGATCACGGACCGAGGTAACTCTGTTTAGAGTGACTGCATCTATCTTGTAGTCAAACTCTTGAGGACTTTGGGTGCGTGTGCAAGACATCAAAACACATTTATCTACGTTAAAGTGTAGCTTGTTATCGTGACACCATTTAAAAAAAAATTCTATATCGCCCTGTAATCGTCTGAACTTTAGATATGTCACCTCTTACAATTACAATTGCTGTTATTCTAAAATAATTTAAAGTGTTTTCTTCAGTTAATTTTCGGTTAATGATACATCAGTGTGTTACCCAAACTGTTATTAGTGTAACTGTGAACAGATTTTTGGTGTTCGTAACCCTCAGCTAGAATCTGGACCTAAAACATCCTAACTCGATTTTAATGACACAGTGCTCAGTGCCGTATGACAGAATTCTGAATCAGTTAAATCATAGTTTAAAAACTGTTAACTATTAAATGGTGAACTTGTTTTGGTGCCCAAAACCATCAGTTAGAATCTAGACTTAAATATTTTGAATTCGATCTAGTATGACTCAGTGCTTAGTTTTGTGGGTCTATTCAAATCAGATAAAATTTGTATAAAGTCTACCTGCTGTTAACTTGAACCAAACTCGCATAACTACTGCAATTTCAACTCCACACTTAAGTGGACGTTTGGCCGAGTGGAATAGGATACACGCCTAAGATTATAAGTAAGCAACAGACACGAGTTCGATCCCCAGCGCCGACTGAAGTGATTCTTGCCTTTTTGTATTATTGGTCAACTTTTAAAACATGGATAAAGGCAGCTATAGATGTGCCGGTTGTGATAGCCTCATCGAGAGCAGACATTTCCTGCAATGCCATGAGTGTGAGAAGCACTATGACCTGCTGTGCGCTAATGTGTCAGAAAAGCGCTTTTTTAATACTATGACATCGGAACATAGGCTAAATTGGAAATGTGTGTCATGTGTCTCCAAAAAATACACTGCAAGAAATGACGGGACTCCTGTGCACCAGGTTACGGATGGTGTAAACATATTGCGTCGAGGGGCGTCATTACTTAGCCCGCTGAAATTTGACGAGGGCCCGGGAGCCTGTGGGCAGTACACCACTCAGTATTTATCCGAGCAACTGACACAGTTTACCGAAGAAATGCGAGCGACTCGACTACAGTGGGCAGCCCTGCATAATACGATAACTGGTTTGGCAGAAAGGGTGAATGCTAGCGAAGTGCGCCTCGTTGAGCTTACTGCACGCATGGACAGCCTCGAGAGTCGTTTTGGCGAGAGTACGGTCTTGGGGAAAAGTGAGGACAAGGAATTGCTTAGCACTATAGAATCATTAAAAGCAGAACTCAATGAGCGTGACCAGGAGCTTTTATTAAATGATGTGGAAATATCTTGCATACCAGAAGCAAAAGGTGAAAATGTTCAGCATATTGTGGCTACCCTTGCAAACAAGCTTGGAGTACAGCTAGACAAGCAGGATATTGTATGTGCAACGCGTGTGGGGCGAGTGGTGGAGCCGTCAAAGGAGGACGTTGCTGGGGCTCGGCCGCGGCCCATTGTGGTGCGGCTGGTGAGGCGCGCTGTCCGCGACGAGCTGCTGCATGCTGCCCGGGTGCGCCGCGGCGCCACGACGGAGGGCACCGGCCTGCCGGGAGCGCCACGGCGGTTCTATATCAACGAGAGGTTGACGCGTGCCAACCGCCAGCTGTTCCGCCAGGCGCGTGATGCCGGAGACCGTCAAAAGTGGCGTTTTGTCTGGACCAGGGACGGCAGGATCTTCGCGCGTCAGCACGCCGGGCCAGGGGCCCCTCGGTATCGCCTACGTACTGAATCTGACCTCCCGCGTGTTTTTGGTTCTGTCGTTATTGGTGCTTCTGAAAATGAGAATAATAATGCATAATTTTTTGATTCAACCCATCTCTCAAAAACTGGCCTGCTTTCTTTTTTCAATTAGTTATATCACTAATAGTTATAAAATCTCCTTTAATTTATTCACACTTACCATTAATATTGTTATATTGTGTTTAGTGCGCCTTTGTACTTTGTGCCCAGTAAACTCTTCACTATTCTCTAGCAATATTCTGATTCTGATTTGTAACCTGAAATCAATAATTGTACCTCTTAGTTCCGTGACAGTAAAAAATTATATAACTGCAACAAACCCACAATATGTTCTATGTAGCTTATATTATTCTCAAGCTCACTTTGTCGACTGTTGTTGTAAATTAATACTAACCTGTATACTTTGTTTACATCATCCAGTGTCTACTCTTTATAACTATTCGCTCTGCTTGATCTTTGTGTTGGCTATGTCTGCTGCAGTGAATAAAACCGCTCAATGTTCTTGCACACTGAAATTTTATAGAATTCTGTTCAGTATATTTTACTATATATTTAATTTTATTTACTTAACTTTGTACCTAGCACTACTGAATCAGTTCTACACACCTTTAGCACAAAATAAAACACTTTGCATTTCACACAGTTACAATGATGCTATGTACCATAAAGAATTCTACAGTTTACACAATAAACGCAACACAAATTTAACACAACACTATGTGTTTAGTGACTGTACGTGTCCTTACATAATATATATTGAAACGTATTTTATGATTTTAAGGAGCTTCGACTACTTACCTAATTATCCGTTTTTCTTGTTTGGTTACATTGTGTTCCATCGTTCATTGGTTTACGCAGCCCGGACTGTTTCATATCTGCCCAAACTGGCCAATAATGCAGAAATTTTTCGCTCGTTCTATTTTAAAAATGTTTAATAAAGACCAACACTTTAAATTGGCTCTTTATAATGCTGGATCATTAAATACTGGTCACGATAACTTTCTACTGGCACTGGATAGATTTACGCCCGATATTGTTGCAATCAACGAGACGTGGCTCGCGGCGGGCGAGGAGGCGCGCGCGCCGGCCGCGCCCGGCTACAGACCGAGGAACTGCCCGCGCCCGCTCCACATGCGTAGGGGACGCGGCGGCGGAGTTGCTTTTTACATACGCCGTGGAATTCGTGTTCGTTATGAAAAGCATCCCGACGGAGATATTGAACAGATGTGGCTCTCAACTAAATTATTTGGTCAACGTGTTGTAGTGGGTACTGCATATAGACCCCAATGGGTAAATCTTGATAACTTTATAGACGCGTTGACTGAGTCCGTGATATACTTTTCACATTATGACGCGTTGGTTCTCTTAGGAGATTTTAATGTAAACATGCTTCTAAATGATCGAAATTCTATCAAAATCTTGCAGTTTTTATCATATTTAAATCTAAATCAAGTTGTAACTGAACCCACCCATTTTACTGCCGATAGTAGATCTCTTATTGATGTTGTTTGCACGAATACGCAGGTACGAGAATGTACTGTCTCAAATATAACGGGCAATGTGTTAGGACACTCAATGGTGAATGTTATCCTGAAGGTAAGAAGGCCAAAGTTCCCTCCTCGGCATGTGGCGAAGGTAGTAATAATAAAATTAGCGGGGCAACGAATAAACCCTACACCACAAAGGTCATAATATATTAACACACTAACGAGTTCGAGATGTGACAATAGAATCAGATAATTTTAGATACTCTACAGAGATAAACGTTATTGTGTCTCTTTTTCTATACCAAATGAGATCCACCTATGTGGGTGGATTAAGGGACCGGATCCCAATCTCAAAGCTTGGGGTATTAACCCCGATGGACCTCCACACAATCCCCTTATAGTCCACCCTGACCTGCCATAGCTAAGCACTATGTCCTGCTCACACACAGCAACAGTCCATGCTCTAGCTTCAAGCCCTGCCCACACAGCAGCGGCCACCTATAAGGCCCTGCCCACACAGCAGCGGCCACCTATAAGGCCCTGCCCACACAGCAGCGGCCACGTACAGGCCCTGCCCACACAGCAGCGGCCACGTACAAAGTCTTATTTTCTCATTGTCACATCTTTCACTCGGTAAACATGGCAAGAAATGTAGTTAACATCAAATTAGCTCACCAATATCCAGCTGTGCTGCTTCTCCAGTTCATATCACTTCCTGCCGCGCCCGCTGACACTTAAAAACTCCTTTTCTAACCTCCCCTCCTTTCAAATACAAAAAAGAAAGCATAAGCGTCAAGCCAATGTTGCCAACATAAAAATACATATCTGTCAAACACTTACCAACATGACGGAATTCGCGATCTCCGCGACACTCCCCAAGGGCAAAGGTGTTACAGTAGGCATAGTAATTGACGCGTCCACTCAGCTATCTTCTCCATAGCTCGCATGGCCGCGCCCCTTCTCTCTTTCGTCGGCTCGACACTTCCTTCTATTTCGTTCCTGGGTGACGGAGCAATCTCTGTCAACTCGACGTCCTGGGAGGATGATGTGTCCTCTAAGGGCACCAATACTTCTGAGATGGCATCATCTTGAAAAGCTTCAGGTTCCGCTCGACTAGTATCGTCTTTGGGATCACTCGCGGCAGGAAGGTCCAGTTCCATCGGTTCATCTTCTATCTGTGTACTCTGTTGTGGTACAACTTCTGGTAGTGAGCGTGATACTTGCGCAGCAGGTGGACTATGATCCGGCAAAGGTGGACATGTTTGATGTACTTCTCCTTCTGAAGTTTCAATTTCCAACGGATAAAGGTGACCAATAGATCGCGTGAACTCGGATTCTCCAACTTTGACTTTTGCTATTCTGAATTGTCCGTCTTTTCCTTTGACCAAGGTTACAATTTTACCAACCTTCCAGTTTACTCTGCTTTTAGAATCATCTTTAATTTGGACAATATCTCCAACTTGAGGTTCTCTATGGGACTTGACTCGTGGCTGTTTACAGCTATGATTGTATCTCTCTCTCAAGCCGGGCAGGTACTGATTGATAAACATTTTCTTATACTCATTAACTATCATATGTCCCCTTTTCCAACCTTTGATCAAATCTATCTTTGTGTCTGTTCCTTGTAACGCCATTCCTTCATTTGTTGGAGTAAGTTCCAAACATCTTCCCATTGTAAGAAAATCTGAAGGTCGGAGTACCTCTTCTAGTTCAGAGCCTATTGTAGTTAAGGGCCTTGTGTTGACCACAGCTTCCACTTCCTTTATTACTGTCAGCAACTGGCATTCGTTCAACAAGTGCTTGTCTATGGTCCGCTTTAGACAGTGTTTTACTAACGCGACCAGTCTTTCATAGAAGCCCCCGTGCCACGGAGCCAATTGGGGAATAAATTTCCACTTGATGAGATTTGTCGTACAATAGGAACTTGTCAGAATTTCGCTTGTCAGCTTGAACTGGAGCGCATTGTCAGAAACAATAACTTTAGGCACCCCTCTGGAAGCTGTAAAACGGCGTAAGGCAAGAAGGCATTCTTCAGCGGTCAGATCTTTTACCAACTCTAAATGTATGGCGCGCACAGCCAGGCAAGTAAGCAAGCAAACCCACCTCTTTTCTTTACCATTATCTGTTTTTATGTACAAGGGCCCAAGGTAATCAAGACCCGTAAAGGTGAAGGCGTTGCTGTAATTAACTCTCTCCAGAGGTAATGCAGGTGTAGGTGGTAAGGTATAAGGGCCACCGCCATACTTAATGCACTGTGGGCACTTCCTCAGAATCCTTTGGACTTGCGCTCTGCCTTGTGGTATCCAGTATTTTTCTCTCAACAGACTGAGAACGTGTGAAACTCCAACATGATAATTATCTTCATGTACTTTTCGGATGACGTCGTTGGTGAAAACAGAATCTTTAGGTAACAGGACTGGATATCTCTTCTCATATGACCACTTTGCATTCGAAAAACGACCTTTGCTCCTTAAAATGCCATCCACATCTTTGAAGAGACCGAGATTCCTTGAAAGGCTTGTCTCCTTCCCATCCACTTCATCCGGAAAGTACTCTTGTTGAAGCTTTCTTATCTCGTTTAAATGATCACTGGTAACCGCCTCTTCTGTTGACTGTTTTTCAGCATCATGGCTATATTCCTCTATATCTGTTTCATATCCTTTCATGGTCATTTCTGGACCGTCCACCAAGTCCAGACCCTCCCCAACAGAAAGGAGAATTTTGTTAGCATCTATTTTCTGTGTAGGCCAACAATCTTCTTTTTTCCTCAGAAAATCTGGACCATGAAACCACAAGTTCTTTTTCTGGTCCCATAAGTCTACTCTTGTGGCAATGTCTGCAGGGTTGGACTTTGTGTGAACATAACGTAACTCAATGCCGCCAAGAGACCTTTGAGTATCCTTGATCTCGTTGACTCGACGTGACACAAATGGTGGCAACAATTTGCTTGATTTCATCCAGGCAAGGACGATTTGACTATCCGTCCAGAGGTAGAATTTTGACACTTGTACTTCCAAATAACGCTTGGTGTACTGCAATAATCTACTTCCTATAAGGTAGGCCAGAAGTTCCAATCTCGGAATTTTCAAATCTTGTTTGTCTTCCATTGGTGTTACTCTTGATTTAGACATTAAGAAAGTTGTTTCAACTTTGTTTCTGCCTACTGCGCGTAAGTACACGACTGAAGCGTATGCAAGCTTTGAGGCATCGGTAAAACAATGTAGTTCCATGGATACTTCTTTCTCGCTACTAGAAATGTTACGTGGGACTTCAATATGTATCACTGATTCGAGGTCTTTCAATATGATTTTCCATCTTCCATGTAAGTCTTCAGTAAGAGATGAGTCCCATGACAGTTTCTTGTCGCATAACTCTTGGAATAACAACTTGGCAGGCAAGATAAGTGGTGACGCAAATCCACATGGGTCGTAAATCCGGGCTATAATCCTCAGTACATCCCTTTTTGTAGTGATCTCTGTTTCAACCTCAACCCTAATTTTCTTGATATTCAATTGTAAGGTGTCGTGTTCTAAATTCCAGGTAAGGCCCAGAATTTTCATCTTGTCTGTTTGTTTGGCCCTATGTTGCACTGGAATGTTTTTAAGAAAGGTTTTATCATTCGACATCCAATCCCTTATATTCATGGACATGTCGTTGAATATTGACCTTGCCGTGTGATACAGTTGAAGAGCATCTTGTGTTGAACCAACGGCTGTGACCAAGTTGTCTACGTAACATCTCTCTCCAAGAATCTTAAGAAGGTTTTCATTATTCTTAGACATATGCAGCCGAATAGTAGCTGTCAAGAGAAATGGGCTAGAAATTATGCCGAAGGGCACTCTACAGAATCTATAGTGTATCAGATTATCTTCGGCCAATTCCTTATGGGGGTCCTTTATCCAGAGAAATCTGGTCACGTCTCTGTCTTCTTCCTGAAGTCCTACTTGGAGAAATGCCTTTTCCACATCCGCAGTGACTCCTACTTTACCCGTCCTGAATTTAAGGAGCAGTCCCACAAGGTCTTCTAACATACTTGGTCCACTGTACAAACACTCGTTCAAGCTCTTGCGATCCTTTGTCTTTGCTGAAGCGTCATAGACGAGACGACCCCTTTTGTTCTCCTGTTTCACCATATGATGAGGTAGATAGTGGACTATACGGTCAGGGGGGGATCCAGGATCCACCACCTCAATGATGTTTGCCTGTAGTTGTTCCTTTAAGATGTCATTATATTCATCAATGGTTTCTTTGTCGGATCGTTTGAGTAATGACTTCAATCTGCCAAAGGCAAGTCCAAAATTTGTAGGGAGCTCTGGAGGATACTGTATCCACGGCCACTTAACTTCATAACGTCCGTTTTTGTAGACGGTTGTCTGATTGAAAAACTTTACAACACCTTCTTCTCGGGTAGCTTTAGGTGAGTCAACGATGCCAATACTCTCTAGTGTCCATAGGAATTTGATATCAATGCTTCTCAATGGTAGGTCAGGCTCAGTGAAATAAGGACAGTCAGCTTCATGACATTGGCAATAGGTGGAGACAGATAGTGCGCTCAATTCTTTTCCATGTTCAATGTGGCCTGAAAGGATCCATCCAAAATCACTATCAATAAGATAAGCATGTTCCTTAATTTTAAATCGGTTAGCTCTTATAAATGAGTAATAAAAATCATTTCCAATAAGGAGGTCAACTGAAGTACCTTTAGAATCATCGTCTGCAACAACATCTATAATCTCTGATGTATCTATATTTATTACTGGTATTCGGTTTGTAATGTGGGGAACGATATTTACACGTATATTCTTCTGAACCAGGCGTTTTGTCAACAAAGTGATTTCGGCTGACGGGCTTGATATTTCTTTAGGTTTATTGCAGCCGAAAGTGTAAACTGTTAAATGATCTTCTCTATCTGGAACAATATTTAATTCTTTTGCTAATCGTGTTGTTATATAACTCCGTTGACTGCCTGAATCCAAAAGAAGTCTACTGGTTAGAGTCTTGTCCGGGGTTTTTATTTTCGTCACCGCCATCTTTATCAGTCATGGCCTTCTTTGTTTTTTGGAAACATAAAGCTCGGTTGTGTCCCCTCTTGCAATGAGCACATGTAAGTTTTGCTTTGCATTTTGATGCAATATGGCCAATACGGAAACAACGGAAACATCTCTTATCCTTTTTTAACTTCTGTTTCCTATCCTTATATGAGGTATATGTTAGACAATCTTCTGAATAGTGAGGCTTATCGCAAAAGCTGCAATTAGGACGCGATTTCTTCTTGGTTGGATCTTCTCGGTTATCTTTCTTTGTTTTATTCCACTTTCGCTTCCGGGGGTTGTTTTCCACGTTGACTTGTAGGGTATCGATGGAACTGCTTTCTTTCATTTCTACTGGTTTTACATTAAGACTTTCTATAGGTCCAGCGCGTTCCATGGCGATTATCACCATATCTAAAGCTTTACGAATGGCCGGTACGGAACAGTCATCCACAATCAATAAGTTGGTCTGATACACAACATTTTCAGGAAATTTACTAAGCAATATAACGCGTAGATGACTTGCCTCCACTGGTTCCCCTAGAGATTCTAGAACTCGCAAGTGTTTCTCAATACTGTTTAATGTCTTTCTGCAATCGATTGCGGTAGAATTTGCCTTAGAAAGGCTTTGAAGTGCATGGTTGTGGGCATCAATTACATTTTGTTGTCTACCAAATCGGTCTTTTAAAATTTCTACTGCGACAGGGTAATTCGCGTTAGTAGGGGCTATACCTTCTACTGATTGAAGAGCAACGCCACTCAAAGAGCTCAGAAGGTACGATAATTTTTCTATGTCAGTGATGTTTCTGCTATCTACAGTAGCGACAAATTGGTCCCAAAACGACGTCCATGTAAGGGGGTTGCCATCGTATTTAATTAAGTCCAGTTTCGGGAGTTTAGCTTGTGCCCGAGGTTCCACATCCTCCTTTACAAGGGCCATCAATACTTCAATTTCGGTTAGCTGGTCTTCAGCGTCAAATACGCATGTTTGCATGTCGTGAACACTTTGTTGGTCGCTATTCCCTTGCGTGACTGCGAGTCTAAACTCCGTCTTAAATTCACGTAATTGATTTAAGAGAGAGATTTGAGCCGTAGTTAATTCTGCCCGAGTAACCCCAGATGAGGCTGCAGAAATTTTGTTCTTTGCGTTTTTTATAGCTTCCAGCAGTCTCTCGTGTCTTCTCTTTACAATCGAGTCCATGACTGGGCAATTTGACAATGACTAGTTTTATTTTTTTTCGATGTCTCTTTCTAGGTGAGACGTACACCTGGAACGAATACCAGGACTTAGTATAGAGAAAACCCAGAGGGGGTTACACATTTTACATGGAAATTTCTAAAATTAACTAGAACATACCTGGTAATATGGGAGATTTGCTGCAAAACAATTGATCCTCAGATTCGATCGATACCGATCGATTTTTTCGATTTCACACAACTTATTATATTTAGAAACCACGGAACTTCTAGTTTTATTGGAAATTGTGCAAATTATACGATTTAATTATACAATTGTAATCACAAATCCGACAAAAAGATATTCTATAGCGGCGCGACCATAGTAAAAGGACGCTTCTTGAAAACTTTTTCTATTGAAACAATAGGCAAAGGAAAGTGGAACGCACATTCAGTCTGTCATAATTTCGTAAAAGAAAATAAAACAAGGGCGGATCGCATAGACATAGAAAAGCGGATCGCCCTTGGAATAGACATAAAGGTGTCTATTCACGCATAACGTCATACATAGAAAATTAAAAGATAGGCAAAGGCCTATCTTGTACAGCCACGTTTTACGACAAGGAAAGTAATTCTCCAAAAAAAAATATAACGTAAAATTAAGAGAAAACAGAAGAAATATAACAGGGTTTTGTTTCGTTAGCACATTTTAGTTTCAAACTATTAAAGGAGTAAGAATGAAAGTCAAAATATTGTCTTATATGATTTTAGTTTTATTAAAATAATCTTCATTTATATAATTTTAAATTATTTCATTATAAGTAAGTATATCATATTATGTTGTCGCAACTCCTCGAACTACTCGTCGTCAGTTTTCTTGAACTAGATGAAACGTGGAGAACACATAGGAAACCGATATATTTTCACCAACAATAAAAATATCTTCCGTGCGGGACCGGCAGTAAAAGAAAAACTTAAAATGCGTCAGCTACCCACTCCTTCCAGGCACACTGCAAAAGTCAGCAAGTGGGACGCGAGAGTCCCGCTGCTGCGGGCGAAAGGCCGACAACCTCTCACCACTCAGGTACATCATATTTCATCCAAGCACCCCTCGAATTCTCGCCAAACACGGAATCAAGAGGTGATGCTCCGCCTACCCCGACAGGGATCACAGTTGCTTGCGCATGTATGTACGTAATAACAATATGCGTAAGTAGACACGCATGATCGTCCTTCACGATCCATGTGCTCAATCGCATACGGGTAACTGTACACAGTCCTCCTTAGGGGAAACTTCACTTAAACACTAGGTATAATATTCAACTGCTAGGTAGACGAAGGACATATATAAGGTTAACGCTTCAACATAAAACCTCCAATGTTAGAAAACTGACGAGTAGGAAACCCAGAAACCTACAAGCCCACATAGCCGCCAGATCTGGACCCTCAGGTGGTAGCCTGGAAGGCCAAACTTCGCTCAATATCGCGATCATGTCTCTCTAAAGTCAAAGGTACCTTAAACGCGTGCCCGCGCACACTTCTCAATGTCGCTTCTATCTCAAGTAGTGTAATCTCATCGACGGCTCTTTATAGCAGGCATTTTTACCCTTTCCGCCTCGGCACCTCAGAGAGAAAAAGATCCCAGCACATCTCCACCATATTTGTGGCGAAGGTAGTAATAATAAAATTAGCGGGGCAACGAATAAACCCTACACCACAAAGGTCATAATATATTAACACACTAACGAGTTCGAGATGTGACAATAGAATCAGATAATTTTAGATACTCTACAGAGATAAACGTTATTGTGTCTCTTTTTCTATACCAAATGAGATCCACCTATGTGGGTGGATTAAGGGACCGGATCCCAATCTCAAAGCTTGGGGTATTAACCCCGATGGACCTCCACACAATCCCCTTATAGTCCACCCTGACCTGCCATAGCTAAGCACTATGTCCTGCTCACACACAGCAACAGTCCATGCTCTAGCTTCAAGCCCTGCCCACACAGCAGCGGCCACCTATAAGGCCCTGCCCACACAGCAGCGGCCACCTATAAGGCCCTGCCCACACAGCAGCGGCCACGTACAGGCCCTGCCCACACAGCAGCGGCCACGTACAAAGTCTTATTTTCTCATTGTCACATCTTTCACTCGGTAAACATGGCAAGAAATGTAGTTAACATCAAATTAGCTCACCAATATCCAGCTGTGCTGCTTCTCCAGTTCATATCACTTCCTGCCGCGCCCGCTGACACTTAAAAACTCCTTTTCTAACCTCCCCTCCTTTCAAATACAAAAAAGAAAGCATAAGCGTCAAGCCAATGTTGCCAACATAAAAATACATATCTGTCAAACACTTACCAACATGACGGAATTCGCGATCTCCGCGACACGGCACTTTACTTACAGACCAGTCCAAAATATGGACATTAGCAGCTTCAATACTGAACTGCAGTATTTGGATTGGGAATCGATTTCGGTTTTGCCGACCGTTGACGATATGGTTGACAGGTTCAATAGCTATATTTTATATCTTTATGATAAATATGCACCAATCAAATCAATTAAACTTAAACACGAACACTCTCTGCCGTGGATCACGGATACAATTAGATTTATGACCAAGTTGCGAGATGATGCTCTTAAACAATATCGCCTTACAAAATCAGACACTGACAGGGAAAACGTAAAAGTATTTAGGAAACTAGTAGAATCAAGTATAGCAAATGAAAAACGAGCCTATTTTAATCACTGCATTAATTCAAAATTACAAAACCCTAAAACCTTCTGGAAAAATATAAAAAGTAAAGTTGTGGTTGATCCAAAGTGTTGCCAATTATTACCAGAGTGTTTTGACAACCCAGACGCTATAAACGATTTCTTTCTTAAGCTTCCTTGTGACTCTAATGACCCTCAATCATTACTGAGGTATTATAATGATAACAGAAACGGGACTTTACAGTTTTACTTAAGGGTGGTTTGTGAAAGGGATATTTTTAACTATATCAAATCCATTAAATCTAATGCGATTGGTTGTGACGGAATTAGTAGAGATATGATAGTCTTGACTCTTCCTCGTACACTAAGAGTGATAACTGATATCATAAATAGATCTATTGTCACTGGAACTGTCCCTCGACAATGGAGGCAGGCTATGGTTAAGCCCATTCCCAAAGTTGACGATCCTACTGAACCTAAGCATCTCAGACCTATAAGTATTCTGCCGTTCTTATCAAAAATATTATAAAAAGCTGTTTCTGCTCAGCTGACTGGATTTGTCGAGGCTAATGGGCTTCTGCCTGAAATGCAGTCAGGGTTTCGAAGGGGCCGTGGCACGACGTCGGCTCTTTTAGACGTAGTAGATAATATTCTGTCTGAACAAGACTCTGGTCGGGGCACTGTTCTTACACTTTTGGACTACTCCCGTGCTTTTGATAGTATTAGCGTTCCACTTCTACTTTCAAAACTCAGATATTACGGCTTAGATTCTCTATCGGTTTTGTGGTTTGAAGATTATCTTAGTGAACGTTATCAGTCAGTGGTTATCTATAAAAGTAATGGTGTGATGCTAAAATCGGCAATTAAATTAGTCACAAGAGGTGTCCCTCAGGGGTCTATCCTGGGGCCCCTCTTATTTATTTTATATTGCGCTGATATTGTGTCCAAAATCAATCATTGTAGGTATCACTGTTATGCAGATGATATTCAACTTTATATATCCGATTACCCAGAAAACTTGAATGCTGCTATTTTGAAAATGGATCAAGATTTGACAAGAATTGTTCACTGGTCCCAAACTCATTCACTAGCTCTTAACCCCGCTAAGTCCCATTTCATGATTATTGGTTCAAAGAGACAAACTGAAAAAATGCTGGGCTTTGACCCTGTGGTCCGGATACAAGGTCAGGCAATACAACGCGTTGAGGTGGTCAGAAACCTCGGAATAATCTTTGATAGTCAGCTGCGCTTTGAGTCACACGTTTTGTCCCTGGTCAAAAGTAGTATGTTTCGGTTAAAAGTTCTTTACAAGATACGAAATCTACTCTCCGAAAAAGTACGTATAGCGCTGAGCGAGACCCTAGTGTTGTCTAGGCTTAATTACGGGGATGTTGTCTTTGGGCCGCGTCTTCTTTCAAAAACTCAGCGTTTACTTCAACGTGTCCAAAATGCTTGTTGTAGATTCTGTTATACAGTTCCTCCACGTAGTCACATTACACCTGTCTTGAACGCAGCATCTTCTCTTAACATGAATTCGCGGAGGGAATTACATTTGGCCTGTCTTGTTTATGATGTTATAAAATTTAAACAGCCTGAATATCTATATCGTAAGTTGAATACTGAGACAAGGTTTCACCAAAAGTACGGTACTCGCAACATTCGACCTCCGCTTTGTGGGTATATTCATCGTTCTGTGGCCTTTCGTGGCAGCTTTCGTTACCGGGCAACAAAATGTTGGAACGATATACCCCCACCGATTAGGAACCTAACTTCTAAATCTAATTTCAAGACAAAAATGAAACTTTTCTTACTTGAAATACAGAAGTTAGGTATACCAAATAGTTATCTCGGTCACTAGCAACCACGTAATCATTTCTTTCATTTTTTGTGTTTCGGCTCTATTTAAATTTAAATTTTCTGTTTCTGCATATTAAGGTGGTTCGATTTTCATACAAAAAACAAACGTCATTAATTTAGTAAATAAACATTTTTTATATCTAAGTATGTGCGCATTTACCTACTAATGGGTATTCATTTGCGCAAAATGAATAAAAATAAAGTATTTCATACAGAAATCACTCAAAAAACACTGATACATTTTTAACAATTTTACGTATGTGTTGGTGGCAAATGTTGTGTACAGATTGATATAGTCGCGACGTTGCCATTCCATGCCTTTACAACGTTGCCGCTGTTGTCTTAAGTTCGTCTCGCTCGGACGCCGGCCCGCCGGGCCGCTCTAGTTGACAGTTTATTCATGAAATGAGTTGACATGTGATGTGATCTCAGATTAATGAAATCCATTCTGATTAATCTGAGGATGTGATGATGTATCGGAAAAGGGGCTATCCTAAAAATTTTCTAAGTCCCCAAGCAAAAAAAAATAATATTTTTTACCCCTTATAATAAGGATGCCGTGTGACTCCCTGGCAGAGTAGAATAGAACCACCCTCTTTCTTACCGAGGTGTCGTACAAGGCGACTAAGGTAAATATGCGAGCAAGTTCATCTGCACACAGAGAAGGAAAACTCTGCAATTATATCAAAACCCTCGCCAACCCGTCTGCCAAGCGTGGTGAGTATGGCTTTTACCCCTCATGTTATTGAGGGAGGCCCGTGCCCCAGCAGTGGGGACGTATATGGGCTGATGAAGATGAAGATAATAAGCGGGGGCCCCAAAGACTTAGAAAAATTTCGAAGAGTTGCGGTGTCAAGATGACCCCCCATTTTCTTGCCGGAAATGGATAGAGGACCCTTCTAGAAACAACGTTTGTATGGGCCACTTTTTGATTGGGCCCCCCACCCTGCTGAACACATGGGGCTTCTCCGGTTTTATTGCGCGAATCGACACAATTTACGATGCTGATTAACCGCCCCATACATCACTTTGCGCTCCGGGGCCTCCTTAGGGCCCCACGGGGCCCTTGCCCCCATAGAGAAATAACTACCGTTCGGCGGGACTTAAAAAAATTTCGAGGAGTTGCGGTGTCAAGATGACCTCCCATTTTCTTGCCGGAAATGGATAGAGGACCCTTCTAGGAACAACGTAAGTTTGGGCCACTTTTTGATTGGGCCCCAACTGGGGAGACCGGGGGCCCCCCACCCCTCTAGAGACCTAGGGCCCCTCGGTTTTATTGCGCGACTTAACGATGCTGATAAATCGCCCCTTACTATTAGTCTATTTAGTTTAAGGAGCAAAATGTCCGAAGCTCAAAATGCCAAAAGAGCTAAATGACAATAACTCAAAATGACTAAATTCATGTGGTAAACCACGTTTTGGTATCGAATTCCAAAAGCGCAAAATATCAAACGCGAAAAACGTCAAAAGAGCAAAATGTCACAATTTTGTATGTTATGTAAAAATGTTCGACATGTAGTGGAGTGCGCTTCCGTGCTCGCGAGAATTCCTAAAAGTCGGCCTTATTACCTAAATAGGAAATGTTAAGTAGTATCTATTATAGTACACACATGTAAAAATTAAAATTGAGATTCTTACTATTACGCCAGTAAAAATTTTTTTTCGCACAAAGTTAAATCATTTATTTATAATCATTGTTTACAAGTAAAAACTTAAAGTTAAGCATGATTAATTTAGAGCAGGGGTTCCCAACCTTTTTTTGTCTACTGCCCACTTTAAGAATAAATTATTTTTTAACGCCCCCCTTTTTAAACATACTTAAAAACCGCTAAGTACTTATAACTGATTATTGAAACGCAACTTTATAGTATTCGGACAGAGTATCTTTTATTGAAAATAAAACAAACATAATCAATTCTTATATAAAAACTAATGTGAAGGTTGAATCTGATGCTGTTCAATAAGTTTGTTGATATCAGGTTCCAATTTACTCAAAAACAGCCGCAAGTCGCCACGTTCGGTAACACGCAAACGATTTCTCTTTTTAGTAAGCAGCGTTGCCACAGCACTAAATCCACGTTCACACAAATATGACGATGGGAATGCTATCAAGAATCGTTGAACAATTGACCACAATCCAGGGTACAATTGCAGGATTGGTTTTTGTAGCCAAAATTCTTGATATCCATTTTTGAACTTGATTTTTATTTCTTCGTTTGTTGTCAATTCTATAAGTTCTTCTTCCAGCTGAGGTGACATTGCTATGTTGACATTTGAAAATGGATCCAACACCCAGTCTGGTATTTCCAAGTTTAAAATGTCCTGGTATCGTTCGGTGAAGTCAATGTGGAGGTTTTCTAAATGTTGGCAGTAGGCAAACAAGTCGTCGTTACTGCAGGATACTGATAAATTCGGAAAATTGTGAAACTCACGTCTGCCCATATTTTTTTTGTGCAGAAGCAGTTTGGCTGCGAAAGCAGCAACGACATTTTTTGTTTTAATTAAATTTAGTTCATCGCCTTGCAGTTGGAGGTTCACGTCGTTGAACAATTTATACAGGTCTGTCATGTAAGCTATATCATTCTTTGATGTTATGAGCTTGTTGCGCAGTTCTGTATCTTTAGTTTCCAAGAACTCTATCACAGAGTCAAACAGGTTATAAAATCGAATCAGACAATTGCCTCTTGACAGCCAACGAACTTCAGTATGAAGCAACAAACGGTTGAAATCTTCGTCATTAGTAACACAAAGCTGATGAAATAATCTATCATTCAAAGAGCTGCTACGGATTTTATTGAATGCTTTGATGACATATTGCAGTGATTGAAATAGTCGTTCACTTAAGTTTCTAGCAACCAAATGTTGTCTATGAATAACGCAATGTATAGCAAGGACATCTGGAATTTTATTTTTTAGGTACGCTATGAAGCCTTTATGGCGCCCTGTCATAGCCGGAGCGCCATCCGTAGCAACTTGTATAATATTTTTCAAAGGAATCTCTTTCTCTTCACAAAACTTTTCCAATGTATTGAATATGGTTTCGCCTTTTGTATCTGTCTCCAAATTTCTGGCAAACAATAGTTCTTCACGTATTTTCTCATCTTTAATAAACCTCACGTAAGATAGCAACAACGCTTCATTAGTTGGTAAAGTGGACTCATCGAGCTGAATTGAGAATTGACTAGTCCTCAGATGATTGCACAATGATTCTTCAATGTTTTCAGCCATTTCATCAATTCGTCTTTGCACCGAATTATTTATTACTCAAAGGAATTTTTTGGATAATATCTGCGGCCGGTTTATGAAGCACAGTAGTTATTACTTCCTTTATTGCTGGCAAAATTAACTCTTCTCCGATGTTGTGTGGTTTGCCTTTTTGAGCAATTAACAAAGGGATATTGTACGAAGCTCGAAGTCCGTCGTCATCTTGCTTAGCAGCCGCCGAAAATAGTTTTGATACACTTGGCTGAGTATTATGCTTCTTCTCTAGGTCTTGAAAATATGCTACATTCTTGTCTTTCTTATCTGGATGCATTTTATTCAAATGACCTTGCAGTCTTGAAGGCTTCATTGCTTCGTTCGAAAATGTTTTTAGACATAGAAGACACAAAGGCGACGACGGGTTTGTGGGATTTTCAATAAATCCGAATTTAATATATTCCGCAGAGTATTGCCGTCTCTTCTTTTTTACTTCCGACATTGTTTTGTTTTGAGAAATACGTAAGTGGTATAATGAAGTACTGCTTATCTATTATGCGCGAAACCGCAAATGAAAATAAAATAAATTTACGTCGTTTATATAGGATTGCATAAGCAGCACGCACCAACAGGAATAAGACAAACGTGCATAAACTCGTTTATCTCATTCGACGCCCAATCGTACTCGACAAGCAAGAACAAGTATTATAGAACCAGCCGATTGATACAGGAATGTACAAATCGGATTATTTAACAAAAACTTGTTAAAACATGATTGCCCACGGTCTATTATATCGAACCGAGTTTGAGCTATATCTTAATTAATATTAGTTGATGTTCACAAGATGTAGTCGAGAGTCGAGAGCTCAGTCGGTATCTAAGAGTCTTCCTAGCTAGGTAGATGAAATTATAAATCGACCCCAAAGCCCTACACAACGCCCCCTTTTTTTTCTGGGTCTCTTACCGCCCCCCTTTAGGCCTGCAGCGCCCACAAGGGGGCGTTATCGCCCACGTTGGGAAAGACTGATTTAGAGCGACAATAACAGGTGCCTGTAATTTTATTTTAAAGTAATTTTAATCTAGCATAAGATTAAAATATATTGTTTATGAGTTACTTTCCAACTTTACCTTCATAATTTTACCGACTTAGGACGCTCAAAAATTAGAAATAATTTCGCATTGCAGATTGAAGTCGTATTTCTAACTTTTGGCGTATTTTAAAAGTTGGTTGGTAATCAAAGGATAGCTGAAAAATTGTGTTCGCCGTAAAGGTTTACACTATTTTTCTGGTATCCACTACCTCTTCACTAGTACAAGCAAGCATTATTTTGTAAAATCAACTATACCTATATATACAAATATTAATAATCAACAACGTGCAAAAATTTATTAACCACGTTAATTTATTGTTTGACGTATGGTGGTCCACTCTATTCGTCAAACAGATAATTTAACGTTCCATGCAAAAAAATAAAAATATTTAAAACTTAAAAACCTCAATAAAAACTACCAATGTACAAAGATTAATGAAAAATATTTAAATTGCTATAAAAAATCAACAATGGACAAGGATTAGAAATAATTTTGCATATCAGCTTGAAGTCGTATTTCTAACTGATGCCAAAAGTTAGAAATACTACTTCAAGCTGATATACGAAATTATTTATAATTTTTGTCCATCCTAAGCCGGTAAAAGTATGAAGGAAAAGTTGGAAAGTAACTCATAAAATATATAATTTACTCTTATGCTAGTTTAAAATTACTTTAAAATAAAATTACAGGCACCTGTTATTTTTGCTCTAAATTGACCATGCTTAACCTTATTTGACTTTATGCGAAAAAAATATAAACTGGCGTAATAGTAAGAATGCTAATTTTTACATGTGTGTACTATAATAGATACTACTTTACATTTCCTGTTTAGGTAATAAGGCCGACTTTTGCAAATTGTACTCTATTTTTTAATCTTTACAATCACTTTAAAACGTATCCTTGCAAATTTTGGGCTTGATCTGAAACAGAAACAAAATTTAGGTATTAACTTGACATTATTTAAAAAACACAAAAAATAGCAAAAAAGACTAAATTCGTGACGGCTTTTGCGCGATATACTGTAAATTCCATATAATCGCAAGATTAAAACATTAAAACACTAAATTAGCCGAGCCGATATTGCGGAATTCCCGCGAGCACGGAAGCGCACTCCATGCTTATCGAACATTTTTTACAAAACATACAAAATTGTGACATTTTGCTCTTTTGACGTTTTTCGCGTTTGTCATTTTGCGCTTTTGGAATTCAATACCAAAACGTGGTTTACCACATGAATTTAGTCATTCTGAGTTATTGTTATTTAGCTCTTTTGGCATTTTGAGCTTTGTACATTTAGCTCCTTAAACTAAATGGACTAATACTACTGTAAGATGTAAATTCTCGAGCACGTAAAAACCTAGAGACTTGTCTATGATAATGCTCCCAAATCTACGAAATGGACAGCAGAACGAGCCAGTTGCGAGGACATTCTTTATAGAAAATTATAAAAAGAGAGTACGTCAAGCTGGACTTTATTGATGCAGAATTTGGTTTTCTAGGCGCCAGCCCCGATGGTAAGATGAAAATGGCAATATTTACAGTGACAACTTGGTAAACTGGTTGTTTGGTCAACTTGTAACTTTAGATTATTTATTTAAGGTGTAGTGCAAAATGAAGATGCAGTTATAGAAATAAAATGTTTTCCTTCATTAGCAAGGAATTACGAAGATATCCTCACTGCCGTAAAAGAAAGGAAGAACTTTCCAATTATTGAAAAGAACGGAGTTGTAGCCATGAATGAAAAGCACAGTTTCTACTACCAGGTAAATAATAATTTTATAAGTTTTCGATTTTTATTTATCTTTCTTCCTACAACCTACAAAATTAGTTTTCCTATAATCCCAGTACCTGTCCTTATGTATGCTTAGATCTTTAAAACTACGCAATGGATTTTGCTGCGGTTTTTTAATAGATAGAGTGATTCAAGAGGAAGGTTTATATGTATAATACATGCATACTATAGTAGTGCACGCGGGCATAGCTGCGGGCGGAAACCTATTTCTAAAATAAAACTGTTTTTGTTTCAGGTACAGGGGCAAATGAGAATAACAAATATGAACAAATGTTATTTTATTTGCTTCGTGAATGCTTCAACTCCAATTACAGTAATCGAAATCCAAAGAAATGAACAATTGATTGAAACCATGATCCCAAAACTAGTTCAATTTTATAAAAAATCTATTTTACCAGAAGTAGTACTGCGGCGGGTACCTACCAAAGGGAGCTAAATGTATTGATCTTGAATAATGTAATAATCAAATTAAATAATTAGAATATGTCTATCATAGACAGCAAGTATGCTGAGTTCTGTGTCCTATTTGCTTCTGCAATCTACGTCACACATTTCGCTAACTTTTTTTTTAATTGTATAAGAACATTGTACAATGTTACAAATTGTTAAGAAGCAATAAAGTTTATCTATCTATCTATCTATCTATCTATCTTGTATAATAAAATAACATTGTAAAAAGTTAGGTAATAATAATCCATTATTATAAAGTAGGGAATTTTCGTGAGTAAATGGACATAAAAAATCAAATTTACTGCATTTTAATTTATAAGTATTACAAATTATTATAAAAAAATATTATATTGAATAAATAAATAAAAACAAAAAATAGGCGATCACACGAACGGATTTGATCCGTCATCTCCCGCACGCAATCCTAACGTACCGCTAGACCATTAAACTGTATTAGAAAGAGGTGAAATAGTCTATTAGAAGAAACAGGGAAATGTCATATATATGTGTGAGTGAAATGTTCAAAGTAGCATTAAATTTCACTCCGTCACGATTAGTGGATGATTTTTGTATGAAATGACTGTTCAATTTTTGTTTCAATAGATCAATATTTATATAAAGAGTGCGCGAAACACGTTTTAAGCCATACAAATAACAGGACAATGTCACAAAAAAATAAAAACTAGAAATTTGCAAAAGTGGCGCCATCTAGCGAGCTTTGCGCTTTAAGGAACCTCATCGAACCACCTTAACGTACCTTCATCTACTGCGCCTTCACACCTCATTACACTCACACAGACACTTAACACTTGAATTAGGCCCTAAATTTGTAGTCTTAACATTATACAGTATTAACTCTGTCCCTCGCATCTCACTTGGGCGAGGGCTGAAAATCAGTGTTGCCAGCCTGATAATCAGTCTGGCATTAGTCGCTGAGCCCAGGCCTTTTTCCTCACTGCGGCAGACATATGCAAGCTTAAACTTGTTTATTAGGATAAGAATATTTTGAACTTTTTTTTTTTTTAATGTATGTGTGTGCTGTTTTGAAGAAATAAACGTATTATTATTATTATTATTATTAATCGAGTGCAGTCATCCAACTCATTAACCGTCATACATAATTTAAGATCGTCCGCAAATAGCAGACATCTTGGATTTTAAGTCCTAATGGGTGATCAACATATTTGATTGCAAGCCTTAAGTAGATGACCGATATCATGGATTTCAAGTCAAAAGTCAAAATTAGCTTTATTTCATAAAACTTTCAGGATGCCACTTAAAAGAAGGCAAAATAGTGAATTACATTTGCATTTTTAACTTTCTGCCTATTCGCATAGGTGCAGTCTTCCCCAGAGAAGAATACAAGTACAAATGAGTGACTGACATCTAAAATTGGATTATTTATTAGTTACTTAACAACGTCAATACTACTAAACTAAAATAGTAATAAATTCATTACAATCATAACATCGTCAAAGGTCAACATTAATGAGGTTATAAAAATGTCAATTAAAAAATCTCCCCGAGTCATCTCCGCTGCAAAGGTACGCATCTTGCGGCATTTCCGCGCTGGATAGCGATGGATAACCTTTGCAGCGGGAACGACCCGGAGCGAGGATCATTTCCCGGATAAATTCGATTGCCTCAGAGCCCCGACATCTTGGATTTCAAGTCCAAATGGGTGTCCGACATCTTTGTTTACAAATCCTGATAGACGCTATTTTAGAATTAAAACAACTTCGTTTTCAACAAAATTAGTTCCCTTATTCCATCTCCAGGGCGGCTGCGAAAAGCTCGAGCTGGCTATGATGTCATTCTTCGAGCAGTTCCGTAAGATCTACGTGGGGGAGCAGGTTCAGAAGAACAGTAAGGTGTACCGCTGTCTGGCCGAAGTGCTGGGGCTGCATGACGAGGCGCAGCTTCTGTCTGTGCTTATGAGGAAAATGTAAGTTGGATTTTTTTATTTACAAGCTTTCCGCCCGTGACTTCGTTCATATGGAGAAAAAAGTATCTTCGGCGCTACAATTTTTAGCATTCGCGTCGATCAAGAGTTAGATCAAGTCAAAAGTGTTTATTTCGTTGAACATATAAAATGATACTTGAACACGTCAATATTATGAATTACATTAGCACTTTTGACTTTGCGCCTATTCGCAAAGTCAAAAGTGTTTATTTCATTGAACATATAAAATGATACTTGAACACGTCAATATTATGAATTACATTAGCACTTTTGACTTTGCGCCTATTCGCAAAGTCAAAAGTGTTTATTTCGTTGAACATATAAAATGACACTTGAACACGTCAATATTATGAATTACATTAGCACTTTTGACTTTGCGCCTATTCGCAAAGGTGCAGTCTTCCTCAGGAGAAGAATAGGCAAGAAACTCCGAGGGTCGCTCTTTTTAAGTCAATCATATAAATTTTCTTACTTTTAACTTTAATTGACTTAATATCTGAATAACTGAGCTGAGCAATTTATTCCCATGGTTGCTTGTCTAACAGATAATCCGAAATTCTATAATAGCCCTTTTTACAAAGTTTTTGTTTAATTATCGTCTTAAATTTTTCTAAAAGTAGGTTTTGAATACACATGGGAATCTTATTGTAGAAGCGTATACATTGACCCATAAAAGAGTTTGTTACTTTGTAGAGACGGCTGTCTAGTATATCCAAGTTATGTTTGCTTCTAGTGTTTACATTGTGCCTATCACAATTTTTCTTGAACAATTGTTCATTTTTCTTTACATATAAAAGATTATTAAATATATACTGGGACACAAATGTCAAAATATCTATTTCCTTAAATCTATTTCTAAGAGACATTCTAGGTCTCATTTGATAAATCGCACGAACAGCCCTTTTCTGCAGGACAAATATCTTATTGATGTCGGCAGCATTACCCCACAGTAAAATGCCATATGTCATTAGGCTGTGGAAGTAACTGAAATATACGGTTCTTGCAGTTTCAACGTCCGATAATTGACGGATTTTTTTAACCGCGTAAGCTGCTAAACTGATAGTTAGGGAGGCGAATAGGGGAATTTTCGGCAATACTCAAGCGTGGCAGTTTAAGATATGAGAGATACCTTAGACCTAATAGAACAGCCTTGTAAAGTATTTAGCTCTATATGTAGTGACGCGCGCCTAGGATAGACGATCAGATTAGTAAAAAAAATGAATAGTCTGAAATACTCGAGCGCGTCAGATTAAGATATTGGGGGTTGATTTTAGTGTTTAAAGACTAAATTTAACTAATCTGACGATAAGTCCTTGACGCCGCCGAGATATAGGGTCGCGAACTTGTAAAAAAAAACGTTAATCCGGCATTCTCGAGCGCGATTTTTTTTTTTTTTTTTTGAAGAATATAATCTAAAACTTACTAAAAATACAAAATCTGCCGGTTTCCGCATGACCGGAAGTGTGGAGGAGCCATTTCGTCTTCCTAAGAACGCGTTGCGGCATATAAGTCGCGAACGATACATTTTACAAAAAAAGTTTAAATAAAGAAAAAAGGTAATTTTATTTTACACAAAAAAGGTCTCTTTACATTTTTGTCCAAAGTTAAAACTTTTTGACTTGAAGCATCATAAAAACTCAAACTCCCGGTTTTTGGAGTATATCTCGAAAACTGAGGGTGTTAAAAAAAATTGATATGAAATAACGATCATTAAATTATGTGACTTTTATTATATCTCAAAAATTTTTTTTTTTCTAAAACTTCTCCACAATTTTCGTGGACTCGGGAATGGCACGAAGCGATGCAATTTTTCTCGATTTTCTTGATTTTAGGTTAGGATTCGACAAAAATAATTATTACGTCTAATATTGACAATTATATGGAACAAATTATATATCACTGTGTTCGTTATGAAATTTCCTACCAGTTTCTGTAATCGTAATAGATTTTTTAATAAATAATAACTTTTACCTGATTATCGAAATTTAACATTCACAATTTTTCGGTCAGATTAAGAGAACCCACCAACATTTTTGTCAGATTAAAAAAAAGCTTTCAGGATACCGAGATAAACCTCCCCTATGAAAATCTGACGCGCACGAGTATTTAAAAAAAACTTTATTTTTGCATTTTCAAAAATTCATCGTAACTTATCGTCACGCCGAAATCGTCAGTTTTTTTAAAGGGAGCTTCCTTGGGGCCTACTTAACACCCCTTCCGAAAATATGACGCGCTCGAGTAAATTTTTTTTTTTTTGCATTTTTGACTACTTTATATGCCTACCCCCACCACGCAAACCGGCAGATTAGTATACCGTTGTTATCAGAGGCACTTGGGGCATACGTAGTATGAATATCTGACGCGCTCGAGAATGCCCAAGTAACTGTTTTTTTTAACATTTTTGAAAAACCGTAACCGCCGAACCCACCGCTAAAATGGTTTTTGCCATACGAGCTTTTCTTTTCGAAATTATTTTATCTTTCGATTTTGATAGGTCTCGACGGCGCCGTTGAATTACGCCATTTAGCTACCTCGCCTCCCTAACTATGAGTCTGTTCGCTAACTTATCAATATGAGGACCCCATTGAAGCTTTGAAGCTAGGGACACTACCACTCGACTAAACCGGTTTTGTTGAGTGGTAGTGGTGTTGCCTCTTGATCGACGGGACCTGGGTTCAACAACTGGGAAGTGGTGGCAAATATTTGTTTAAAAAACAGATGTTTGATCTCGAGTCATGGATGCTTGTGTCTGTCTTTGTGTATATTCCAAGGGACCCACAACACAGGGAAAGTAAAAAAAAAGTTTGTTTGTTTAAAAAGTTAAAGAGAACTAGTATTACTCGCACTTGGCCGATTTTATGATATTGTTTACGAAAGATAAAGATAAAAGGCTTCATTTGCATAAAAACTGATTATAAAAGATTGTCATCAAATAATACAAATCATTCCTAACGGCCGGTTTGGTCGAGTGGTAGTGGCCCTGCCTCTCGATCGGGTCCTGGGTTCGAATCCCAGTCGGGGCAAATATTTGTGTAAAAAGCAGATGTTTGTTCTCGGGTCATGGGTGTTTGTGTCTGTCTTTATGTGTGTTCCGAGGGACCCACGACACAAGGGAAAACCTTAATGTGGGCCTTTGAGTGTATGGCGTTTTATTTATTTATTCCTGTTTAGCCGAAAAGAGCATGCAAATATTTAGTTAAAAGAAATTAAATAATGTGAAAAATCAATTGGCAATTAATTAAAATAATTTTTAATGAACTCGTCTGCCCTAACGGCCAACAATTCTACGGCAGACATGACCAGCCCACTACCACTTAAGCTGGTTAATTCTTTTACCAATTTTGAATGACTGTGGTCAATAGACAATGTTAAGTCCAATATGTTAGTTATCTGATTTGACATTATTAGTTTTTATAATTAATTTAGCAAAACATTTTTACAGCATAACCAACTTGAAATACTGGGGCGGTTCAGAGCAGATAATAGCGCGCACCCTCGGCCTATTGAGCGACCTCAGCGGGGGGTACTCCTGCGTACGGAAACTAGTCAAACTGGAGGAAGTGCAGTTCATGCTCACCCATCATACGGTCAGTCTTCTTCTTATCGTGTAGGTATAGTCAAGTGACCCTGGTTTCAGAGTTTTCAAACTGCACAATGGCCTCTGACTTGGTTTTAACGACTTATCAACAACAGCCGGGACAGAAAGCGTAACCTATATATAATATTCTTTATATCATTCCCCCTCTAAAAAGCTTCTTTTTTTCACTGAAAATTGGGAATAAAGAGCTCTTTTAGTCACAGTTTTAGTATTTGAATTTAGAACCCTAAAAGATTATTTTGCTCCCGCAAAACACGTAAAAAAAGAGCACTTTTTTTGTCAATTTTGGTGTTTGAATTTCGAACACTCCAATGTATAGACATACGACATCTATCGCAAAGAATATTCGAAATTCAAACTCCTTAAGCAGCGCCTAAATCTTTCTTTTTCTCGAGGTCATGGTATAAAATATAATGTGCAACTCTTGAATAAAACTCGCTTACGCTCGTGATTCAATAATTTAGAATCCTTCATTTGCTAGTGATCCAACTTTGGCCCTCGCTTAAAATCCGTCTTTTATTCCCGAGTTGCACAATATACTATTATTGCACAAACATAGTTATTAAAATCAATTGGAAAAACCAAGAAAAAAATACAGAAGAAAATAATAATAATAATACTAAATAAATACAACAATAATAAAACGAAACTTATAACAATAAAATAAATACATAAATATAAAATACATATATAATACATATATTATATGCTCATTAGAGTCTCGAAAGAAAGTGTTCTTTTTTTTTTTTAAGTGTGAATAGAAGGGCTTTCTTGAATAGGTCTCGGCCGTCTGTTCCACATTTGTGTAGCTCGAACAGTAAATGAATTAAAAAAGAAGTTGGTGTTGGCCGAAGCCTGCCCTCCGAAGCACGGTAACGCTCGTGATAAAATGCCACTTTGGTCGCCTGTTTGGGCGATGACTCCGTAAACGCACCAGCCCCAGCGTTCGACAGTCGTAGGGTTGTTTAGGGGTCGTAATTCATGTACGGATTTTTTATGGAATTCGCACGTCTAGTAAAATTCTGTTCGGTCCATTCACATTGGGCCAGCGTGGTGGACTATGGCCTAAGTTCCCTTCGTGTTTCGAAGGGAGGCCCGTGCCCCTCGGTGGACGTATATGGGATGGAAAAAAAATGGATTCACCCAATCTTACCGTAATTTTCACAAAATATGTAACTGTTAGAATATAACGATGTAAAAAACCTTGTATTATTTAAAAAAAAATTCCAGGCGGAACACTTCCCATTTCTTGGCATAACGGGAGTCGGAGCCGCAGAGATGCGATGTCGGAGTATGTTGTACACGGCATTAGGGAGACTGCTCATGGTGGAACTAGGGGAGGATGAGGAGCGGTTCCATGCCTTCATGATGCCACTCACAGGTGTGTATATTACAAGGTGTTCCAAAAAAACCCTAAAAAAAGAAATTCCAAAATTTAATTTTCAAAGTGAAACAGTCGCAATCGCAACTCTAGTAAACAGTTGCACGGTTCGATATCTTTCAAAATGAAAGTTTCATATAATTGATATGACATACTTGTCATATTTGTAATAGAGCTGCGTAATAAGCTAAATTTTAATTAATTTTGAATTATCTTTTTTTTGGGTTTTTTTGAAACACCTTGTATAAAGGATGGTGTCATGTATGAAGGACGGTGCCATGTATGAAGGATTGTGCCATGTGTGAAGGACGGTGCCAAGTGTGAAGGACGGTGCCATGTATGAAAGATGGTGCCAAGTATGAAGGACGGTGCCAAGTATGAAAGACAGTGCCCGTGTATGAAGGATGATGGCATGTATGAAGCATGGTGCCATGTGTGAAGGACAATGCCATGTATGAAGGATGGTGACATGTATGAAGGACTGTGCCAAGTATAAAGGACGGTGCCTAGAATAAAAGACGGTGTCAACTATGGAAGACAGTGACGTGTATGAAGGACGGTGCCAAGAATGAAAGACGGTGACATGTATGAAGGCTAGTCTCATGCGTTCATATTGCCACTCACAGATAAGTATGTTGTACACAGCATTAGGGAGAACGGTGCCATGTGTTAAGGATGGTGACATGTGTGAAAGACAGTGCCATGTATGAAGGACGGTGCTAAGTATGAAGAACGGAGCCATGTATGAAGGACGGTGCTAAGTATGAAGGACGGTGCCATGTATGAAGGACGGTGCTAAGTATGAAGGACGGTGCCATGTATGAAGAACGGTGCTAAGTATGAAGGACGGTGCCATGTATGAAGGACGATGCTAAGTATAAAGGACGGTGCCATGTATGAAGGACGGTGCTAAGTATGAAGGACGGTGCCATGTATGAAGGACGGTGCTAAGTATGAAGGACGGTGCCATGTATGAAGGACGGTGCTAAGTATGAAGGACGGTGCCATGTATGAAGGACGGTGCCATGTATGAAGTGTCCCAAAGAACCCACGATACAAAGAGGATAATGTTTCATGATATTAATCATTGCTAATCATTAATTATTTCTTTCAGCGGCGTTCGAGAGTATAATAGGGCTGCTAGGCCCGCCCGAGAGCCCTATCTTCGCCTCAGAGGACGCAAAGAAGACGCTAATAGGCCTCGCGCGGGATCTCCGAGGGCTAGCCTTTGCGTTCAACACTAAAACCACTTATATGATGCTGTTTGACTGGATGTAAGTATCATGGGCAAATTTTTGACATCTGACTAATTTTGACCAATGTTCAATTTAGTGATAAAAGGTATTTCTATCTATCTAATAGATATTTTAATCATTTCTCCATAATTAATATGTTTTAGTTTATTTATAATATTTGCATGCTAAATGTTTATCGGCTTAACATGTTGGACTCAGTTTATACAAGGTGATACAAAACCTCCTGGCTATATTCAGAATTCTTTTTTTTTTCATAAATGTGTTCTTTGAGTGATATTGGTTCAGGATTTTGGGTGCACCCGAGTGGTGTCTACGTTAGGAAAAAAAAATCCTACCGAAAAAGAAAAAAACAAGTGTTCTGTAAGTGACACTGGTTCAGGATTTTGAATATAGCAAGGTTTTTATCACCTTGTAGAAATTGTAACTTCTTTGTGTATGTAGCATGTTTATTGCAAATAAATAACTATGACTAATAGAGGTTGTAAGGGACAGCTTAGCAAATACTTAAACGGTGGAATCTACCCATAATTATGACCCGCAACAAGTTTTTTTTTCCCGGTTACGTCAAATCTCTCTCTCTCACATAAAAGCCAGTAAGAAATTTGAGTGTGCATCGTTTATTTTTAGGGGCCATCTATAAATTACGTCACACGAATTTCATCATTTTTGACCCCCTCCCCCTCCTTGTCACAGCTAGTCACATTTGTAAGACTCCCCCCTCCCTAGCATGACGTCTCATATTTTGCATATTTTTAATTTTTTCTAATAAAATTAGTACTTACTAGAGTTGTTATTTTTTTTGGGAATTCAAAACTCACTGTCTCAACCAAAGTAAAAACGTAAAAAGAGTACTTGGGACTTAGGAGGTTAAGTTTGTCGTTAATAGTTAACACGTTTTGATACTCATAACACATTTTGAAATGTGACGTCACGAAACTTATGACCCCTCCCACCCCCTTGTCACACAATGTCACACTTTGTCGACCCCCTCCCTCTCCTTAATGTGTGGCGTAATTTATGGACGGTCCCTTACTATGATCCGCAACAAGTTTTTTTTTCCCGGTAACGTCCTGTCTCTCTCTCTCTCTCTCTCACATAAAGGCCTGTAAGGAATTTGAGTGTGTAGCGTTTATTTTTAACATACATACACTTACGCATATAATCCCTGTCGGGGTAGACAGACCACCATGTGGTTCTAGAGCTACATGACGCCATATTTGACAATAATACTGAGGGTTATTAATGGAACATTAGTATAATAGTGAGAGGTTGTCTGCCTTTCACCCTCTCATCCCACTTACTGACTTTTACAGTATACCTGGGACGAGTAGGCAGCTGGCACTTTCTATGTTTTTCTTTTACTCACAGTCCAGCATGGAAGTAAGTTTTAGAGTTAATTTATTGTGAAATTATTGGTTGAATTAGTAAATTTAATAATTTATTTATGTAAAGGTAAAACCGTAGTGTGGGCCTTTGAATAAATAAAAAATAAATATATATTTTTTTAGTTCAAAGTGCACAATTACATTATAATAGAAAACTGCACATGTTTCTTAGGGACCATCCATAAATTACGTCACACGTTAAGGGGAGGGGAGGGGGTCGACAAAGTGTGACAAGGGGGTGGGTGGGGCCATAAGTTTCGTGACGTCACATTTCAAAATGTGTTATGAATATCAAAACGCGTTAACTATTAACAACAAACTTAACCTCTTCAGTCCCACGCACTCTTTTTAAGTTTATTCTTTTGTTGAGACAACGAGTTTTGAGTTTCCAAAAAAAATAATAACTATTTGTACTGCTTTTACTAAAAAAATACAAAAAAATGGAAAATATACAAAATATGTGACGTCACACTAGTCTTATAAATGTGACCAGCTGTGACAAGGAGGGGGAGGGAGTCCAAACATCATGAAATTCGTGTGACGTAATTTATGGATGGCCCCTTATGTATGTTTGAGTGTGTAGCGTTTATTTTTTATTTATCAATAAATTATTTTATTTATTTAGGACAAACTGTAGTGACTATACGAACATTCTAGCTTGATAGGGACGTTTGGGCGGGTTATTTTCATTTTTTTTTAAATGTTGACATGATAAATAAACATTTATCAACGCCCCCTTAATTCTAGTGTAATTGAATCACTAATTATATTTTATTCCACGAAATTATTTAAATTTAACAGAAAATTATAATTTATTTATGATAAAACGGTGATAAACAACTGAAAATTTTAAATTCACGATAATCCCTGATTTTTTTGCTAATTATTGAGTAATTAGCTTTAGGTATCTCTCTTTCAACCTCTCGGGTGGTTAATCAGTCCATGAAATCAAACTTCATCAGCATATAGCGCATTTTGTATGGGAGATCAAATTTTTTTTTCGTATTTTGACCTATGTTCCTTGGGGAAGTTGTTTAGTTTCATGGACTGATTAACCACCCGAGAGGTTGAAAGAGAGATACCTAAAGCCCTGTATATTAAACATTCTAATAATAAGAACTAAGTGCACCACCAAAACAGGTGCCACAACATTCGTATTCAAAAGATAAGAAGAAAAAAGAAAAGTTACACATAAAAAAAACATGAAAATGATTAATTGCTTCTCAAAATTAAGATCAGGATTAAGATATTTTATTATTTTACTAGCTTTTCGTGAGAATTATTTCGTCAATTTTCTAATGTTTTTAATAGTTACTCTGCTATTCGAGACGGAGACAAATGCAACAAATCAAAAACCATGACAATCGGTCCAGCCGTTCGCGAAATAAAAGTGTTCGAACAAACCCGACTTTGGTTTTATAAGAAGAAGATTTAGAGCTGCTATTAGAGTTAGTTTGAAGCGCTCGTAGAGTGGCGCTCTACCGAGTAAAGAACGTGATGGTCACCCATCTCACCCGATCCGTGAGGTTAAGCAACGCACACAGAGGCAGGGAACCTGGTGGGTGACCAAAGTGGCAATAATCTTTAGCGTGGGCCTTTGAGTGTGTAGCGTTTATTTTTTGAATGAATGAATAAATTATTTATTGCAAAACCAAAGGAAATAATACGCAAGTGCAAGTAACACTAAAAGGCGGCCCCTTGACTGTAACAAACAATATTTAAAAAAAAAGAAATTATTAATATTGAATTACAATTATCTCTCCCCAGATACCCCTGTTATATGCAAGTATTACTCCGCGGCATAGAGCTGTGGTACTCCGAGCCGTGCGTCACGACACCGGTTCTCAAACTGGCGGGCGAGCTCGCTCAGAACAGGAACCAGCGGCTACACTTTGACGTCAGCTCGCCTAACGGAATACTGCTGTTTAGGGAGCTCGCTAACATCATATGCGCTTATGGTGAGTGTCATTGGGTAGATGACTTAATATTGAATATCACACCTATAATAGATTAGATTTATTTATCTCATAGTATAGCTACAAGTGTCAAGTTTATAATAAAATATGTTAGTCATTTCAGCCCATAAGGGGTCATCCATATATTACGTCACAGCGTATGGGGGCGGGGGGGGGGTCATACCAAACGTGACAGTGCATGTTAAAGGGATACCAAAAAAGCGTGACATAGGGGGGGAGGGGTTCAAAAAGACAAAATTTTGCGTGACGTAATATGTGGACGGCCCCTAATATGATCGTCAAAAATATAAATTATTAAAATAACAATTAAAGTGAAATAATTAAAACAAAATATTAAAACAATGTCAAATAAAAATAAGAAAATAAATTAAATATACAAAAGTATACTATCAAAAATGTCAAAAATAAAATAAAAAACAAGTCAAAAATTTAAAAATAACATTGAAATTATTAAAAAAATTACATAGATAATATATTAACATACATTAACAGAATTCGCAATTATACTTATTTGAAAATAATCGAAAAATAAAATTTTTTTCGGAAACATTTAGTCTATCGCAGTTACACTTTTTTAATACAAAAAACAGGAAAAAAAATCATTTTCGGTTCCATCACGGTTTCATTTTCATATCAATGTTATTTAGGCGGAAGTTGTATGTTTTTTACTCCTTCACGCTCAAACGGCTTGACCAATTTTGATAAAATTTGGTATGGAGGTAGCTAACACTCTGGATTAACACATAGGCTACATAATTTTCCCAAATTCCTACAGGAACGAAGCTAGTTAATAAATTAATTAAAATGAATTGTTACAGGCAGTCGAATATTAACGGTGGACGTGAGCAAGAAACAGATGTATGCGATGAAACTGAAAGGCATATCTCTTTGTTTCTCCATACTGAAGGCGGCGCTCTGCGGGAACTATGCTAATTTCGGCGTTTTCAGGTAATTTTTTATTATTTTATCGGCCCATATATAAAAAAAAATGTGTAAAAACTTAGTCCAATTAAAGGAAAAACTATAATATAAGATTTTGTCTTAATTTATAAGAAGAACAGTATAAAATATGTGTAATCAATTAGCGCTAATCTAAAATAAAACTGTTTAAATTATTATTTTATTTGGTACTTAACTTGTTTTATTTTCCATTAAATTCTTTCTTTTGATATGTTAACTGTTATTTTGTTTTGACGTTTTATTTTATTTTTATGCTTTTGTTTTTTTTTGTGGTTTGACATTTACTGTACTTATAATTTTTAATTTTTTACTAATTTTTAATTATTTTGACCCATTATTGGTTAGAAATATTTGCATGCCAGGCAGTGGCCGAATATGACAGAACCACATTTTAAAATACTCGTATTCAGCAAATAAATGATTTGATTTATAAAATACTAGCTTCCCACGCGGGACTTCGTTCCCGAAGTCCGGGAAAATCCTATAATTCGGGAAAATCCTGTACCCTATGTCCATCCCTAATAATGTAGGATTCTAATGGTGAAAGAATTTTTCAAATCGGTCCAGTAGTTTCGGAGCCTATTCGATGCAAACAAACAAACAAACAAACAAACAAATCTTTCCTCTTTATAATATGTATAGAAGACTAACTGATGCCCGCAACTTCGTTTGCGTGTTAATTTTTACTTTTGAATAGATAACACTTTATTGACGGTCCATTGATTTAGTTTAAGATTTAGATTTTTACATACAAAAGTTTTTTCCCGCTAACTCCCGTTCCCGTGGGAATTTTGCAATATCCCGTTGCAACTAAGCTTTAAGTTTACTAAGGTACCTGCATGCCAAATTTCAAGCGTCTAACTTAAGCGGTTTAGATTTTTCATACAAAAGGATTTTCCCGCTAATTCCCGTTCCCGTGGGAATTTCGGGAATTTCTTTCTTAGTGCACCTCTACGGTACCTAAGCTACGTCCCTTCCAAATTTCAAGTGCCTACGTTTAGCCGTTTAGGCTGTGCGTTGATATGTCAGTCAGTCAGTCAGTCAGTTTCTCCTTTTATATATTTAGATGTGTTAGTAGGACAAATCATTTCATTAATATAATACCTAAACTAACTACTAACTACTACTACTTATTTACTATACTATACTTATTTTTATTTTTAATACACTGTATTTTTGTGTTAGGTAAAATATCTTAACTATTCACCTTCTTTCTAAAACACGAAGGGGATTAGGCCATAGTCCACCACGCGCCCACAATGCGGTTTGGTGGACCGCGCGCCAAGTGAAAACTATTTTTCTTAAACGTGCGGGTTTCATCACGATGTTTTCCTTCACTAATGAGCAAATTATTATTAATGAAAAATCCGTACTAGAATTTCAACTCACCACCTTTTTAGTCACAAGTCTGGCACATTACCTACTATCACCTAATTTTTTAAAAGAAATAATTCGGAAATGTATTAGAAGAAATCATTTAATTATAAAACAAAATATCAAAAAAAAAACAGTTAACACTGGCATAGTTTTCAGAATGATGGTCTGAGTTCAGGATCTTAGATTTTGTAACCGTGTGGTGATCGGTTGAGAATAATACCACCCCATCTCTTTATCTCTTTCCGTGGGTGTCGTATGAGGCGACTAAGGAAACACAAATGAGACCTGCCTCCTAGTAATCCATCCCAGGCAACGACACTTCATTTTTTTCTGAATCTGAGGTGTCGTCCTATGGTCTCATGCGGTGTGGTAGGCTCTGTAAAGGGCCGTCTGGTTCGCGACCATCCTCCTACCGAAGTCCGACGCCAAACAGCTTGCTGTGTTCCGTCGGTGCGTAGGAGTACCAGTGCCTTTATAGGCATTTTCTGGGTTAACTCGCTCCACCGTCGACCTCATCTTTGACCTTATGGTCAAGATTGAGGTCAAGAGTTAACCCATCTTATAATAAAAAATAAATATAATAAAAAAACCCTGTATAATAAAAAAACCAATTATTTATCACATCCCTATAAACCTTACAATTTTGTTACAGGTTATACGGAGATGAAGCTTTAGACAATGCTCTCAATATGTTCGTCAAATTATTATTAAGTATACCACAGAGCGATTTATTGGTAAGTTAGCAACATAAAACAACTGTTTCACTTACATAAAAATACTAACAGAAATTACTCTAAAATTAAAAATGTGATATAACCCCCGACATAATACAGGGTTATTTTTTTATCAGTACACATTTTTTGTACGTAAACTTTATGAAAATTTAACAGACCCGTATTTTTTTGTTTTATATCGTTTCATATAAAAATTTCAAGCATAAAGCATGAAAATAAATCAATTTTTTTGTATGGAAAAAAAATAACTTCGTCCAATTGACTTGAAACTTGGTAATAGTACTCTTCAACACATTTGTGACACCCATTTTTCTGCGTTTTACAAAATTCATCCTCTAAGACGTTAAAAAGGGGTATCAAAATCTGAAAATTTTGGAAAAAAATGTGTTTTCTTTCTTATTTACGTTCTATCAACGTTACTGGCACCGTAAGAAAAATTTGTGTACTGATTAAAAAGTAACCCTGTATAACTTCACAAAAAAAAACTTAGAAAATATTTAAAAATGGCTGTATGGACATAGATTCCTTTGCCTTTCCCGAAAGGGATAAATTAAACAATAAAAAATAACATAAATCAGTAGACATCATCTATACTAGAATCATGTAGGTACTTAAAAGAATATAAACAACAAGAAAAAGGTTTTAACACATTCACAACATTGATTCTCATACGTTGTATTTTACAATCGGAAAAAAATACTTTTTCATGTATCACTTTTAACAGACATAAAAATAGATTATTCGTCTCCATTAAACTACAAATTTAACTCTTTTAATCGATTAATTTAGTAAAAAATTTTGAATAAGATAAATAATTAGAAACCTGTCACCGAAAAAACACCCAATTCTAGGTTTGACAGAAAAATAAATTACGACCAATTTTAAGAGTACCCGTTTTGCTTAGACCATATTTAACAATTGGTGATTTTTAATTCTGCCGGATAACCTGAAGACTGCAAAACTGTCTGATTTGACAGCTTAAGTTTGTTTACATTCTTTTAAATACCTACTTGATTCCAGTATAAGTGGTGTTTTGATGTTTTGTAAAAGCAGTTACAACTTATAACTCTTCAATGGCTGAACCAATTTTTTATCAAGTAAAGCTAAAAACCATCTCGATTAACAAGCTTTTAAACAAAAAAATCCATTCGTTTAGGAGCTACGATGCCACAGACAGAAAGATACACAGATACACACGCCAAACTTATAACATTATTTTTGCCGTGTGGTGATCGGTTGCGAATAACACCACCCCATCTCTTTCCGTGGGTGTCGTACGAGGCGACTAAGGAAACACAAATGAGACCTGCCTCCTAGTAACCCATCCCAGGCAACGACACTTCATTTTTTTCTGAATCTGAGGTGTCGTCCTATGGTCTCAAGCGGTGTGGTAGGCTCTGTAAAGGGCCATCTGGTTCCCGACCACCCTCCTACCGAAGTCCGACGCCAAACAGCCTGCTGTGTTCCGTCGGTGCGTGGGAGTACCAGTGCCTTTATAGGCATTTTCTGGGTTAACTCGCTCCATCGTCGACCTCATCTTTGACCTTTATGGTCATGATTGAGGTCAAGAGTTAACCCATCATATAATAAAAAAAGAAGAAAATAACACCCTTTTTCTTTGTCGGGAGTTGAAAATGACCCCTTTTCGTAGAGGTGGTAGGTTCTTAGATTTTTGTCAACTCAGCAAGTTGAAACGCTCGCATTCCAATGGCGGCTGCACACTCTCGCCGCGACACTTCGAGACTGGGCGAGCGCGAGAATGTAGACGTTATCGCTCGCTCAGCTCGCCTTGTCTGTTTTCCTCGCTAGCTCTCCATCTCAGGTCGGTTTTAGTGCCGAGTCAAAGGGTCTCGGACCGCCTCGCACGACTTGCGAACTTACCACGTTCTATTTGACGGCCGGTTTGGTAGAGTGGTAGTGACGCTGCCTCTTGATCGGCGGGTCCTGGGTTCGATCCCCAGTCGGGGAAAACATTTTTGTGAAAAGCAGATGTTTGTTCTCGTGTCATGGGTGTTTGTGTTTGTCTTTATGTGTGTTCCGAGGGACCCACGACACAAGGGAAAACCTTAGTGTGGGCCTTTGAGTGTGTAGCGTTTATATATATATATATTTTTTATATTACGATGAATTGGAGCTGCAGCAACTTCGATTTCGTCCATTCTCTCGGCGTTCACAACTGCAAATGAACAGACGAGAGTGTAAAGGGTAGCCCTCACGGGAGAGGTCTCGGCGAGACTTTACGAGAGCACTGTGTACAGCCGCCATATAATCATAGAAATTCGTATTAAAATCTCGCAAAGATACCCTTATTAGTAATGTACACTTAGTTTGATTAACGCCCGTATTATAGAACGCGACTCAAACTCTGATCTATACTTGAGTATCGGTTGGCTTTGTCATTTTGATAGTGAGAGAAGGAGACAATCTATTTTTGTCAACACAGCAGTAAGTAGTAAATAAGAAAATTTGTAATGCGATTTAAAAGAGCTCCCTCAGAGTTTCTTGCCTGTTCTTCTCTGAGGAAGACTGCACCTTTGCGAATAGGCGTAGAGTCAGTAGGATCAGAGGTACGAATGCGTATGTATGTATTTAAATCGTTTAATGTATGTTTGTATGTATTTCATTGTAATCTTGACTTGTTTTAAGTGACATCCTGAATGTCCTATAAAATAAAGATTTTTCTATTCTATTCTATTCTTAAGTGTAGATCAAGATTTGAGTCTCCTCCTGTAATACGGGCCTACCTCTTTAAATAACGATATTTATTATTAAAATTAAATATACATATGTATATTTTTTGTTCGCAGGATTACCCTAAATTATCACAAACATATTACGTATTATTGGAGAGGCTAGCACAAGTAAGTTGGTTCTAATCTTTACATATTCATTAACTCATGATTCAATCCAGCCAGGTTCCCCTGTCAGCAGGGTCACGAAGGTCAGATGGCAGTCGCTCCACTGTAATGACTTGACCTGCCAAATCCTGGATCATGGTCAAGTGTACTCGAAATGAGAAACGGGACTAAGCGTTAGATAGATAGATAAAAATATTTATTTGTAACACTTAAACACACACATTATTTACAAAATCAACACATACTAGAATAAAAAAAAAAGCAAAACAATAAAGATACAAAAAATATTAATAATAATTATTATATATGTGTGCCACAGTGCCACAAAATGGTCGTAGCTCAGCATTTGTATTGCCTTTCGACAAAACATATTCTGCTACAACGCTGTCAGTCACGAATGCTCAGCAGGGTGAAAATGTTGTTGTGTCATGTGATGTGATTGTGGTTACAACGAGAGATCCCATAATTTCCGCTTATACAGGGCTTCGCTCTTTCAACCTCTCGGGTGGTTTACCAGTCCATGAAACTGAACAACTTTCCCCAGGAACATAGGTCAAAACACGAAAAAAAAATTGTAGTTCCCATACAAACTTCATCAACATATAGCGCATTTTGTATGAGAGATCAAAACTTTTTTTTTATATTTTGACCTGTGTTCCTTGGGGAAGTTGTTCAGTTTCATGGACTGATTTACCACCTGAGTGATTGAAAGAGATTTACCTAAAGCCCTGTATACTTGAGTAGCAGTCGCCTTTGTCATTTGGATAGTGAGATCAAGAGACAATCAATACTTAAGTATAGATCAAGACGTGACTCTTCTTTTATAATACGGATCTTAATGTGTTTTTTTTTTGCAGGATCACATGCCATTCCTAGCGTCGTTACAGCCGGAAGCGACGCTTTACATTCTATGTTCAATATCAGAGGGTCTAACAGCGTTAGGTATGTATTGGTAGCTAAAGGACGCCCGGGAATTTGTTCCCGTGGAAATTTCTAAAGTGGTCTAAGGGCAGCTTAGCAACAACTGAAACCCTGAGTTCAGGAGACGTATTTTTTGAAATGATAGAATTCCAATTCGCATACGAATTGACAAGATTCGCATGAGAATCTCATACAAATCTTGTCTATTCGTATGCGAATTGAAATTCTATTGTTTCAAAAATACGTCTCCAGACTGTCGTCCAAAATAATTTTCGAGTGAAATTTACTTCTGATTTTCAATTCTTTTTCATGTTTTTTTTTAAATATTTTCTGCTTTAAAATTAAATTATTTACTTAAATAAACTCCATTTTACAATGAAAAACAATAATACTTCTACTCCTATTCCTTTTCCGTTCATGCAGCCCGACTGTGGAACTCACTGCCTTACCCCATCCGCAATTCCGAGACACTTCCGATATTTAGAAAGAAATTAAAGGAACATTATGTATCTGTTGCTTTCCCTTCAGTATAATGAACATAATATTATATATATTGTTTATGTATGTAAAAAATATATGTCTGTGTATTTATATAAATTATTTATATATTATATGTATGTGTAGTTGTATTTTTATGTAGTTTAAATTAGTATTTAGATTTCAGTGGTTAATTGTGCACGTCTGTCTTTATTTATTTTACGCCTCTCACTGTCCCAGGTCTGCTGGAAGAAATTTCTTAAAGAAATAAGCTGTGCCTTTTGTGTTCGTTTTTCTATTTGTCTGTAATATTTGTGATTTTTTTCTGTGTACAATAAACTGTTAAATAAATAAATACATAAAAATAATATCAGCGTAAAACTCGAAAACAAATAATCTACATCATATTTTGATGCAGCGCGGTGCGGTTTCGCGGTACATTAGCGCTAATTTTTATTTATTTTATTTTTATTATGAGATGGGTTATTTTATTTTTATTTTATTTATTTATTTCGGACAACCAAGGGATGTTACACTATTACATTTTACAAAACTTAACATTAGATCATTTTAAGTGTACAACTTGTGAAGGTGCCACATCGTACACCATTATAACCTAGAAAAATATTGCCAATTATACAAAAGTTACAGTTGCTAATTATATAAAAGTTACAGTAGCTAAAGTAGGTCTGGGCTAAAGTTGGTAAATAACGATATCTCCTTAACTTAACGTTATCAAGAAAATATAATAACGTGTAGCTGATAATATACACATCAACACGGTCTAGGGATATTGCACGATTTTTCATACAAAAGAGGTCTGTTTTAGAAGCTACAAAAGCATACCCGAGATACATGGAGAGTTAAAATTTTCAGACGAGCAAATTCTGAATTTTAAATTCTAATCAATCAATTTTGTTTTACTTGAAATTTGTGAAAACGTGACGGAAACGAAAATGTAAATGCATTAAGGCTCCTTTTTGTATGAAAATAGATGAATTTACGCATTTTTTTTTTATTTTCGTCACGTTTTCAAGTAAAACAAAATTTATTGACTAGAATTTAAAATTCAGGTTTAGAACTTGCTCGTTTGAAAATTATAGCCCTCCATGTGTCTCGAGTATGCTTTTATAGCTTCTCAAACAGACCTCTTTTGTATGAAAAATCGTGCAATATCCCTAGACCGTGTTGAAGTGTGTACATTTGGGTAGATTCCACTATTTAAGTATTTGCAAAGCTGTCCCTTATACCCAGTATGTAGTTTGTGTTAATTGTTTTTGTTTTGTTTCAGATACTAGTGTATGTACAGGGTGCTGTGCGACCTTAGACCATATAGTCACATATCTATTTAAGCAATTAGTTCAGAAATGTAAGTAATTTTCAGCTTTTTAGTTTTTTTTTACAAAAACCCCCAATATTTAGGGTCTCACAAAAAATAAATAAAACTTAGACAATGTTTAAAAACGGCCTTAGATTATTTTCAATGAGTAGTGAAATATATCAATCTCTTTTGAGACTTCATTTAATATCTACATCTGCTAGAAATGTATTAATATCCGAAAACAACATTAAAATTGGTTTATAAATGAACAAGTTATCGTTTAGTGGGGAGAGCTAGCTATCTCGTTTTTACCTACGCAAACAAATGGCGGTGACGTCACGTGCCTGTAAGTGCATCTCTTTTTCGTTATTTGACAGTTTCCCCCTCTATTGAAATTTAATAGCTTGTTACTTTTTTATTTCTCAATAGTTTTCAAAAATTATTTCAGTTTTGGGTTTTGGATTCAGTTCCTTTTTAAGATAAACAATTTAAAAAAATTAGTCAACATCTTCTTCTTATCGTGTAGGTATAGTCAAGTGTGTGGCGAATTTGACTAACCCTGGTGTCAGAGTTTTTAAACCGCACAATGGCCTCTGACTTGGTTTTAACGACTGGTAGTCAATCGAAAGCAGCCGGGACTGACAGCTTAACGTGCCCTCCGAAGAACGGAAACGCTAGTGATAAATTGCCACTTTGGTCACCCATTAGGTTTTCTGGTGGTTAATTGTAATGTGTTATATTATAATATTTATAATGTATGTATGTCTGTATGTCTGCAGCAAGTAACAAGGTCCCAAACCCTCGCGCGCCGCCGCCCGAGACCTCCAACATGTTCATCGAAGTACTGCAGCGCCGGCCCGAGATCATGCAGCAGCTGCTGGCCACGGTCAGTACTTATTAACTGATAGAGGTAGCCTGGGACTTCGGTACAGTGGGAATTCTGTATCTGACTGACACCGATCCAGGTGTCTAGGGCTGATCAGGGTCTTTAAAAAATAATATCCGGAATTGTGACATAGAATCGAGTTTGTAGCAAAAAACAAACATTTTTATATATACACATCAACACGGTCTACGGATATTGCACGATTTTTCATACAAAAAAGGTCTATTTGAGAAGCTATAAAAGCATACTCGAGACACATGGAGTGCTATAATTTTCAGACGAGCAAGTGCTAAACCTGAATTTTCAATTCTAGTCAATAAATTTTGTTTTACTTAAAATTCGTGAAAACGTGACGGAAACGAAAACGAAAATGCACTTTTTGCCTGCTTTTTTTTATGAAAACGGTCGAATTTACGCAATTTTTTCTTCATTTTTGTCACGTTTTCACAAATTTCAAGTTAAACTAAATTTATTTACTAGAACTTAAAATTCAGGCTTAGCACTTGCTCGTCTGAAAATTATAGCCCTTCATGTATCTCGAGTATGCTTTTATAGCTTCTCAAACAGACCTCTTTTGTATGAAAAAACGGCAATATCCCTAGACCGTGTTTATGTGTGTATATTACACTCAACCGAAGTACTTTTTAACATTTCACAAAATGAATCAATCTTATTAGAACAAATAATATGAAAAATCTCGATTCAAGAAGTTTCCGCTTAGAGCCCGACGCCATTAGGGGGCGTCCATTAATTACGTGAGGCGTTTTGGGGGGGTAGGGGGTCGGGCCGGATCTCACTCAATCTCACGTGGGGGAGAGAGGGGGGTCTCTACAAATATCACGTAATATTTTCCCCCAAAAGAAATAGTGTTAAATTGTGGGAAAGCTAAGTTAAACCAACTAAACCATGTTCTTCCAGTAGCCACTCTGAGTTCCCGTGGACTGAATTAGAACAATCTTTTTTTTTCAAATGTATGTCAAATGTTTTTTATTGTTCGATTATTAAAAGTTAAAAAATAATTAGGCAAATTATGTAAGTTTTCTAAATAAATTACCAATTAACGTATAATTGCACTTAAACTAAGCATTTTCATAAAACTCACGTGAGATAAAAGGGGGCGGGGGGTGTCGAGCCAAATCTCACGACATCTCACCAGAGGGGGTGGGGGGGTCGAAAAATCGCCAAAAACACCTCACGTAATTAATACTGCCCCTCGCCCCTCTGTTTCCCCTCTGTCACCTTGAAAAAGGTACTAAATCTATAAAATCGATAAAAGTGGCGCCATATAGTTGCTGCTTAGTGTAACTTTGGACGTTTTGTTAACTTTTTAGGGGTTTGACTTCAGTGGCACTGGAGGTGTGAAACTATTATTTTCAAATTTTGATTTGAAAATAATATTAAATAAAAGTGGCCGGTTGGTGACAAGGCTTTAATTTTTTTTTTAATGCTATAGTGGCAATGGCTATAAATTAGTGGGTACGACTCTTTTTTTATTTTTTTTGGTAGGATGTTCGTATTACCCCGCCAATTCAAATGAATCATGTTTTTTTTTAATTAAGAAAATAGCTTTATTTTATAGGACTGGGATTTTACTTAAAATAAGTCAAAGTAGTCAAGTACAGTCAACGGCACATCAGGTTACCACAAACTGTCAAATTTTCCCATTGGGTAGTAAACTAATGCTTGGAGATAAAATTAAAAATCGATTAAAGAAATATGACAGTTTTGGATAGCATTATGTGCTGTTGTCCCTGTACATTAAATGATTTACACACATAGTACATACAAACAACTGTTCCTTTTTAAATCTACGCATATTCGCAAAGGAGCAGTTTTCCCCAGAGGAAGAAAATCCGAGGCAAAATCCAAAAAAATCATCATCAGCCTGTATCAGTCCACTGCTGGACATAGGCTTCTCTTATGGCACACCAGTCAGTAGGGTCAATAGAACGAATGCGTATGTATTTAAATCCTTTAATGTTTGTTTGTATGTATTTCATGTAATCTTGACTTGTTTTAAGTGGCATCCTGAATGTCCTATAAAATAAAGATTTTTTTCTATTCTATTCTATTCCACTGAGCTCGGTATTCAGCTCTCCTCCTCCAACCCGCACTGTTACCTTACGAATATCATCACCTCACCTAGTTACTCCGAGGGGTGCTGTTTAAAAAAAAAACAACGGGTTGAACTCCGGGAGTTCCGGCAGAAGTGAAAACTTGAACGTATATAACTTCCTTGCGGTCCACTCTCCCTCCGTCTTACGAATTTTCAATCGAGTCACGTGTCCTGACACGAGTATTACATTTTTTACCCATACTTCAAAGTGCACAACGCCGCTAAAGAAGTTTTCACTTCAAAAACTTGCTTCCTATCCTACGCGAAATATAGTTTACTGTTAGCAAAATATTGATTAAATGTGTATTCTCTCCTCAGGTCCTAAACGTAATAATGTTCGAAGACTGCTGCAACCAGTGGTCAATGTCTCGCCCACTGCTGGGCCTAATTCTGCTAAACGAGCAACAGTTCGGGAGATTGCGTGAGGAGATGATCCAGCAGCAGCCGAGAGATAAGCAGCCGCAGCTGGCGCAGTGGTTCGCCGCGCTCATGCAGGGAATCGAACCCAATCTCCTCACTAAGAACCGGGACCGGTTAGTAGCCAGATACTGGTTTCTAAAGCGAATACGATACGCATAATAACTATAAATAAATGCAGAAATAGATTTAAACAAGTTACAGTACAATAATAACCGTTCGGAAATGTACCTTTGCGAATAGGCGTAGAGTCAGTAGGGTCAATAGAACGAATGCGTATGTATGTATTTAAATCATTTAATGTATGTTTTTATGTATTTCATGTAATCTTGACTTTTTAAGAGGCATCCTGAATGTCTTATAAAATAAGATTTTTTCTATTCTATTCTATTTCTAGACCTGTCATTCTCAAAGTGTGCTCCGCGGAACCCTAGGGCTCCACAAGGCCTCTGTATGGCTCCGCGACAAAACTAAAAGAATAGTATAGGTAATTAAACTCGTGCACGCATTGCATAGAATAAAAATATTTTTTTCCATTTAAATTGAATATGGAACTGCAATTGCCCGAACTTTCAGTCAGGAGCTTGCCCAACAGTCCAATTCGACCAGTTATTATAGTTAAGGGCTCCAAAAAATAAAATTAGTGTTCTAAAGGGGTCCGTCGCCAAAAAAGTTTGAGAACCGCTGCTCTAGACAATTAATTTTTCTTTTTATTTCCACTTATTTATCGTTTTGCCAAAAGCCCGCAAAAATAAGTCAATTTTAAACAGATAATAGTAACGTACTCTAATACCTTACATTTGTCCACAGATTCACCCAAAACCTGTCGATGTTCAGACGAGACATAAACGACCTCCTGAAAGGTACAGCCGTCAACACAAGTTCCTCCGCCAACGACATGATGACGTAACTGTAAGCCCACTCTAACTGTAAGCGTACTGTGTTGACTTGTGTACTGTGGCTTTTACGGTTCAACGTAGAATAGAGAAAGAGTTTATTTTTTTACAATGCAGTGATCGGAAATAGCTCTTATTATGTATATAAATTGTTGTTATAGCACAAAATCACATGTGGTGTAAGTATTTTTAAGAAATAAAAATTAATTTAAACTAATCAGCAAAGAGAACAAAATTCTACTAATATTTTTTGTCTCAAATCTTATTTTTATTTTAAAAATAAAACAAAAATAAGTAAGAAAAAATTCGATATTATAATGTCAAAAATTTATGACGCATTAAAGATTGACTAGCAAGTCAGAAATATTTATGGTGTTTCATCTAATTGAAATAAATGCAAATAAACTTTACTTTTCTTATTTCCTCGGCTACTGCATTGTAAACGTTGATCGATATTTTATGTGTAACTGGAGCCCCTTAAAACACTTGTTTGATTCAAGTGGGCTCACGTTAAACATTACTTAACACACGTATTTCGTAAATAACTAATAATTCTGCACCACATAATGAACATGACAGTAACAAAAAAAAACAAAACGGTAACAAATAAAACAAAGAAAGATAATTTAAAAATGTATGAGTCACTGACTTCAATCCCAACAACAGTTCGCACAAAGTAGATAATTAGTATTTTTTGTTGACTGCAATGCCTATTAGCAGACAACGACAAACGAAAATGTTTCTCATTTATTTAGATGATGTTCTGGTTTGTAGTATTTTTTTGTTTTTGTTGATTTTATTAAAAGCGCTGAATGATTTTCGATCGGTGAACATACATTAAAAAATACATAGAGTCGAACATAGAACCTCCTCCTTTTTTGAAGTCTGTTAAAAAAGTAACACTTTTCAACTAGAAACTTCAGGATTTAAGGTAGCGATCAGTCTACCAAACTAAACAACTATAAATGTATAAATTCTTAAAACTAAATTTTCATTCCCAATTTTCATTCCCGCGTTTCTAATTTGTATAAAAATATTTGTAAATGAAATACAGCACCATCTAGCGACAGGAAGAGGAAACCGTAAAAGTCACAAAACGCATAAATTTTTGACTATACATATATGATAATAAACGTTGTGTATTTTTAATGTATTCATTTAAGAAAAAATATCACAGAAGTCGAATACTAGCAGTGCCGTAGATTTTTTGTTATGGTTAATTAAGATAATTTACGTTTTGGATGACTTTAAATTGGCTTAAGACACTTTAGGGGGGGATTGTATGTATGAAATTGAAAAATTTTCCCATGGAACCCAAAGGAAACTAAAAAAATATATTTAACACACTATTATTAATTAATTGCATGAAAGGGGGCGGCCATTAATTATGTGAGGTGTTTAAAGGGGGGACGAAAATATCACGTAATTTTTTTACGGCAAAAAAAACAATGCAAAATTGCGAGAAAGCTGAGTATAATTAACTTAAACATGTTTTTGTAGTTATTCTTTAGACTAGCACACACGAGTTCTCGTGAACTGAATGAGAAGAATGAATATTTTAGTAAATGTAGTAGTTTTTTTTATTATTACTATTGTAAAAATGATGAGGCAATCTTTTTTTTCTTGTAAAAATTTCACCATAGGGGGTCGAAAAATAGCCAAAAACGCCTGACGTTATAAATAGAAAAAAGTTGTATGGAGAGACGAAATTTTTTTCACATTTCGACCATGTTTCTTGGGGAAAGTTGTTCAATTTAATGTGTTCATTCTCATCCTTAATGTTTGCTTACTAATTAAAAGTCACTCCTATATTTTTTTTAATTAAAAATGCACTTTTTCCACTGCGTTAGTGTATGTACGTATGTATGTATCCATTCCAGACTAACTGTCCAACGATTTGCAAACCTACAATGCTGTTGACAAACCTTGCTTACAAACTTCTTTTCATAGAAAGCCATTCATAAGTTTGTAAAACCAACTTATTTTTGCGGCCCGTTCAATGCAAATCAATGTAGAAATGTATGCAAAACCAGTTTCGTGTCCGCAAATATTCTTGTATTTAATGGACAGTTGGTTTGAAATGGTTGTTTATTTGTTCAAAACCAGGCATTCCTAGTTATTTGTACCAAATAAATTAAGAGATGATTAACTTTTTTACTATTTTGGAGCGGCCAAGAGTTGAGGAAATTTTATTGAGGAAGCTGACATAGTGCGATACGAAAATAGGATAGAAACGTTGCCCTAAATTTTGTATTATGACAGCCACCGTCGCCATTTTACTTTACACAGAATATAGTTTCACACATTTATCAGAATTTCGTTTATCAAACATATCCATTCACGACCTAAGTCTTTTACAAATTGCTAAATATTGTTCAGAAGTGAATTTTAAAAATACATCCTGAAAAAAAAAATTCCAATGTTTATTAGCAGCGCCGCCCAGTGGAGCATTTGAGTACTTTTTTAAATTTTCTCATTCGATGACATACAGCGCCATCTGTTGAAATCTTCTCAAAGGGCACACATTGATTTATAATTTATCGTGTATTATAAAAAAGAACTTTTAACCCTTTGATCACACTATGAATGAAGTCACTATGCGCTGTACGCCACGGAGAGAAAAATTAAGAAAATATTCTTAATACATAAACAATAACGAATCAAATTAAATACCATTATGGAAAGATTTTTAATAGATGACGTTGGCGAATGTGTCTTTTTTTGGCTGTCACGATTGGATTACTGTGGCCATAGACGTAGCCAGGGGGGGTTCGGGGGTTCAACCCCCCCCCCCTGAAATTTCAAAATCATGATGTTTTCCCTGCCCGTATCCATCTACGAAATACAATAAAGTAATATCGGCATTATGATGGCGTGGTTCCTCTTAATTTTGCGACCAGTTCTGAATCTGAAAAAGCTATTTGTATGTACTCGTCAGTGCTTCCCGAGAGAAGTACATCTTCTGACATAAAAATGTTATTTCATATACATTTCTGTTGTTTTAAAAATTCAAGCCAAAATTCTGGCTACGCCCGTGACTGTGGCGGTCGAAGGGTTAATACTTCTAACAAATCACTAAATAGATACGAACAACACAAACTAGTATTCGAGTATCCTTGTAACTAGTATTTCTAACTGATACTTTGTAAATCTCTTAGTTTAAGATGTTTGTTAATGCATCATACATAATTAATTAGTTGTATTGGTTATTTTTTTATCGTAAGCGTTATTTTTTTTGCCCAACCGTGGGACTGAATAGAATAAACAAGAAAAATAAAGCGTTAATGATTTGTGAAATATAACTAAGTATCAAACTAAATCATGTTTTTTTATTGTTTCACTCAATATTTTACATTTTGATTTCCAGTGGGTATGCAGGGTGTAAGAAACAGGTTAGCAAAAATTGAAACCCTGAACTCGACTATCTTTCTGAATGATTTTCCAGATAAATTTTCCAAACTTTTTAAATATTTTCTGCTTTAAAATTAATTTTTTTTACACTCCATTTTCCAATTAAAAAAAAACAATGATAACAGGGTAAAACACGAAAACCTGCAATGTTAGGAGGGCTGCACGTGCACATCAGCTTACCAAAAGCGTGCACTTTATGCGGTTCAATTCATTTATTCGTGAACAATAGTTATTGTGTGTGAATGTCTATAACTAAAACAAAAATAAAATACATGAACAGGCAAAAAAAGTTATTAAAAATTATAGTCACATTACAAAAAATAGAATAAAAACATTATAATAAAAAAATTAAATATTAAAAATTCGTCAACGCTATAGCAGCACTTTTCTATCAGAAGAGCTTTAAGTTTATTCTTAAAAGTGTCTTGTTTCGATAAAAGCGGTTTGGCAACGAAAATGGAGTAACCTGATGCGCTGGCCTCTGTACATCGCATTCATAGAGCGGGCGAGGGTATCACGCACGGGGCGCAGTTTGGCGCCTCATTGCCTAGCCCCCAAAGCAGGTAATGAACGAAAACTCCTTAACGTTTCTGGGAAAAAATATTTTCATAGTAAGGGATCATTCAACAATTACGTGATCACCGGAAGGGGGGGGGGGTCGGGTGTAGCCATGATTACGTCATCATTTTATAACTTTAATTAACGTATAGCGAAATGAAAAACTATCTATTTTATTGATTTAACTTTATAGTTCTTACCTTTTTGCATTTTTGACAAATGACACACCCTCTTCCCTAAGACCCATAGAAACATAACATAGGAGTCAGTGCTAATACAGCAAAAATTTTAAACACGGACGGATTACGTAATCAAGGCGAGGGGGGGGGTTAAAAGCAAAAGATTACGCTGTGATTACATGGGGGGGGGGGTTAAAAAACGGCCAAAAATGATCACGTAATTGTTGAACGATCCCTAATGGGTAGATTCCACCAATAAAGTATGATTTTTCAGGGAACAACATTTTAGTCTCAAAATTGAATTTCCAATAACGAATAAATAAAATCATGAAATGTAAGGAACATCTAAATAAAATATGACGCAATAAAAATGTGGTAATTTGACTGGCCAGACAGAAATATAGTGTTTCATATAATTTATCCTTTTCACCGCCAAAGTCTGATATATCAAGACAATTTTTTTATTTTATTTTTTACATTAATATCGTTCACCAAGCGTTCGCCATACGCCACGACATTCTTCTTCTTAGCGAGTCGATGGCAAGTAACTATAAAGTTGTGGGCCAGAACATTATATATTTTTTTAAAATTTTTTGATGTCGTGGCGTGTGGTGGGCGTTTTTGACGAAACTCTTGGCGCTAAAAGGGTTAAATAAATCTTATTTTTTATTTCCTCTCCTACTGCATTGTTAAACACACTTCTAGGTATCGTAAAGCTTGACCAAAAAGAGTAGAAATTAATAACTATAGCAACATCATCGTGTCGTCCCCTTTAAACCGTATCTATTTATTTGAAAGGGACGACACGATGATGTTGCTAGTTATCAATTTCTACACTTTTTGGTCAAGCTGTAACTATTGTCATAGCATTTCAATATATCTAAAAATATATAATTGCAGGTCAAGACTCACTCATCTACGCCCAGCCCAAAAGCTGTGGCACGAAAGTTCCTTTTATAACGTAGTCAAGGCAAGGGTTTTACGGAATTCCCATGGGAACGAAGTCCCGGGCATCCTGGCGAGTTCTAAATATAAATACGGTCAATTTCCCTCTTATTGATTCAGAAGTCTAAACTCTCAAGAGAGAGATCTCTGCGTAAGTTAGGGTAACTGTTAGTGTGTATTGAGCTTTAAAGACCGCTAAACAGATCCCAGGGCCGCCAGACCTTACTTATTTTCTCAGTAACCAAAAGTGTGGGAAAGAGTAGTGCTAATATGTACCATTAACATATGGCTACCTGCTAGCTTGGGCCGACGGCCAATATTCAGCTACCAGGTTTTAAAGGTTCTTCCAAAAATTACTCACTTGTCTTGAAGTCTGGCGACGTGGCGCGGCGATCAAAGCAACGTAAAATGAATCTTAATAGCTACGAAACAAAGGTCTTTTCGCAGAAGCACAATATACATCCGCCGCCTGAAGACGGAGCGACGGACGAAAAAAACCTTTGCTCCGTAGCTATTAAGAGGAGCGTCTCAGTTTGGACTAGCGTCTCAGTTGTTTTTCATGCTGTCTCGATGTCGACCACCCGCCTCAGACTTGTGCGAAAGGGACAATTGCAGTTTTCCGGCGAAATGCCGAGTTTTATTTCCAAAATTATGAGTTTAGGCGTCAATGAATTCCTACCCTAAAAACTTAATAAAATCGTACGTTTTTAGTCTCTATCGATTTGTAAGCGTATGAACGAGGTTTGTACGTTTTGTTTTTTTTAAAATTGCTCTTAGTTTTTCAACAGTCACCTCTTAAATGTTGATAATTTTTTGGCGAAAAATGCTGAATTTTAGTCTCAAATATCGTTTTCTCTACTAAAAATATCAAAAAAATCAAAACGTACGGACCTAGTTTTTAGTGTTCCTGACACAATACCAAAATTGCACAGGGATCCGTTGAAGTTTAGGGGATGGAATCCATTGACGCCGTTTGTATGGGGAAAAAACACTGAGACGATCCTCTTAAGATCCATTTCACGATGCTTTGACTGGCGCGCCAACGTATCTTGTGAAAAACAACGCCTAATAGACTAGCAAAAGAAAAAAACTCATTGCAATTCAATCTCTTTTAATCGCCTGCATCATCAACCCGCAGCGCTGACTTCGACTCAGTGCTGTCAAACTTATCGTTTCCACAAGCCGGCATCATGACTCCAACCCCCCAAAACAGCAGACCCAGACACACAATTACTGGGAAAAGCGACGATATAATAGGTACAGAAGCGAACAGCTCGGTAAATTCCCGTCTTGCTGCACTCGTGCCGTTAAGCGTGTCATTCAAGCCTGTGGCGTTGTCTCCTAAGTTTATAGGTAGAGGTAGAATAATTTCATCGCCTTTCGGCGCTTCTGTCGCTAGGTCTTCAGAGGTGTTGCCTTTCCTTTCTTTGCCTTTCGACATTAACCTGAACGTTCCGCGGTCGCTTGCTGTTTCATCAACTGCAATAGAAAATAACGATCTGTCATTCTGGTAGCGCCGCCATCATGGATTATTTTATCTCATAAAAGTCCGTGAAAATTGCCAAAGTAGCCTGTGACAGCTATTTTGGAGGACTACAAAAAGAGATAGAGAACGACTGAGGCATTTGAAATGTGGTGCTGGAGAAGAATGGAGAGGATACATTGGACGGAAAAGAAAACAAATGAAGACGTGATTGAATTAGTGAAAGGAAAGCGAAGTTTGTTGAGAACCATATAAAGAACAGAAGAGGGAAGATGATTGGACATTTGATACGACACGACCATTTTAAAAAAAACATCATAGAGTGAAAGATCGAGGGAAAAGAGGTAGGGGTAGGCGGAGCTATTTCGAGAAAATAAAAGAAGGTTGTGGTCGTGTCGTATCGAGAGGTCAAATCACTAGGACTTGAACCCACGAGACCTCTATCCTGCCGTGGTCACGTGACGCTTTCTCGTAATCTCATTGGTTGAAACAGTCACGTGACCACGAGATAACGCGTGAGATAATATGTCGTTGCGATCATCATAGCCCGGCAGGATTAGATTGGCGCTGACCGACACGCACGACGTAATGTGCTTAGTAAGGGAATGAGAAATTTCGCCGCTTGACTTGAAGGCACGATAGCTCAGTTGGTTAGAGCATCAGGAGATCTAAGTTTAAGTTCCATTCGCGCCGAACATGTTTCTTTCCTAAAAAAAATATTCAGATCAGAAAGATGGTCTGCATTCAGTGTTTTAATTTTTGCCAAGCTATCCCTTCCACCAGTTCCACCCTGCATATTTAAAAGAATCACTTTTTTTTACCAGTCCATATACGTCCCCACCGAGGGGCACGGGCCTCCCTTCGAAACACGAAGGGGATTTAGTCCATAGTCCACCACTCTGGCCCAATGCGGGTTGGTGGACCGCTCGTCTTTTCAGAATTTTCTTGGACGGGCGGGTTTCATCACGATGTTTTCCTTCACCGTTGAGCAAGTGATAATTAGAAATCCGTACATAAATCCGCAAAGATTTGAACCCACGACCTTCGGATTACAAGTCTGGCTCATTACCAACTTGGCTATCACCGCTTACTATCTTTAAAAACTTCAAAAGAATTACTTACTATCTTTAAAAACTTGTATGTTCCCTTCGTTTTCCACCAACCCCCTGTCAATCTGTGGGTCCCAGAGGACACTGGTGTCCGGAATGGTCACAGCCAATGCCCGTTCCGTTGGAGAAGTAGACTGCCTCTTGTAAGTCGACAAGTGGATGAGTATCTAAAGGCAGTTTGAAAAGGCTTTATAACTAACTAGCATCCCGCTCGGGACTTCGTTCCCGTGAGAATTCGGAAAAATTATGTAGCCTATGTTACTTAGGGATAATGTAGCATCCTAATGGTGAAAGAATTTTTTAAACCGGCCCTGTACTTTTTGAGCCTATTCATTACAAACATACAAAAATAGGTACAAATCTTTCCTCTTTATAATATTAGTGTAGATAATAATAATAAACGTTACACGCTCAAAGGCCCACACTAAGGTTTTCCCTTGTGTCGTGGGTCCCTCGGAACACACATAAAGACAAACACAAACACCCATGACCCGAGAACAAACATCTGCTTTTTACACAAATATTTGCCCCGACTGGGAATCGAACCCAGGACCCGTCGATCAAGAGGCGCGCCACTACCACTAGACCAAACTGGTCGTCAAACTAGTAGTTCGCGTCACTAAAGTTATTTTTAAAAGCCCATTAAACAGTGTTTTTTTAACTGGGACAGTATGGGGAAATCCAAAACCATAGAAGATACAGGGAAATTGCCTTGGAAACCATTTATTCTTTTTTTGTGAAAAAAAATTGACATAGTAATTTTTTTGGTCAAGCGTGAGTTGTCCATAGAAATTAGTCATTTTGAAAAAAAAATTTTTTGATGCGGATCGACTCAGTTTCATATAGGGAATATTTCATAGTATTGGAAGAAAAAAATCTGAGCAGCAGAAGTGAGTTTATTCTTTGCCATATCGTTCAGAAGGTGCGATAAGTCTTACCTTGTAATTTTCAATGCTAAGCTTGAGGTTGCCCATCTCTTTAGTTTCGAATCGGAGCGGCGAGCTGCTTTTATAGTACTGCTCGAATTTCTGAGTTGATAACTGAGGCTGAGCGACGATGAGATCGTGGTTCTCCGTTAGCCATTTTACGTCTGTAATGCAATCGAAAAATTTACAATACAATACAAAAAATATAAACGGTGTAAGACAGCTTAAGGCGACTACAGCACCCGATAAAAACAGCACACATAGGAATAGTGCCATCTCCGTCTCTCAACAGGCCTGGGCCGGCAGTGCGAACAGTGTCGATACACGAAGTTTACGGACTATGAAAGCGTGCGTGCGTAAAAACATGTTCGAAAGTTAGAAAAATGAGATTTATGGAAAGGTAACAGCTTAAATCGAAAAATGCGTTAACTACTAATCGAGAGTATTCAATCACGAACATTTTGATAGCTAGCTAATTCAAGTTCCTGTGTGCATTTTACTATCGTTTTTACAGCTTAAAAGATACACAATATTGGTATTTAGAGGTGACTTTGTGAGCTTTTTCTATCGAACCAAAAGTGCTGAATCATGTTTTCAGCAAACTACTTACTTATCTAGTTTATGTCCTGAATATTACCGTAGTATTTTTTTCTTCGATTTAATGCAGTGCGTCATGCTTATCTACGCATCATAAAATCGTAATTTAGGTGCTGTAGTCGCCTTAAGGAACGTACCCATACTATGTGACCCTTTTAGGGGGGAGGGGTTCGTGAAACATACCACACATGGTCACAGGGGGGGTTTTCGTCACGTAGATATTCTCAAGGAAAATCACGCGGTTTATCGAGCTATGTTCAAATCTTCTTCTTCGTATCGTGTAGGTATAGTCAAGTGTGTGGCGAACTTGGCTAACCCTGGTGTTAGAGTTTTCAAACCTTGGTTTTACTTTACTAGGTTTTAACGACTGTAGTCAATTGACAACAGCCGGGACCGACAGCTTAACGTGCCCTCCGAAGCACGGAAACGCTTGTGAAAAATTGCCACTTTGGTCACCCATCAGGTTCCGTGCCTCTGTGTACGTTGCTGAACCTCACTGATCGGTTGAGATCAGCAAGCGCCACTGGGCTACGAGCGGTTATATTTAACACAGGGCTTTAGGTAAATCTCTCTCAATCTCTCGGGTGGTTAATCAGTCCATGAAACTGAACAACTTCCCCAAGGAACATGGTCAAAATACGAAAAAAAAAATTGAGTTCCCATACAAACTTCATTAGCATATAGCGCATTTTGTATGGGAGATCGAATTTTTTTTCGTATTTTGACCTATTTTCCTTGGGGAAAGTTGTTCAGTTTCATGGACTGATTTAGCACCCGAGAGGTTGAAAGAGATTTACCTAAAGCCCTGTATATGACGCACAGCATTTAGCGCTTTTTAAACTCACAGGTGGCAGCATAGACGCACATATGGACGTCAGCTGATTTCAGTTTGACCACTTTAAGTAGATTTCTATATTTTTGGTAATTTCAGGTAGAGAAAACGATGATTTAATACTGAAAAATCGTTAAATACGAGACAATTTTCTTTAATTTAGTAAAAAAACGATTGAAAACCATATTTATGAAGTACTACGTGAAAACTATAGGGGGAGGCATAACTACGGGTATGGTAATGGTCACGTAGTATGGGTACATTCCCTTAGCAAATACTTAAATGGTGGAATGTACCTTCAACTATTGCTACAAGTGATTTATTCTACCGGAAACGTATAGAGCAGGCGTTATTGTTATTTACCAACTTTCGCCTTTCGCAATGTTTCGCGAAATTCCGCCCCGCGCGCAAGCTCACCACGCCCCACGCCGCTAATGCCATATACATTACTGGTTTTCGTGTTTTACACTGTACTATTGTTTTTTATTAAATTATTATAATTATTCCCACGGCGGTAACGAAGTCTCGGGCGGAAAGCTAGTGTTAATATAAGCATAAGGAAATAAAATGCCACTGGAAAATCATTTAAAACGATGCATAATGATCTGAATTTAGGGTTTCTGTTTTTGCTAAGCTATCCCTTAACAATTCACCATGTTATGAGTTTACGGCGCGCTTGTTTAGAATAGAATAGAATAGCATTTATTTGGGTGAATACAAGTTAAAAAAAGGTGTTACAATAATATATAAGTCAATGTATCCAGCCTGCTTGCAGGCGTGCAAATATTTGGTCTTACGTTAAATATATTAAATGTCAAAAATGTACTTAAATTTAATTTTTTTAGTCTAAATATTCCTGGACACTGTAGAAACATCTTTCATCCAACCAAACTGTCGATGCCTTTCAGAATTTACTAATTGGCAGACGTTTAATATAATCGGGTACTTTATTATATAGGACGGCGCGTGCGATACAAATCCTGCACACACGAGCGTGCAAGAATCGCGCGAAGGTTTAAAATAGAATTTACCTTCAAGATTCCAATCCCCTGGCTCAGTGGTGAAGGTGTATCGCAGCCAGTAGGACTTGCCCTTGCCGTACCTGCCCCAGGAGTCGAACAGTATGTCGTAGGTCAGCCGAGCCTCCGACTCCAGAGGCTTGCAGTCTCGCGGCTTGAGGACATACTCCTCCTCAACGTCTTTCAATAACTTGCCATCTGTGGGTTGTTAACTCTAAAATTATTTTTTGCTTATATTTAAAACGGCTGAACCAATTTTAATGATTTCCCAAGAAACGGTCACTACTTTAGTTTTTTTTTTAGGGTTCCGTACCCAAAAGGAAAAAACGGGACCCTATTACTAAGGTTCCGCTGTCCGTCCGTCCGTCCGTCTGTCACCGGCTGTATCTCATAAACCGTCATAGACAGTTGAAATTTTCACAGATGATGTATTTCGGTTGCTGCTATAACAACAGATACTAAAAAGTTTAAGGGGGCTCCCATACAACAAACGTGATTTTTTGCCGTTTTTATAGAGATAATGGTTTTTATAGAATCCGACTCGCACTCGGCCGTTGGCCGGTTTTACAGGTAATGGTACGGAACCCTTCGTGCGCGAGTCCGACTCACACTTGCCCGTTTTATTTTTAACTACGCACTTGTTCAGCATAGCTAACACGGGCCGCGACATACTCGCGCGTCACGACACTACAGTGACGGTAAAACGTCACTTTTATTGCGCGGCGCACCTTGCAAAGACTTGCTCGCTGTCTAGCGTTGTCATTCCGATACTTTTTTGACTTTTTACGTTATGCCTGAGCTGCTGAATTCAAGTTATAGCTTCTATTTTCTTGTGTGCAATCGTCGTTTTTCCAAAAGATTTTTATTATTTTTTATTATAAGATGGGTTAACTCTTGACCTCAATCTTGACCTAAGTCATAGATGAGGTCGACGATGGAGCGAGTTAACCCAGAAAATGCCTATTAAGGCACTGGTACTCCCACGCACCGACGGAACACAGCAAGCTGTTTGGCGTCGGACTTCGGTAGGAGGATGGTCGCGAACCAGACGGTCCTTTACAGAGCCTACCACACCGCATGAGACCATAGGATGCCACCTCAGATTCAGAACAAAGGTTTCGTTGCCTGGGGTGGATTCTAGGAGGCAGGTCTCATATGCCACGTTTATAAACCCCCAGTCGGGGCAAACATTTGTGTAAAAAGCAGATGTTTGTTCTCGGGTCATGGGTGTTTATGTGTATTCCGAGGGACCCACGACACAAAGGAAAACCTTAGTGTGGGCCTTTGAGTGTGTAGGGTTTATTATTATTATTTATTTATTTATAAACGAAAATTCTAGGGTTATTAGATGAAACCCTCGCGTCCCTCTTACTGACTTTTACAATATGCCTGGAAAGAGTAGACAGCTGGTACATTGTAAGGTTTTCTTTCACTGAATTTTGAGAATAACACCACCCCATCTCTTTCCGTGGGTGTCGTAAGAGGCAACTAAGGAAACACAAATGAGACCTGCCTCCTAGTAATCCATCCCAGGCAACGACACTTCACTTTTTTCTGAATCTGAGGTGTCGTCCTATGGTCTCATGCGGTGTGGTCTCTGTAAAGGGCTGTCTGGTTCACGACCCCTCCTACCGAATTCCGACGCCAAACAGCTTGCTGTGTTCCGCCGGTGCGTGGGAGTACCAGTGCCTTTACAGGCATTTTCTGGGTTAACTCGCTCCATCGTCGAACTCATCTTTGACCTTGTGGTCAAGATTGAGGTCAAGAGTTAACCCATCTTATAATAAAGAAAATTAAAAATTGGAATTATTCAACTGTTACCAGTGAAAGACATTATTTGTACACTACATAGTTTCACTTTTTTGGCTAATATTTTTATGCGACCGGTTTAGATTACATCGTCTGCAGGCGTGTCATCTTTCAGTGTCAAAAATAAGTGGAACTATGTAGTGTCAAAATCATGTCTTCCATTGATAATTATATGGAGTTCCATGAAGAAGCAACAACACAAAGTAAAAACTACATTATTCAATTGTTCCTTACGATGAAACTCGAAGACGCCTCGGCCGCACTCAAGAAGGTACCAACTCTTCCTGGTGGCTTCCAGCACGGCTGCCCTCCTGGAGTCAGTCTTCAAGATCACCGGATTTGTTATCCCCGTGTACAGGGCTACTAAGGGACCTTGAAGAATACACAAATAGTTTTAGGGAAAGGAAAATGTTCAGTGCGAATGGGACTTGAACCCACGACCCCAGGATTAGATCTCCTGGTGCTCTGACCAAGTGACCAACTAAGATATCGTGCCTTCAAGGGCTTCAAGTCACGCCTAATCCATATAAATTCGTATTTACGGATTTCTCATTGATTATCACTTGCTCGACGGTGACGGAAAACATCGTGATGAAACGCGCGGTCCACCAACCCGCATTGGACCAGCGTGGTGGACTATAGCCTAATTCCCTTCGTGTTTAGAAGGGAGGCCCGTGCCCCTTGGTGGGAACGTGATGACTTGTAAAAATGGTATAGGAATACCTTTCAAAAGACTTTGGAATGCGAAAAATACTCCTTTCAAAATAGCGTCGTGACGCCTCAACGTTTCTGATCGACTTTCATTAACAGTATCATCAAAATATATATAAATAAATTTATAATTCTCGTCCGTTAATCGGAATTTTGTCGTTGAATTTTTTAAAGTAAATGTGTTGAAATCCGCCGGCTTAAAACGGTTTTTTAAGTAACTGTAAGGCTGGAATACGTTAAGGAAGAATTTCGCCTTATCGTCTTTGAGACTTTGCTTTAAATTCGTGAACGGAGTCCCTTTTTCGTCTTTTATGGTTATATCTTCCATGCACAGCTGTTTTTCTATGAAAAAAACAACGCAGCCGCTCAGTAGCTCTATTTGGTCAGAAATTTCTGTGAAATCTTCCTTCGTTGTTGGTGTGAATGCTTTTTTTTGAGACGGTATAATATTGTCAAGCAGGCCATTATCAAGCACAAAAACAGGAATATGGTCCAATGCTATAGCGTACTCTAATATCGCGAGAAAAGCTGCTGAAATTGCAACACAAAACATTATTACTTGTATTTGCTTATTTCTTTAACTTAAAAGGAAATAAGAATAATTGAAAACATCTTTTGATGACTGTTCTATCGGTTCGCCGAATTCGTTTCTTCGAATTTTTTTCACTACCAACTTTTCTTTTTTGTTTTATTAGTACGAAAAATAAAGGTTTTGATATTATCCATGAGTCAGTAATAAAATGCATTTGTTTTTAGGGTTCCGTAGTAATCTACGAACCCTTATAGTTTCGCCATGTCCGTCTGTCCGTCTGTCCGCAGGTTTCCTAAGAAACCCTTGGTACTACAGAGCTGAAACTAAGCATGAATATATATATGAATCACGCCGACAGAACTGTAGAGTAAAATCTTGTAAAAAAAATTTTTTTCGGGTGTCTCCCATAGACGTGAAAGGGCGATGAATTTTTTTTTCTCGCCAATATCATTGAATGGGGTGTCATAGGATAGCATTTTAAAAGATAGAAGGGGTTTACAAAGAACTTTTTTCGATTCAGCACTCCGTTTGCGAAATATAAATTTTTAAAGTGAAAATTTTTGTCAAACACAAGTGTCCCCCCTCCCCTTATACCTGCTAAACGGTTGTTTCTAAAAATGTGAAAAAATTCACGTTGGTAGAATATACAACGAAATTTAAAGGAAAACTATCACACATAAGTTGGTCCTTCAAGTTTGCGAGTAATATTCGACCAAGTGCCAAACACTGTTGGGATTAATAAGAATGTATTTGAACCATGCTGCTACGGAACCCTACAATGCGCGTGGCTCGACACGCTCTTAGCCGGTTTTTTTTTCTTCTTGCATTTGTGTTTCAGGAAACTTCGTGTATCGAAATTCCAGAAACACAACAAAAAAGTATGTAAGTAGGTACTTAATTCTACAAGGTGTTTTAAAAAAAAACCAAAAAAAAAAAAATTCTAAAATTTAATTTTAAAAGTGAAATAGTCGCAACTCTAGTAATCAGTTGCACGGTTTGACGTCTTTCAAAATGATAGTTTCATATAATTAATATGACATACTTGTCATATTTGTAATAGAGCTGCGCAATAAGTTAAATTTTAATTAAATTTGAATTATTATTTTTTTGGGTTGTTTTGAAACACCTTGTATATTGAAATTATTGCCAACGATAAATCAAGTAAGTAACAGACATGAAAATTAAATACGCTTGCCGAAGCGTATATGGAAAGTAGGTATACAAATACAAAGACCGTACGCACAGGTAGGGATTGAATGCAATTGTAATAAGCATATTTATTTTTAGAAACTATTCATGGTTACCTATTACGCTCTTATCGCGTATATTTTCTAATAAAGTACGCTAGCATTTGGTGCAAAAAATACTGCATGCTACCAAGTCGTTTTGATTTATTCCTTTCTCTTTTTTAAGCACTGAACCTATTTTAGAGTTAGGTTAGGTTTTTTTACGGTGAAATTATTCACCATAAAAAAACGTGGAAAACTGATCACTTCTATTTGACTTTCCATCAACGCCTGTCGTGTCAGAGTATGCGGAACGCCCAAAACTTTTAAGAACGTTAAATCTAAATGCAACAAAGTTTTATGGGATAAGTATTCGATAAAGTTACCGAAGCAGAGTATGGCTAGCTTCGAGCGAAAGAACAATATCAAAATAATTTGTAATTTTATAGTTAAAGACATACGTATTTATGAAATAAAATCTTAAGAATAAAACAAAATAACTAAAACATAGCGTTTCAAAATATAACTAAAATTGTTATATTGTATTTTTAACATATTTTAAAATGAAAGAAATAATCTATGAAAAAGTTCAAAGAAATACTTCGTCGGAGAAAAGTAAATAGTGGTCTTGGCGGGGGCCGGTGTGTAAGAAAATAATAAATAAAGTTTCTTTGAACGAACGAATTAAATTCAAAACCATTTCGAGGAAACGAAACTCGGTGAAACATATTTCGGCAAAGTTATAGCTTATGGTTTTGGCAGATCAAATAAGACAAATCTGCCTCAATTGTTTATTGTTAAAACAATTTCAATAATTGAAAGAAAGAGATTGCCAGTATGACATAAGTAAATTTAATTCAGAGTTCCTTATGTAATATTTCTCTCTTCTGTTTATAAAGAGGTAAGAAAAACAACATAAGCTCACGCCTGTTATCCCTAATGGGGTAGGCAGACCATCAGTGGTTCTAGCACCTCTTGATGCCACTTTTGACATAAATTGTAGGGGCTTTCAGATGGAACATGTTGAAGAATGATGAGAGGTAACAAATTAAACAAATAATTCATTAACTTTGAAATTGAAAAAAATGTTTTAACCCCGTCAAATAATCGCCTATAACTCTGAAACAGTTGAACCGATTTTGATCAAATATTTATAGCTATGAGCAGTCGCAATCAGGTCAGCTTTCAAACAAAAAAACCGCATCGAAATCGTTACCATCGAATCGGCTTATTATTTTAGGAGCTACCATGCCACAGACAGATACACAGGCATACAATACACATGTCAAACTTATGAGACCCCTCTTTTTTGTCTGGGGTTAATAAAACCCATACCCTCAAACGCCTACATCAAGGTTTTTCCTTGAAACGTGAGTCCTTTGCGACACATACACAGACACTCAGGAGACGTATTTTTGAAACGATAGAATTCCAATTCGCATACGAATTGACCAGATTTGTATGCGATTCTCATGCGAATCTTGTCAATTCATATGCGAATTGGAATTTTATCGTTTCTAAAATACGTCTCCATATCCGAGAACAAACATCTGCTTTTTACCCAAACGTTTACCCCGAACGGGAGCGGAATTCAGAGGCTGTTTTACTAGCCACTGGACCAAATCGATGACATTTATTGACAACATCAATATTCTAATTTTATTGAAAAACACAAGTATCTACAAATAAAAAACAAAATACAAAATAAATACAAATCAAACTAAACAAATATCTTTGAATTATAGTTAAGCTGAAATTGTGTAATTAGACTTTTATTGAATGACTAAGCCAGTGGTTCTTAACCTTTTTAATATTGTTACCCCTGTAACCTATGAGGAAAACTGATTCCCCCCCCCCCCTTTAAAATGTTATCAAATCAAACAATACAAGCAATGTATTTATCTTTTATTTTTGAGAAAAACTCTTTTTCTTTTTGTGTTCTCTATTTGGTACCTCTGTGTGGTGCAAAAGAGAATTAAATTTAAAAACAGTAAAAAAAAATTTTTGTACGCATTTTAGAGAAATAAACAAATATTTATTTATTTATTGTACACTTTTTTATTTATAACTTAACTTCAATCATGACCAAGGTCATAGATGAGGTCGACGATGGAGCAAGTTAACCCAGAAAATGCCTATTAAGGCACTGGTACTCCTACGCACCGACGGAACACAGCAAGCTGTTTGGCGTCGGACTTCGGTAGGAGGCTGGTCGCGAAACAGACGGCCCTTTACAGAGCCTAACCACACCTCATGAGACCATAGGACGACACCTCAGATTCGAAACAATTTGAGCTGCCTAAGATGGGTTGATAAGAAGAGATGGGTTGGTGTTATTCTCAACCGATCACCTAACGGCACGAAATGAAAATAAAAACAGATACAACGAGTCAAGATTGAGATCTTTACAATTATTTTTCGCCGATTGCTGATGGACCAGATGCAGAAAGCAGTCCTGCTCGATAATAAATAAATAAATAATAATAAACGCTACACACTCAAAAGCCCACACTAAGGTTGTACTGTTTAGTACATAATATAGATTGAAGTTATCAAGTTGAAGTTAAGTTAGTTGGATGTTGATGTTGGTGAGAGCACAGGAGAAAGTCGATCACAACCGTAATTAGTTTATTGTTATTATCATAAGTGTACAAAAATGTAGGATAGCGACCTCTCACTCCGAGTTAAAAATGCACTCTGTCTTTATTTGGTAAGAATAGAAAAATGCTGCGTTGGCTAAGTGTAAATGTGGGTCAATTGGTACGCGCGACCGCACTGCGCGTGGAAGTAATAAATGTATGGTGTTGAACCATACAAAGGTTTTCCCTTGTGTCGCAGATCCCTTGGAACACACAAAAAGACGGACACGAACATCCATGACCCGAAAACAAACTGCTTTTTGCACAAATATTTGCCCCGACTGGGAATAAAACCCAGGACCCGCCGATCAAGAGGCAGCGTCACTAGCACTACCACTCGACAAAACCAAAATGCCAAGATGGTTCACCGATTTCTTTCACAATCGCCCTAGAATCCTAATGGCCAATTGTTGCCGGCCTCGCCTGGGTTCTTCTTCCTGCCAACCTCTCCTTCAGAGGGAGTGATAGAGTATTAGTTTCTGGATAATACTGTTAAGTTTTTATTTTAATTTCATTCGTAATGTTTAAGACTTTCTTGCTGTTCCACAAAATGTAACCATGCTGTAAACACATCCTGTTGTAACTCAATCTAGTTAAAAACCTATACACCACTAGCATATAAGGATTGTTTTCTGTTATGTGTTTCGGATAATTAAATAAATAATAATAAAAAATAGTTAATCGGGGAGATACAACAGTCGTCAGTATACAAATTTAATATGTCATTTTTATAACAAATTTAATTATAAAAATGACATATTGTGTTGCTTCACGAAACGGATTGTCAGCACTAGAATTAAAGCGGCGAATGAGACCTCTAGTCGGTTCGTGAGAGGCAGAGCTGTAATTGTGACGGACTAATAAAAATCCTAAAAAATTCAATAATTTAAAACCTTTTCCTTTTTATATGCTCTTATATCGATCAAAATTACCAAGATTTAAAGAAAGGAAACTAGTGAAAAAATTTCTTCAAGGTTGAAGAACCTCCTAGCGCGGTTTCGATTCGCACTTGACCGTCTTTTGGACATAAAAAGCGTACAGTCTTCTTTGTCAAAAAAATGTATTTGAAAAAAAATTGTCTTCTTTTTCTTTAGAACACTTCAAAAAATTGAAAATGACAGCTCTGGGGTTCCATGGAAAACACTATCTCATTCCGATGGCATCTTTTGAGATAGTCGGAACAAATTAATCTCTAGGCCATGTAATTTTTTTTAATAATGGATATCGGAATCTAAGTCAAAATTTTCCAGTGAAAATGTTAAGAAATACGTTACTTAACTTGAAGAAGGCTTGTATTGCGACGTTACCAAGAATATGGCGTGGACACATTGTAAAATGTAACTCAAGGTTTCAGAAAGGTAAGAGTTTTGATTTTAACTAAGTGTTACCCGTGTCCTCTTTATCCGCCTTGCGAATCTCTGCTACAAGTCATCCTAACCAGAGTTCGCAGCCGTAATGAGGACACTGCTTTGCTCAAATGACGCCGCCAGAAGCCCATATCACGGTCATTCAAGCCCAAAACTAATAGCTCAACATGCAACGGCAAGTGATTTCGGTTTCATAAGGCGGGGTCATTAAAATGTTCCTGTGTCAAATAAGTGTATAATACGAAGTGCTCTGTTGACCTGGGTCTTTTCGGCCTTAATGCCGGCTTTCGTAGTGCAAATAGGTAACCTGGAGTGCTGCTTTCCGTACAAATACTGTACCCAACGTGTGAAACTTGAAACGTCAGTTTTATTCACGTCTTTCAGTGAACATCACATTGTCGAGAAGCTATCGTAAAGCTGTCCTAATGTGCTCTCCCATAGCACTTCACACCAATCTGCTTTAGCTCCGTATTGTTGATTCGACACCGGCAGTGCAAAGCCAATAATTCATAACGGCCTAATCGTAACATGAGCAGCTGATTGGCAATGACAGATGACATTCAGCTAGTCAGCTGATTGGCAATGACAGATGACATTTGGCTAGGTGGTATTCTAGGAACATCCGTCATAAAATGGGGCCTCAACAAATGTATGCGATCAGCTGATTGCCAATGTAAGTTCTCATTTTCGCCACCTGAACGGATTACTAGTCACCAGTAACATTCCTGCTATGGAGTGGCCATCGTCCTGTTCTAACCATTTCTAGTTACATTCTGCTATACCATTAACCAGTTGGTCAACGTTTATTGCTTTTGAATAAAGCTAAGGTCTCTGCCACTGTGGGCCTCTGCCTCTGTTGACGCGCCTCTGTGGTCGGGCCTCTGCCTCTGTTGACGCGCCTCTGTGGTCGGGCCTCTGCCTCTGTTGACGCGCCTCTGTGGTCGGGCCTCTGCCTCTGTTGACGCGCCTCTGTGGTCGGGCCTCTGCCTCGTTGACGCGCCTCTGTGGTCGGGCCTCTGCCTCTGTTGACGCGCCTCTGTGGTCGGGCCTCTGCCTCGTTGACGCGCCTCTGTGGTCGGGCCTCTGCCTCGTTGACGCGCCTCTGTGGTCGGGCCTCTGCCTCGTTGACGCGCCTCTGTGGTCGGGCCTCTGCCTCTGTTGACGCGCCTCTGTGGTCGGGCCTCTGCCTCGTTGACGCGCCTCTGTGGTCGGGCCTCTGCCTCGTTGACGCGCCTCTGTGGTCGGGCCTCTGCCTCGTTGACGCGCCTCTGTGGTCGGGCCTCTGCCTCTGTTGACGCGCCTCTGTGGTCGGGCCTCTGCCTCTGTTGACGCGCCTGTGGTCGGGCCTCTGCCTCGTTGACGCGCCTCTATGGTCGGGCCTCTGCCTCGTTGACGCGCCTGTGGTCGGGCCTCTGCCTCGTTGACGCGCCTGTGGTCGGGCCTCTGCCTCTGTGGTCGGGCCTCTGCCTCTGTTGACGCGCCTCTGTGGTCGGGCCTCTGCCTCTGTTGACGCGCCTCTGTGGTCGGGCCTCTGCCTCGTTGACGCGCCTCTGTGGTCGGGCCTCTGCCTCGTTGACGCGCCTGTGGTCGGGCCTCTGCCTCTGTGGTCGGGCCTCTGCCTCTGTGGTCGGGCCTCTGTGGTCGGGCCTCTGCCTCTGTTGACGCGCCTCTGTGGTCGGGCCTCTGCCTCGTTGACGCGCCTGTGGTCGGGCCTCTGCCTCGTTGACGCGCCTGTGGTCGGGCCTCTGCCTCGTTGACGCGCCTGTGGTCGGGCCTCTGCCTCGTTGACGCGCCTGTGGTCGGGCCTCTGCCTCTGTGGTCGGGCCTCTGCCTCGATGACGCGCCTCTGTGGTCGGGCCTCTGCCTCGATGACGCGCCTCTGTGGTCGGGCCTCTGCCTCGTTGACGCGCCTCTGTGGTCGGGCCTCTGCCTCGTTGACGCGCCTCTGTGGTCGGGCCTCTGCCTCGTTGACGCGCCTCTGTGGTCGGGCCTCTGCCTCGTTGACGCGCCTCTGTGGTCGGGCCTCTGCCTCGTTGACGCGCCTCTGTGGTCGGGCCTCTGCCTCGTTGACGCGCCTGTGGTCGGGCCTCTGCCTCGTTGACGCGCCTGTGGTCGGGCCTCTGCCTCTGTGGTCGGGCCTCTGCCTCTGTGGTCGGGCCTCTGTGGTCGGGCCTCTGCCTCTGTTGACGCGCCTCTGTGGTCGGGCCTCTGCCTCGTTGACGCGCCTGTGGTCGGGCCTCTGCCTCGTTGACGCGCCTGTGGTCGGGCCTCTGCCTCGTTGACGCGCCTGTGGTCGGGCCTCTGCCTCTGTGGTCGGGCCTCTGCCTCGTTGACGCGCCTCTGTGGTCGGGCCTCTGCCTCGTTGACGCGCCTCTGTGGTCGGGCCTCTGCCTCGTTGACGCGCCTCTGTGGTCGGGCCTCTGCCTCGTTGACGCGCCTCTGTGGTCGGGCCTCTGCCTCGTTGACGCGCCTCTGTGGTCGGGCCTCTGCCTCGTTGACGCGCCTCTGTGGTCGGGCCTCTGCCTCTGTTGACGCGCCTCTGTGGTCGGGCCTCTGCCTCTGTTGACGCGCCTCTGTGGTCGGGCCTCTGCCTCTGTTGACGCGCCTCTGTGGTCGGGCCTCTGCCTCGCCTCTGTGGTCGGGCCTCTGCCTCTGTTGACGCGCCTCTGTGGTCGGGCCTCTGCCTCTGTTGACGCGCCTCTGTGGTCGGGCCTCTGCCTCTGTTGACGCGCCTCTGTGGTCGGGCCTCTGCCTCGATGACGCGCCTCTGTGGTCGGGCCTCTGCCTCGTTGACGCGCCTCTGTGGTCGGGCCTCTGCCTCGTTGACGCGCCTCTGTGGTCGGGCCTCTGCCTCGTTGACGCGCCTCTGTGGTCGGGCCTCTGCCTCTGTTGACGCGCCTCTGTGGTCGGGCCTCTGCCTCTGTTGACGCGCCTCTGTGGTCGGGCCTCTGCCTCTGTTGACGCGCCTCTGTGGTCGGGCCTCTGCCTCTGTTGACGCGCCTCTGTGGTCGGGCCTCTGCCTCTGTTGACGCGCCTCTGTGGTCGGGCCTCTGCCTCTGTTGACGCGCCTCTGTGGTCGGGCCTCTGCCTCTGTTGACGCGCCTCTGTGGTCGGGCCTCTGCCTCGCCTCTGTGGTCGGGCCTCTGCCTCTGTTGACGCGCCTCTGTGGTCGGGCCTCTGCCTCGCCTCTGTGGTCGGGCCTCTGCCTCGTTGACGCGCCTCTGTGGTCGGGCCTCTGCCTCGTTGACGCGCCTCTGTGTCGGGCCTCTGCCTCGTTGACGCGCCTCTGTGGTCGGGCCTCTGCCTCGTTGACGCGCCTCTGTGGTCGGGCCTCTGCCTCGTTGACGCGCCTCTGTGGTCGGGCCTCTGCCTCGTTGACGCGCCTCTGTGGTCGGGCCTCTGCCTCGTTGACGCGCCTCTGTGGTCGGGCCTCTGCCTCGTTGACGCGCCTCTGTGGTCGGGCCTCTGCCTCGTTGACGCGCCTCTGTGGTCGGGCCTCTGCCTCGTTGACGCGCCTCTGTGGTCGGGCCTCTGCCTCGTTGACGCGCCTCTGTGGTCGGGCCTCTGCCTCGTTGACGCGCCTCTGTGGTCGGGCCTCTGCCTCGTTGACGCGCCTCTGTGGTCGGGCCTCTGCCTCGTTGACGCGCCTCTGTGGTCGGGCCTCTGCCTCGTTGACGCGCCTCTGTGGTCGGGCCTCTGCCTCGTTGACGCGCCTCTGTGGTCGGGCCTCTGCCTCGTTGACGCGCCTCTGTGGTCGGGCCTCTGCCTCGTTGACGCGCCTCTGTGGTCGGGCCTCTGCCTCGTTGACGCGCCTCTGTGGTCGGGCCTCTGCCTCGTTGACGCGCCTCTGTGGTCGGGCCTCTGCCTCGTTGACGCGCCTCTGTGGTCGGGCCTCTGCCTCGTTGACGCGCCTCTGTGGTCGGGCCTCTGCCTCGTTGACGCGCCTCTGTGGTCGGGCCTCTGCCTCGTTGACGCGCCTCTGTGGTCGGGCCTCTGCCTCGTTGACGCGCCTCTGTGGTCGGGCCTCGTGGTCCCTCTGGGCCTGTGGTCCCTCTGGGCCTGTGGTCCCTCTGGGCCTGTGGTCCCTCTGGGCCTGTGGTCCCTCTGGGCCTGTGGTCCCTCTGGGCCTGTGGTCCCTCTGGGCCTGTGGTCCCTCTGGGCCTGTGGTCCCTCTGGGCCTGTGGTCCCTCTGGGCCTGTGGTCCCTCTGGGCCTGTGGTCCCTCTGGGCCTGTGGTCCCTCTGGGCCTGTGGTCCCTCTGGGCCTGTGGTCCCTCGTGGTCCCTCTGTCTTTGAAATTAGGAAGCTAACAATGTTTTCTTTCTTTGCAGTGCCGTGCTTGTGCTCGTCTTCGGCGAAGAACTCGAAATCGCCTAAAGATGTCGCGAAGTGCAAGCGCATCATCGACTATATCTTCAACAACGGGGACTTCCCCACGGGTGACATTAAGGGCCTCCCGAATAAGGAGCTAGCCCAGTTTATAGCCCTCAAAGGCAAACTAGGTCACCCGAAAGCAAACAAACATGTCCTCAGGGCTAATAGACGCTCTCTGCGAACAAACGCAGGGGCTGTCACTACTGGGACTCGGGATAGGCAGCATAGCCTTAACGCCACTGCTTCTGAGGGTGCTCAGTCGCTAGAGCAAAAGATACAGAAATTGAGAGAGATAGCTCCAGTCGAGGCTGATAAGGTAGAAAAATATCTTAGCAGATTCTACGACTCTACAAACTATGAAGCGAAACGGCAAGTCGCTATCACTTTTATTGACGACACTACCAGGATAGAACTGCTAAAGGAAATAAACAAGGACCACTTCACACAGAAGGCTTATCTTGATGATCCACCTCTCGTTGAAAATGGAGCAGAGGTCCTTAGTGAACCTAAAGTTTTAAATCACAGCATTAAAGCTGCCCAGCCCAACTTTACAACAAAGAAGGAAGAGGAACATTTAGCCCAGAAGATCGAGAAGATAGAAGATCCTCCCCTTGTTGAAGCTGGAGAGACTGCCGAAGTATCGAGCGAGCCCAAGATCATGTCTCACGGTGTGATTAATAAGCCGGCTATATTTACACTACCGAAGAATAAAGAGCCCAGTTTCATCTTCAAGTTCCGTAAAGATGCAAAAGTCTTCGCAATACCGGCGCAGAAGGCAACTGACAAGGTTCCTTTAAGCTTTGTTAAGGCAGACAAAGATGCAAAGGAGGCCGAGAATCTTAAGAAGCTCGCCGCGTTTGCACCACCAAATAAGGAAAATGAAGAAATCGTACAAAAGATTGAACAATTGCTGAAGGAACCCTCCATTAACATTAAGAAAGTTACGGAAGCGGAGAAAGTCCAAGCAGAGCCGCAAGTTCAACAAAATAAACCATTGTGGATGAATATTAACCGTGTGGAGGTGGATAATCTCCCTGCTTACTCTATCGCAGCTAAGCCTCTTTTTAGGGATAAACCTCCAAAGATAGATGAGGATCTATTTAAACGTAACATCATTTTCGGAACGAGTGCAGCCGAAAGTAAAGTCACTAAGAAATACAGTAGATTTGGTAGGCATCAAAGACCGTGCACACCAATGTTTAACACTCCTAAACACATAGTCGAAACCGAGCAGAGAATAGCACAATCGTCACATCTCACTCCACTTTTGCTGACCTCGGGCAGTGATCCGTTGAAAAGGGGCAGTGATATAGGTGGCAGCTCGTCGGTTTCTCCTAGCTCCACTACTGAACCTGTACAAAACCCTCGCAGCTTGGAAGAGGAGCTTAAAAACTGGGATGAATCTCAGACAATTAAGCATGAAGAAGAGGGTGACGAAGGTGACTACTTCAAAGCACTTGAGAAGCCAGATGGAAAGCCACTTCTACAATTCAAGCAAATCAAGCACAAAATAAAGCAAGCAATTGTTTCAAAAACTGCACCTTTTATGGAAACTCCTGTTGTCTCAATGCATACGGGAGCAGGGGAAATGAACACCAGCTCATCAAAGCAGGACCAAAATCCTATTCAAAATAATCAGAGCCCAGCCATTAACGCGATACAAACGCAGGGAGTGAACTTAATACAGGATAAGGTGCTGCAAAACCAATTGTGGGCTGGTCAACGAAAATCCGAATCGCAGTATTTCCTACCATTGACGACCAACTGGGTCTCGGCGTCCCAGAATGCTACATCAACACCGCAATCGCATAAATACTTTTTACCATTAAGTAAAATTCAACATTCTCCAACAGTAAATACTCTACACACACACACTTATCTTACATCAAAAGACGCGCCTTTAGACCCGCCTGAAACACTCGTACCGGCATCATTCCCTTCTAAAGAGTGTCCACAGGCGATACAGGAACCGCAATCTGAAAGTAAAGTTGTCCTCATGTCGGAGATGAAATCTGATGGAGACAGCCTTCTTAATTCCGGTGGTGTAAGATCCTATAAAACGGATTCGGCGGAAAGTACATGGAAAAGAATACAAGACAAATTCAAGGAAAATACTTTTGGATTCAATGTTTTGAAACAGCTCTCAAAACCTATAGCTACAAAGGCGGAGTCGTCTAAAGCTAATACTGAAACAGCTGAGAAAGTGGATATTACGCAGCCTGCTAGCACACAGCCTGCTAGCACACAGCCTGCTAGCACGCAGCCTGCTGACACACAGCCTGCTAGCGCACAGCCTGATAGTATACAGCCTGCTAAGTCTGATAAATGGAAGTTTTTCAACATCGTGCGCGCAAACGAACCGGCAAAGGACATTTGCAATTCCAAAGATGAGAGACCTGCAATTTCTACAATAGTGCCTACGGGAAGACTTCAAGTTGACCATGAAGATCTCTACGGTGATCAACACGCTGGTTTGCAATCTGGAAAACAGCCCGTGACTGAAATAGAAGCTGAAAGACCTCTTGCCAAGATTACTGAGGAATCGGATGGTCCTCCCTTTCTACGAGACATCAGTACACCTTTTGAGAATAAAGGACTAGAAAGTATCAGAAAGACATTAATTTCTAAAGTGAAAGCGGAAGACAGACCATTTAGTCGTATAGAGCGTCATTCATCGGGATCCAGCGGTGGAGATCCTCCTAGCTTGTTGAAATCTGTGAAGCTTGATTCTCAGGACGTTATGGCGGCGGGATATGAATCTGACCCAAACACAAAATTTGTACCAGATGTGGAATTGCAACCTGTGATACAGGACGATGACGACGATGAATTAAAGAAAACTGGTGAAAAGGCAAAGAGTAATTTGCCAATTGGGCCTTTGCCAAATTTACAAAATAGCAAACTTAATCAACTGCTACAAATGTATAAGATCAAACAAGATGTGGATCGGCAAAATGAGCATCTCCAAGTCATAGAAAACCCCAGTTTAGATGATTTATCAGAATGCATGGTAATGGTTCCTGCCGACTGCGCCATAGCGACTAAACCTGCGATGCCAGCAGCTAAAAAGCCTAAAAGACCGAAGTTCTGTCCAGTTCAGGCAAAGAGATGCCGTAGGCGCAAGCGCAGGAAGTGCAAGAGGCGTAAGCGCAAGAAGTGCAGAAGGAAGAAGAGGAGGAAGTGCAAGCGCAGGAAGCGCAAGTGCAAGAGGAGGAGGAAGAAGAAGAAGTGCAAGCGTAGAAAGCGCAGGAGGAAATGCAAACGTAAGAAGAGGAGGAGGAAATGCAAGCGTAAGAAGAGGAGGAAGTGCAAAAGGAGGAAGAAGAGGAAGTGTAAGCGTAGGAGGAAGAAGAGGAAATGCAGGAGGAAGAAGAGGAAGTGCAGGAGGAAGAAGAGGAAGTGCAAGCGTAAGAAGAGGAAGTGCAAGCGTAAGAAGAGGAAGTGCAAGCGCGCGAAGCCTAAATGCAAGCCTAAATGCAAGGCTAAGCCTAAGTGTAAATGCGTAGACGTCGGAGCTAATCTGCCTTTCGACATTTCGAAACCGACTCTCTTCGTGGATGTTTTGCCGGAATCCAGATTGGCCATCGAAGGCGAGTGCAGCCGAGACGCCCGTCTTGACACAAGCGATCTACCTATGATGCCTGCTGCCAAGACAAGTGGTCTGGGTCTTATTTGGGAGAATCTAGTTTGGATAAGAGGATTAGATGTAAACAAGCAAGAGATCCTCCAGAAACAGATAATGTCGCCATCTACGAATGCAAGCTCTGCCACTTCGAGATTTTACACTTCCCTGAACAACTTGCTGAACTGCGTTACATTCGGCAATTATGGAAAGAGAAACGTATCGGTTAACCAAATGATAGACACTAGAGTCGTCTAAATGAGACGATGGAACGCTGCAGTTATCGCAAGCGGGTTTCACTGTTGAACATAAGCTGTATGTTGTTGATACTTTTTATGTAAAGAGTCCGTCCGATGGGAAACATTAGGAAGTCCGTCGAATCCGTTTTCGGCTTTATTGCCCCCTGTCCCAACTTGGTAGTCGCCTCATTACTAAACTGAAGAAATCTTGCAAATGGCATTAACAGCTTGCCTCCAATACTTAATACACGCACTCAAATAAGTTTATGACACTTTCCTACACATATCGGCATGGACCTTTAGTTTGCAAGGGGGGCTGAACCATAAGTTTGCGGTAATACTTGGTATTATCCTGACTTCAAACTTATTCCCCTTTAATGCAATTGCTCAAGAATTCGTTTTGCGATGTTCCGACTTGCTAAATTTTTCGTTTCGAAATTGAAAAAACAATGTAAAATAGTTAATGGGTAAATTAAAATGATTGTATGTGAAGCCATTAAAAATAAATGAGTTTATCCAATTTAACTTTATTTTATTTTACAGAAATCATGCAGACTACTTGGAAAACGCTCCGTTTCGGGAAACGCTCCGTTTCGGGAAACGCTCCGTTTCGGGAAACGCTCCGTTTCGGGAAACGCTCCGTTTCGGGAAACGCTCCGTTTCGGGAAACGCTCCGTTTCGGGAAACGCTCCGTTTCGGGAAACGCTCCGTTTCGGGAAACGCTCCGTTTCGGGAAACGCTCCGTTTCGGGAAACGCTCCGTTTCGGGAAACGCTCCGTTTCGGGAAACGCTCCGTTTCGGGAAACGCTCCGTTTCGGGAAACGCTCCGTTTCGGGAAACGCTCCGTTTCGGGAAACGCTCCGTTTCGGGAAACGCTCCGTTTCGGGAAACGCTCCGTTTCGGGAAACGCTCCGTTTCGGGAAACGCTCCGTTTCGGGAAACGCTCCGTTTCGGGAAACGCTCCGTTTCGGGAAACGCTCCGTTTCGGGAAACGCTCCGTTTCGGGAAACGCTCCGTTTCGGGAAACGCTCCGTTTCGGGAAACGCTCCGTTTCGGGAAACGCTCCGTTTCGGGAAACCTTTCGGCCGGGTGTACCTAACGAATAAGGGGTATAGAAAAACTGTTTTGTGTGCAAGTCTACCACTACTCCCAACAAATTATATAACGGAAGCTTGGGGAGAAATCAAACAATTAGACGATGACGTTGACGAAAATGCCGAAAATAATGTTAAATTCAATAAATACATGGAGAAGCAGTGGATGTCCAAATTACACATTAGTTGTGCTTCTGAATGTTACCGCACAAATAACAGTTTAGAGGGTTGGCATAGGCGAGTTAACGCTCGGATTTGTCCATTTCGTCTATAAATCACGTTGGCAATATTTATTTGAAGGTAACACTAGGAGAATACACACATCAAAAAAAGTTTGCGATCACTTGGAAAAGTGCTAATATTTTTTATTGTAGAAGAATAAAACTTAATCACTTTTTATCTTTTGATTCCTTATTTAAAAATATGAAATTTAAATATAAAATAATTTCGTAATTCAAATGTTTTTTCATTTAAAAAGATAATCAACCCTTGCTTGCTTTCATTCAGAAATCTGACATAGTCGCAACTTATCAATATTTTCAATTTATTCAAAAAAAATTAAGTTGGTAACGATGCCGAGAGGATCCTCTGTTCCCACCTGTTCTGTTAAACAGTTCTGTCGGCAGAACTACTGGGATTTTTTTTACCATTAGTTCTGTGATTTATAAGACTATGTTTTACACTCTGCTTCAATCTCAAATATTCCCAACTGTTCTGTTACGTAGTTCTGTCGATGGATAAGACCAGTGAATGTAAACAATTTACTTTCACAAATATGTAATAATGCAGTTTCTCTTATAACAAAGACATCAAGGATTTTAAAAAAATTAACGTATTTTCTCTAAAAACAAAGGTACCCCAATGTCACCGTTAAGTAGTTGCATTTGGTACACTCGTATCATCGCGTCGTTTTCGATTTGCTGATTTGTCCTTCGTTTGGCTGTTTTCTTCAAATTTGCCGTTTGGATGGCTTTAAGGCGGTTGCTGTGAAACCAAAATTGAAAAAGTCCCACTAGATGGCGCTGTTTTTAAAATTGGTAATTTCGTCATGATTTTGTCGATTTTTTCATAATTAAGAAAAGTTTTGCATAATGTTTTGAAATTGCCGAAAGCCTGTATCTATCTTTGACTGTTATAGTAAGGATTCAGTTTATTTTAATGTTTTATTTTCCCATGTATTGCGAAAACGTGCAATAAAAGTTTATTACGCACACATAGACGTTCGAATTGAGAGTTTCATTCATAAATTCTCGCGTATTTATCTGTCAATTTACTGGTAGGAGGTGTTTTATCTGTCAGATTATCAGGAATCTAAATACAAATCAAAATTTTGAGTTCGTAACTTCTCTAACATATTGGTCACTTATCACTATCATTTTCAGCGTGTTTTTACGCTCAGTTCTCAAAAGCCGCTTTTCGATTCTTGAGCACACAAAATTCAGTTCATTGACAATCTGAATGCGGTCAATGAGGTTAGGCAACCTTCTGAAGAATTAAAGCGTGATGGGTGACCGTTTTTGTGCTTCAGAACACTCAAAAATAAATGCAATCATATTTGAAAACAGTATTTAAGGTTAGGTACCCCATTCTAAAAGTTGACTATGATAGGTGACTGTTTTTGTGCTTCACTCAGTAATACCTTTTCGAAGCCGAAGCGGATTGTTAGTAGGCACCTAAGTATATATATCTAGGTAGGAAATCAGGATTGCGTCATGGTGTTGAAAATTTAAAAAGTCCAAGCTCATATTGTACATTTCGCAAAATGTTATATTCGTAAAATGTCTTATTCGTAAAATGTCTTTTTGTTAAAAATGACTCACATATTATTTTGAATTAAATTACGTCTAGGCGGGGTCTCACGGGAATTACGTCTCACGGGGAGGTGAGGCCACAGGCTAAGTCAAGCTGCCTATAAAGCGAGGACAAAGGTCGAGCTTTACATAGGGCCCCAAAAATGCAAGTTAGCCGAATTTTTTCAAGTTTTTTTTTTAAATATTGATATGGGATATCCACTTGGAAACCCAACATGACGGACATATGTTTTTACATAAATGTTGCTATAGGTAAATTACAATTCAAAATGACGGACACAATTTTTGTAAAAGAAAATACTGTCAAGTTTATGCCTCCCTGAAAGCATACCAACAGCGACCAGCTTAAGCATAAAATATTTCTTTCAAAACGTTTCGTGTTAAGGGATGGCTTTGCAAAAATTGAAACCCTGATTCAGACTATCATTCTGAATTTTTCAGTGGAATTTTCCACTCATTTCACGTTATATTAATTGTTACACTAGATTTCACTCGTTTTTTTGTTATCCTGGCTGTTACATGAGTTTAACCACGTCGAAGACCCTTTCCCCGTTAGTACCAACGCAGAATAGATCGAGTAGGTATCGAGATCGAGTATCGATGTAACACATTCGAATGTGGTTTCGTATTAATAAGTAAAATATTCAAAGTTGTGCTTTTCTGACTATGCTTTTTCATAGCGGTATTATCTGAACTGGTAGCGAATTAGAGTATTTATTTTTCGGTTTGAATGAATCAGGGTATTTTAACAATTGTCGACTAATAACCCTCTTAAATTTGAAGTCTATAAGTTCGTTAAAGTCCCATAAAATCCACTTGATGAAATTAAAGGCAGAAATTTTACAGCCAATAGATATACATCGTGTTATATCGTCTCTACAATAAACATCATAACAGTTACAAATGATTCTTAATTTGTGGTTTTACTTTATTAGTCAGGTCAAAAAAAAATGGCAAAGAATGTAGTTACTTTTTTCAGAATAAATGAGAGATAATATTTTTTATCAGAATAAAAAGACAACATACAGCCTGTCCACCGTATTTGGTGGAACACCAATCAAAACGATATACTACGTTACGTCGGCAAGTGTTTCAAAATAACCCAATAAAAAGAAATTAAATTCAAAAGTAAGATAAGATCGCAAATCTAGGAATCAGTTGCGCGGTTAGTCATCCATTAATGTCATAGATTCATATACTTGACATTAGTAAACATGACAGCCTTGTGCTTAAATTTAAAGTATTAAAATTAATTAAGTACATTGCTTTTAAATAAAATTTAGCCCAGGAACTTAAAAATTGTGTCAGTTGACTTATCTTAGGACATTCTTCAGAACCTTTTTTGGTATTTTTAATAGGTACACATTGTTACGTATAGACACCGTTTTGATTTCTAAATACTCTGATTACTAGTTCCCAAAATTCACACTTACCAAAATACCTATTCATCTGTTCCTCATTTTCTACAAACACTACTACCTATAAATGCCATTTCCTAAAATTCCCACTTTTTTGGGTTGTATGAATTCGTCTGTCCATCTGTCTGTCTGTCTGGCCAAGCTGCATAGATGTTTCGAAATGAGACTGGTATTAATTTATACTTAATAAAAGATCAAATGTAAATAATCAGTGCGAATTTAATAAATCAAAACTGAGAGATGTATACTTAACATAAAACGTATCCTTACAAAACAAAATAATTGGTAGGTCTCAAGCAGTAGTTTAATAAAGAAGACGCAACTTCAAGTCGTGTTTTAATTTGATAATATTTTTAAGAAAGTCTAAGCTTGAAAAATCCCCATTTTCTAACTGGATGAGGTACTCTGCATACTTTTCATCAAATAGTATGTCGATAGTTCGTCTATTTTTTTTGAACTTGTTAAATAATGATATTTGAATTCGGTAATCGGCATGTATTGCTTCTTTGCGTAGCTTGAAAATGAAATGAAATAAATTGGGTGTCGCTGGAATATTGCCATTCACGCGCCTATGCCAACCTTCCAGGGCATTGGTCGTTCTTTGTTTTTCATAGGCACAACTAATATTTTGTGCAGGCAATCGAGGGTACCACTGTCGCTTAAAATATTTTATAAATTCTTTTATTTTTGACGTTTGCGGAGCGGAATTAATTATTGCAGTCCATGCCTCACTAAAAAATCGCGGCGGAAGAAGTGGAAATAGGGAACACAGTTTTACAATTTTTAGTTCACTGACGTTTTTTATTTCTAGCGCCCTTTTTTTCCTCCACACTGCCTTATTGAAATGGTGAAAACAATATGTAACTTTTGCTGCAGGAAACACTTTCATGACTGCATTGATTTGGGCCTGTTCATAGTCACATTTGTATTCATATATTTGCATTCCCAATTTATCTTTTAACAACTGAAAAAATCGTGTGTATGTATCTTCGCTTTTATCAGGTAATAATCCAAAAACAATTGGTATGACGCATGTAGTATTTTTGTTAGATCCCATGTCCACGTGAATGCTAAACAGCTGATAAAAGTTATATGGCGTACACGTAAATGTGCCATCTCCAAAATGCTTCTTTTTGGCACAGCTCTTGATAATCTTTCTTGCCGTTTTGGACGCGAAAATCAAAATCTTATCTGTAGTACCGTCTTCGCTAACTAAAAAAGAATTGAATGCTTTTGGAACCCGGACATCCTCGAGTTTACTAAAAACCAGTCTGTTTGAAATGAAATGAAATGAAATGAAATGAAATGAAATGAAATGAAATGAAATGAAATGAAATGAAATGAAATGAAATATCTTTATTGCGGGCAAACACGGTAACAAATTATGGTGACAAATAAAAGCAAATGCACAAGCGTGTTGCGCCAGAATTGGCATGCAATGCAAATAGAAGGTAATTTAAAAATGTCAAAAATAGTTTTATGTCAACAATATCTAAGTCCTTATATAAATAAATAAATAAATGAGAAATAAAAATGAATTAATATGCCTTAAAATAAAACAGAAATCAATTTCAGAATAAAATTAAGCATGTCGACTTACAAAAGGAAGAAAAAACGTCATTAATAAAATGGTCATGTCACAAACACCTTGCAAAATAAAATACATTATTAGAATAGAATGTCAAAAAGTAAAATTATAAACTATTAAAATTAAAATCTGAATGATAAAAATTCCTTGACCGTATAGAAGCAATTTTCCACAAGTAGCTCAAATATAACTCTCTTAAACCTGCTGATAGGCAACATTTTTATATTTTCTGGCAACGTATTAAAAAGTTTTACACACATAAAATAACAGTTCTTTTGAAAGCATGTGGTAGAATGTGTGCACATAGCCAAACGGTTCGGATAACGGGAAGCAAAGGGAAGACGTTGTGGTTCAAACAAATGATTGTGTTTTTTTACAAACATCAATATTTCAAAAATGTACAAACTAGGTAGGCTTAGAATTTTTAATGATCTAAACAGAGGTCGACAACTATCCAGAGGTTGAGCATTACACATCGCTCGAACACATTTTTTCTGAAGTATGAATACTCTATCCATTTCCACAGAGTCTCCCCAGATGATCAAACCATAACGTAGAGCCGAACACACGTAGCCATGATATGCTGTCAGAGCCACTTGAAGGTCACAAATATTTTTAAGACGGTAAAGGGCATAAACAAATCTACTTATTTTGCTGCAAACCAACTCTACATGCTGTTTCCAAGACAGATGTACGTCAACCATTAAGCCCAAAAACTTAGTGACAGTAGACTCTAAGATAGGGTTATTGCTATATGTAACGGATAAATTTTGGGGTTTACCATTTTTATTTATGAACTGTAAAAATGTACTTTTAGACAAGTTCACCCTTAGATTGTTACACTCCAACCAAGACACAACCTTAAATATAGTTAAATTAATTTCGTCTTCATAGTTATAATTGGGTTTTTTACTTATTATTATTGATAAGTCATCGGCAAATAGAGTACAATGATGTTCCGTAATCGCTGGCAAATCATTGATGTACAAAATAAACAACAGAGGCCTCAGAACACTTCCCTGGGGAACTCCTACCTTATTTTCCTTAAATGAAGACCTGTATGCTATAAATTCGGAATTATCATTAAAGTTGTTAATTTCTACACTCTGTGTTCTTGCACTGAGATAGTCCGCAACAAGATCGTTCGCTCTACCACGTATACCATATGCCTCAAGTTTGGCCAAAAGTGTTTTATGACAGACAAAATCAAATGCCCTGCTCATGTCAAATAGGACTGCAGTTACTGGCATCCTTTTATCCATGTATGTGGATATTTGTTTAACGAAAGAGAAACAAGCAAGTGTAGTGGATTTGTTCTTTTGAAATGCATGTTGTTCAGGTCTAATTATCTTGTACTTGTTAACAAACGATAGCAATCTGGCATGCATTATATTTTCCCATACCTTTGACAATATTGGAATCAAAGTAATGGGTCGATAGTTGTTCACGTCATGACTATGACCTTTCTTAAAAAGTGGTTTAACTATTGACTGTTTAAATGTGGGTGGAAAAATACCTGACTCGAAAGATAAGTTTATAAGATCTGCCATCAGAGGAGCCAGTTCAAGAGAACACTCCTTCAATATAATGGTGGATATTTCATCAAAGCCAGTTGCGTGCGTATTATTCAGTGATTTTACAACCTTGTTTATTTCAGTCTCATTTGTGGGAGTAAGAAATATTGTTGCCTCATTTCGCTTCAATAATTTAAGATCGCATTTAATGTCCGGGTTGTAGCAAGTATTGGTCAAATTAATAAAATTATTATTGAATTCTGAAGCAATGTCTTTAGGATTTGATATCTTTATATTGTCAGCAATCAGATAATCAATTATATTTTTAGAACAATTCGTATTTTTTTTGTTTATAATATCCCAAGTTGCTAAACATTTATTTTTTGCAGTCATTATATAATGTGTATTTTTGTTCTTCTGAGCACAATTTATGCATTTGTTTAATAAGCTATTATATGTTCTGTAATTGTTTTTGTTAAGGTCTGACTTTTTTTTATAATATAACATACGTAGTTTTCTTTTCTTAGAGCATGATGTTCTTATACCTTTAGTGAGCCACGATAATTCATTAATTGACCATTTCCGTTTAATTTTATATTTCGGGAAACATAAGTTGTAAAGAAGTTGTATCTCATTGTGGAAGTTTATAAAAACCTGCCGAACATTGCCCGACTGCAGTACATTTGCCCATGGGTAACTTGACAAATATAATTTAAACTTATCGATGTTATCTTTACAGTAGTCCCTTCGAGTTTCGATCCATTGTTTTCTACATGATATCCTTTCCCTTATCGGAACTGTCAAAACCTGTGCAGTATTATGGTCAGATAGGTAAAGCGGAACTGTCCTACCAACCGCTCCCGTGATCGTACTAGCAAAATGATCAATACAACTATTAACGCGTGTAGGGGAGTGAATGTGTAAATTATAGTTATGGCATATAAGAATCTGTAATAAACTTTTTGATTTTTTATCGCTTATAAGTGTGTTGATATTCCAATCACCAGTTAGAATAATATTTTTATTAATCTTAGCTTGTAATTTATTTAATAAAACATTAAGTTTGTCAAAAAATATATTTACATCAGAATTAGGGGTTCTATAGATACAAATGATAAGCAATTTATAGTCAACCAATTCTACTCCGCAACATTCAAAACTGCTATCGGAGGACAATTCCTTTACAAACGGTATTTCGCGTAACTTGACTGACTCATGACCCAAAATACACACACCCCCACGTTTTTTCTTATTTTTGGCTAATTTTCTACCATATGCCGCCCCCAAAATGTACCCATTTATGTGAACATTAGACTCGTGACCCAAAGGAACAAATGTTTCCGTTAAGCAAACAATATCCACAGGCTTAGAAGTTATTAAAGAGGAATAAATAGCAAATTCCAATGCCTCTTTTTTATTTAATAAACCATTTATATTCTGATGCATGAAAACCAACTTATCCTCATTATTTATAAAAAAGCATTTGTTTCGTGTTGCAGTGTAGGTGTAAAGTCTTGTTTGTTTACGGTCACAGGTGGTGGTGTTGGTAAGTGTACCGAAAAGTTTGAGCCACGTCTTTCATCAAAAAATCGTGCATTCTGATCTTTTTTTCTCGACAAGTGGCATATTTCTCTGGCTAACGCAAAACAAAGATTTGACGTGAAAAACCTCGACCCATACTTCGACCTCCTATACAACATTTTTACAAAAGTGCTATGTGTGAAGTCACTACATATCAAGTCAATATCATAGTTTAAATAGGTATAGTTTAAGTAAGAATTATTCGGCAATCCACACACGAGAACATTCGTATTGTCCATATCTTTTAACCATTTTAATAGATTCGTTTTGAAGCGCATTGGGTTTTTATCATTTAATCCACTAACTATGACTAGATAATCCTGTTTCGTGAGGTTCCTCATGTTCTTCTCACAAGTGTTAAGTATCTGATCAAGGTCAGCTCCAGGTTTCCAAAAGGAAAAGACGTTATACTTTTCGCCAACAAGGTCCTGGAGAGCTTCTCGGATTCCTTGGCCTTGATCATCCGATATTATGTAAATATTATATTTTCCCTTAGTACCTACAGTTTTCTGGGTAACAGACTCCGGCTGTGAGTTAGATTGATTTTTTAATATTTGCGAATCTTCTGGTACAGTTGTATTATTAATTTCCTTTTGTTTTTTGCCTGTGTCATCAGTTTCACCTCTTAGACTGAGATTGTAAATGTCTTGGCAAGTGTTAAGTTTAGAGTTCTTTTTACGTTTTTTCTTTCGAGCGCTGTTATTTGATATAGTTTGAGCGGTCCTGGGGCTTGCGCATATGTTAAGTAGATTTTGAATTTTTTTCTCTTGATCCTGTATTATTTTTTGCAATGCGATTTTTTCAAGAACCATATTCTCAATTTCTCTATCTGCAGATTGTAACTGAGATCTCAACTCATTTAAATCATGCTTTAAAGATTCGATTTCCGCATTCTGTAACATGGGTCGGTCTGGCAAACTATTGAATGAACAAAATGAGTCCGAATGTACACCTGATAACGGCGAACTAGAAGAACTATTTCTACTACTATGAGCAATTCTATCTTTTCTCCTTTGTGTGACAAAATTCACCTGTGATGACGATGAAGTCTGAGCTGCATCTGTAGGCACTTCAATTGCGCTTTGATCAATCAAACTTTCCTGTCCCATAACTTTTGAGGAAGAATTCTGATCTGTATCTATGGGCATTTCAATAGCACTTTGCTGAATTAAACGGCCCTGTCTCGCTGCTGATATTTGTTCTAGGTTAGCAGTCGTTGCGCGTACCATTAGATCCTTACTCCCTGCACATTTCGGCGTCGATGTCTTGATGGAATTTATTCTATTAATGCATTGTCTACACTTCCACTCGTTTTTCTTCCTCATTATACTAAAAAGTTTATACGATATACTTTCACAATCTATATGATAGCTGTTACTACAAATTCTGCATTTTAGGAAGTCTTTCTTCGTTATTTGTGTTTTACATTTCCAACAAACAATACATTTTATATTAGCGTTTTTTTGTTTTGGCGTCATTTCTGCCTTATTTATCCCAAGAATTCATTAAAAGCAGTCAATCGTGTGTGTTCCAGTAATTCTTTTCTATAAGTAAGAGCAATGTGTTCTTCTATAAGTAAGAGCGATGTGCTATTACAAGTTTAGCAGGCACTTCTAGTTGCATCGGTGCGTGCGTAGTGTATTGCTTGCGACCGGCCGGTCGATAGTCAGGATGATGACTCACCTCAGCCAGCGCAGCGCGGGTTGTCGTAGGTCATGGACGATATCGTTTTAACGGTCACTTTTGGATTAAATCACTTGTAATTTGAAATTGATTTTTTTAAAACTAAACACACCACTATGTTCCTTATTTCACTAGCTTTACGACAGTATATAATTATAAGTGAATTATTAACTTTTTGCAAGAAAAAATAAATTAAATGACGCAGCAAAGAATAACATGACTGCTTTGTTAAGTAGCTGGACGAATAGTTCATCACATCAAGATACTTTTCCTATCACATCAAGAATTTACATCAAGATACTTTTTCCTAGCACTGTATAATCTATTCTTTATAGAAGTCCATTGTGGAACATCATGCTTGTATTTTCCTTGTTTTATATCTTCAAAGGTTTTTTCGAATACCTTCTGAACTGGGCCTAAGTCATCACAAACTTGCTTTTTACATTCTTCTGCTTTAAGTAAAACTTCATTTTTAGCAAAATCTTGGCGGCACAGGTGTATCTTCTCTCTGATTACTTTCGTTTTTTTGTTGTCAATTGTAATGCTTGATGTACATTCTTGTGTCTCAGTACAACGCCACAGGGTACTGCTTTTATTTTTTTTACCAAAATAATAGCGATAACCATTTCGTAACAGAATATCCCCACCCTTTTGATTTTTTACAAATACGAAATCACCCGAATCACCCATTTTTATAGGTAAAAGCTCAGAACAATAGGTAAAAGACATGTAAAAGACAGCTAGGGGATACGACAGAAACAATTGACAATACTGTCATGATAGATAATAGATTTCAAGTGGACAGTTATCATTGCATTAAAAAAGATTGCATAAATGCACGTATGTCCTAATAAGAATTATGAAAAAGTGGTAATTTCAGGAAATAGATATTATATGAAAATGTGAGTTTAAGTAAGTGAACATTTTAGGTAGTGGCCAATGTAATAAGTACGTAAAATAGACAAAGTGTGAATTTTGGGAACTGGTAATCAGAGTATTTAGGACACAGGTACCGAAAGGTTACGTATAGACACCGTTTTGATGGAAGGAAGGATTACACTATTTCTCTGTTATTTCGTTTTATAGAACAACGAGCTCCTTAAATTAATTTTCTTCACAGAAATAATTTGAAAATTTGTTTTTTTAAATCACAATGAAGTTTGTTTTCTTTAATAATTAATGTTACAACAGATTATATTTTTCGCAAAGGTTTATTATTCCAAAAAAAAATTAGCAAATATCAGCACCAGCCAAATATCAGAACGGAATAACTTAACAACATGGATCTTAATGTCGTAATCCTCTTGGAATTTTTTGCTAGTAGTTCACTACTAGAAACGGAGTTACATAATAGTTTGACTTTGAATATTTAGCTTATCAATACGAAAAAAAATGAGTAAAAAAAATTTGTTAAGTTAAACGATTTTGATGAAAATAAATATTAAAATGGTGTAGACAATGTAGGTATTCAAAGTTAAAAAATAATTCGGTATGTGCTAGGTACCTGTCATTACACCACTCTCCTCATCAATCTATGAAATTAATAAAATAAAATAAAAATTTTGGCAGCCATATTGGTTTACAATTGTAAGGTTTTGTTACATATTTTAGCAATTTTTGCACTTTTTTAAAATATTTTTAAATGTTTAACTTAAATTAAATAGTTCGATGAATGACTTTTTCCGGTACGACTACTGACAGACAAAACAGTAGCAAAGTCTAGTGGCTAACTTCATGTGAAATTGAAAAAGGGAAGGGGAGTTTGGCTGACAGGGACATTCGTTGCCTGGCAGTTGAGGAGAGTAGTCGTGTCCTTAGAAAGTGTAGTTTACGGAAATGTCCGTTAGAATAGTGAGATTTAAAATAAAATTAAATTGTACATTAACAAGGCAAGCTAAATAAAATCGTTTAAAAAGCATTCTGATGTGTTTTATCGATAATCGATGCGATGTCTAGTGTGGTGTTACCTATTGGAAAAGTTATCTTTGTGTAAAAACCTTTGTGTAAAAAGGAAATCTGGTGTCATAATCAGTGTAACCAGGAGAAACGCGTGGAAAATTCCGCTATAAAATTGTTCAGAATGACAGCTTGAATCAGGGTTTCAGTTTGTGCGATGCCGTCCCATACATTTTCATGAATCGTTTTGGAAGACATATTTAATGCTAAAGCAGGTCTCAGTCAGTGTGATTTCAGGAAGGCATAAAACTTGCCAGCGTTTCACATAAAAATTACCCACGACCCAAGTCAATGACCCAAGTTTTTGCCTCGTTCCGTTCCTTTTGAATTGCTTATTTTAAAGGTTTCCTGCTTTAAAATTAAATTATTTGTTGAATTATGGTCTATTTTATATTAAAAAATTATAATAATAGCGTAAATCATAAACATCCAAAAACCACATTAAAAAAAAGCATTCTGTACATTGCGTAGCGCTAAAGTAGATAATAATACGTTCTTTAAGTTTCCGGGAAAAATGGTTATTTGGAGCCGATCATGATCTATGGTTTAAGAAATTTATTTCTCAAAAGAAATTGCATAGTTCACTTACTGAGAAATACAATTGCGGATACTTGCTTACAAAACAGCTATGTACACATATTAGTTAATATACCCATATCTGTGATCATATATTACACTTATACTTTGTAAAAGCTCTACAGTGTGTGTCTATAAAAAACATATTAATAAAAATAGCATGGATTCCAAATTGAAAAAATTATCAAAAATTAAAATAACCTAGTAAGCCAAAGCTTGTACATAAGTAAGTTTTTTTCGAAAAGGACATTACGCGAAAAGAACATTTTGAGAAAGGACATTTTAAGAAAAATGTCATAATGAGCCTGAACACTTGAGGATATATCGTATTCAATTATAATAACTAGCTTTCCGCCCACGGCTCCGCGCGCATGGTCTACAGGTTGCCCAGCTATGGTATAAATCGTAGCTTATGTCCTTTCCCAAGGTCTAATCTATCTCTGTAATCGGTTTAGTAGTTTAGGCGTGAAAGCATAACTGAGAGACAGACAGACACACAGAGTTGCTTTCGCCTTTGTAATATTAGTCGGGAATTAGGGATTTGAATTCTTTTTCTTATCGTGTAGGTAAAGTCAAGTGTGTGGCAAACTTGGCTGGTGTTTCTAAGGATTTGAATTAATAACTAATCATACCAGGTTGTACAAAAAAAAATGAGAGAAGTTATTTAAATCAACACTTTATTTTCCAAAACTATGATGGGCTGACATTATTTTTTTCTCGTTTTGTACTTGTTGGGCCCTTTATAAGACGGTGGATTTCTGCATTACAGATTGGAAGGCATTCTTTTGGCAGCATGCATGTTTTTTAAAAATTAGTCTTGTCCCAATGCCCCCTTCCCGATGTTCTGAGTTGACCCTGTATCTGTAATGAAATTATTTCTTACTTAGGTACTTACTCTAGAAAAAGACAATGAATGAGCCTGTCCAATGCTCATTGATTGCAAAAATGAAGTTTTTAAAATAATGAGCATGTTAAAAACACTCAAAAGCGGGGGGCTTGTTTCTCTTTATAAGGCGTTTCTTTTTATAAGGCGACTTTGATAAGTAAACGAACCTTTAGAGTTTAGAGGCTAATTTTCTTTAAAACTGAAAACTTTCCTCAAAGAACCTATTTGAAATTCTCAAAATAAATTCGACTTCTTAAATTTTCATACCTACTAAGTAGGTAAATCAGCTGATAACTCGAGTTGAATGGAGAGGCAAACTATTGTTTTCACATTTTGACCTGATCCCTGGGGAAAGCTTTTCAGTTTAGTGGGAAAACAGAACGGGACCCTTTCTACGGCTACAATAAAACAAAATGAAAACTTGTTGTAGATTATTGTTACTAGAATTTTCATTTATTATACCTCTACCTACGGCTTACAAATACTTACGACGCATTTTTTGGTTCATGTTTTAGGAAAAATATAGTTCGAGACAGCTTGGGATTCCGCCTCGGTCACGCGTAAGCTGTTAGGTGATTTGCTTATTTCAATTTAATGGCAATTGGACGTTCTTATGAACAACCATTTGTACCATTATCAAATTAGAGGAAATACAAAATCTACAAAAATTATAATCATAACAAACAAATCAATGACAACTTGACACATTTCATAATCTGTGACACTAATCAAAATGCGTTTGAAAACTATACATTTCGGATAAGGCCTTGTAAAAAAATGAAAATATATAAGTATAAGCGTTTCTAAGTAGTTTTTGTTATAAATATGTTACCTTAAATTTAAATTTAATTAAAATAACGCGATATTTAACTCATTTTACATTAATTTTTATGAAACTAAGTTAAACAGTATCACGTCTCAGAACGGCCAGTTTATGTATGGCGGGAAACATTTCCTATCTATTTATCTGTCATTTTGTGTAAATGTAACGCACACAAACATAAGCTAGGCAAAAATTTTAATAATTTCGAAGACTTATAATTTAAAAATGGTTTGATTTATTAATAATTTTATTCGGTTGCCGAAAACTAGATTTTTTAAACAATTTTTCAAAGTAGTTTGGAGAATCTGATATACTTTCAGTCCGGCGTGTATTGGTGAAACGTGTTGTATGAAAATGACACCTCAGCAACCGCCTTAACAGAAAAAAACGATGCATCTTCTTCTATATTTTTCAGGAACTGAAAAACAGTCGCTGGCCTGGTTTTGAACGTGCCGTTAATGGCACGATGCCAGCCCTCGACAACATTAGTTGTGCGATGGCGCCGACCAAAGGCAGTCCATGACTTGATGCGCCTAGGTTTCATCCAGAAACTCATATATTTCATAAAGTTATCTAAGACGCACCTGTCACTAAAATCCAGCACTTGGGATTTTACATATTCCCATCCTTCCATAACACGTTCTTCGGGCAATAGCGGAAGAACGCTGCACAAACTTACGATTCTTCTCTTGCGTTTGTCTTTAATTCCTAATTGCTTTGATTTTCTCCACAGTTTATTTGAGAAATGATAGTAACATCCCTGATGATCGGCATTTGGGAAAACATCAGCAATAGCTTGAATGGCGGCTTCCTCGAAATCAGTGATGAAAGTGGAAGGTTTCCAATCTGGAATCTGTGTTTTTATTAGATTGAAAAGTGTTGTATAGGCTTTTTTGGTTTTGTGACTAAGAAGTGCATATATTAGAGGCATCACATTGATAGTATCTTCAGAGCTATCGAGATCGGCATGAATAGTGTAAACCTCTGTGAAAGGTATCGGGCAAATTTTGAAAGTGCCGTCTGCCAAGAATGTTTTTTTTTCCTGTAAGAGAGTCCTTGCTTCCTCAGTGCCAAAAATTATAATACGGACACCCTCGCCCTCATCGTTGTAATCTGCCAACATAAATTTAGAAAACGGCATCATTGAAGTATTATGTACTAGCGTACTAGAAAAGTCAGCGCGAACAACATCTTTGCAACATGCGCGGCAGTGCGGGGCGCGCGGGGGGCGGCTAATGATTCATAGATGCGACGTCACCGTTATAAAGGCGACACTTTGTTTATATTCTGCCTATTTCATTGGGTACCTCTTACGTGCACATTATTTGACTAACAATCTTAAGTATAATATTTATTTTTGGTATAAACTGACTTTACTCTGTGGAACAAACAATATTTGGCATAAATACCTATACTAACTGGTTCAGTCAGGATCATGGGAAGTTTCATTCCTTATAAACAGTGCCTTAACTATTTACAATTAATAACCAAGGTTTCTTCTTTTCAAAATGTGTAAGATTATTATTTTCCACTATAAAATTAACGATAGCTTGTACTATGTAATGTACCTACACTGTTACACACCCAATGTCGCTTCTCATATTTTTAGTCTATGACAAATGACGCAAAATGGCATCCACAAAATATTTTGCTCGAATTAAGTTTTAAAAACGATTATCTAGTTACTTATTGATGGAAAGTTATTCCTTTGCATTTTGACGTGTTACTCGAATTATTATCGCAATATCGTAAAACACACGAAGGCATATTTATCATTATTTATTAAGCTATAACGGGTTGTTGCTTTAAAACATACAAGACCTAAACGCTCAAGAGCGAGCAAGCGACTGAGTGAACTGCGGCCGGCCGACCGCAGTTGAACGGAACACTGAGTTAGTGAGCGGCGTCTTCTCTATACGTAGTAGTAATAGCTCAATGAACGGCATAGGTATTTCTACTGCATTTACAGTGTCATTTAGGTAGCTCATTTTCTGAACTTCATTTAATTTATTTCTCCTTCTGTAAATCGACGACTTAATTTGGTTGAAGCTGGGTAACTCTTTAATGAGATCTATTCCCGTGTCTTTTAAAGCAGACACTGTTTTCTTGTACACTGCCGGTACGGTTTCACTGCCTATCATCATTTCGTCAACACTTTTGTGGATTATAACGGACATGGCTTCTTTGTTTTTATCAGGAATGCAGGTAGTAACATGGTTGACATGTTTAACTATTTCCTTTTCATCCTAGAACACAAAATAAAAATACAATAAATATAAAACAAAACCTTGTGTGTGAACTTAGGTCCATACTACAACTTATTTAAAAAGTAATTACTTCGGAAGTGGTAACTGTTCCACTGCATTTGGTTTTCTTGTACATGGCACATCTCCATAACGTTTGTAAATTTTGATATGTAGAAAGCCGGTAATATTCGAAGCCATTTTCGAGCAACACGCGCCCGCGGCCACGTCTTATTATGTTAAACTCACTCATTGAACAAATAACAACCCTTTGCAATATATAAGATTAATATTATTGCCCTCTTGAAACCCTTGAAACATGAATTTCATGACGTTGTCATCAGGAAACAAATGAAGAATAGATACTTACCTCAAGTGGCCAGTACTTGATAATTGATAGCAAACTGCATGGAGAAGTAGTTTGTTCGTGAACAGAACTACTAGGAATTTAATTCCCATTTGTTCTGCGAACAGAACTAATGGTAAAAAAAATCCCAGTAGTTCTGCCGACAGAACTGTTTAACAGAACAGGTGGGAACAGAGGGAGAGGATTAACTGCAGTTTTACGAGCCAGAATTCTAACTTTAAGTGGAGAAGGCTATTCCACGAGGGAAATATCACGCAGAGTTCATGTATCCCAATCCTGCGTGGTGACCACGTTGGAGAGGTATCAGGGCATGGAAGATTTAGCTGATCGACCTCGCAGTGGTCGCCCAACTGTTCTTACTGCAATTCAGAAGCGATATATCAGATTACTGGCTGCCCGTGACCCAACAATGAACGCTACTAAAATGAAAGCAGAGCTGCGAGCTGCCATCGGCCGCGAAGTTAGCACCCAAACGATTAGAAATTGCTTACACCAAGCTGGATTACGAGCAAGGAGATCCTGGCGAGCACCTCTGAACTCACAGCAACGGAAGCGGCGCAGATTGCAATGGGCTAGGCTCCGTCAAAATGAAGAAATTGAGGACGAAAGCATCTGGCAGAACTGCTTCTTCGTTGACGAAACGCGGATCAGTACACATCCAGATAACCGACGTGTCCGTGTCTGGAGAAGACCTGGCGACTCTGAAAGGCAGAGAACTGCCACTGGAACCGTTCAGCAGGGCGGGAAATCAGTGTCCTTTTGGGCCGGGATAATGATTGGGGCTAGGACGCCCTTAATCCCGTATCAAGGCACTATGACCGGAGCCATGTACAAAACGATTGCAATCGATGGATACGTCAGACCATTCCGCATCAACCACGGGCGCCAATTCATAATGGTAGATGATAATGAGCCCGCACATCGAAACGGACGTGTTGATGCTGCTCTCCAGCAATACGACATCACCAGGTTAGACTGGCCTGCCGGCTCGCCTGACTTAAACCCGATCGAGCATGCGTGGGATGCTCTTAAGCGAGCTGTTTGGAACCGTCAGCCACCTCCGCGAACAGTGTCAGAAATCAGGGCAGCTGCTATTGAAGAGTGGGACAGGTTACCACAAGAAATGCTAGATAACTTAATTCTTAGCATGCCCTGAAGGGTTTCCGCATGTGTGCGAGCCAGGGGAGGAGTCATTTTAAACTAACTATTAATTTTTTCGTAATAAATTTTGTTTGTTTTTTCAATAATTCAAATTTTTCATTACATTAAATTTAAGCCAAAATTGCATTTCCTAGCTTTTGTTAATAAAAAGTAAATAATTAATAATGATTCTTTTATTTACTTAGTGCATTTTCATTATAAAATCATAAAACGTAAACAGTTTCTTTAAATAATTTATATTTTAAAGAATACACCTGATTTTGCTACTGATCGTAAACTTTTTTTGATGTGTGTAGATATTGTCTTCAATGCAAAGCACAAGAAGGAACTTGAAAAATTACAAAATCAGGAAATAAGTGCTTTATACTTCTTAAAAAGTATGAACAGAATTAAAAAAAAAGTTCTAAACGTACATGGTAGTTAACTTAAGAATAGTTATTTATTTGTTGGCTTTTCCTTTAGTTAAGTTTATTTTATGTGTTTGCTTTTCCTGGAATAACCAGTTTTTGTTTATAAGTTTACTTTTAAATATAAGAATATTAACTGCTGCTTAAATTTTTTATTTATTTACTTAACAACATTACAACTATCTTTACAGCTTTATACCAATACGATAGTATAGGGACATATTAATTTTTTGAATGGTTTTAATTTTTCATTATTGAATGATTACGGCAAATTTCTTTCATTACATAGAACTGAGGATGCAGGTATAGTATAATAGCTAAAATAAGGCACCACCCACCTGCCAAAAGAGCCTTGTCGCACTATATGCCGAAGTTGGTACGGCACTCCCGATGTATGACACAAGTATGACGTCTGCCTCTCAAAAAGCTACTCGCTTTCAGTAACTCGCATTCTGTCACTCATTTTCGGTCTAACTCGCGGTTCTGCCAACTCGTTTTCCGACTAACTCGCGTTTGACCAAACTCGCGTTTGGTCTAGGCATAACGCGACATAGGCTCACAGCGTATTAGGTACACCCGGCCGAAAGGACGCTCCGTTTCGGGAAACGCTCCGTTTCGGGAAACGCTCCGTTTCGGGAAACGCTCCGTTTCGGGAAACGCTCCGTTTCGGGAAACGCTCCGTTTCGGGAAACGCTCCGTTTCGGGAAACGCTCCGTTCCGGGAAACGCTCCGTTTCGGGAAACGCCTCTTACGACACCCACGGAAAGAGATGGGGTGGTGTTATTCTCAACCGATCACCACACGGAGTGTTTATTATCGTAGTGCTAAAAATATTTTTTACATGTACTTTTTGACAAAAACTACACTGTTTAATTATTCGTAGGACACACAGGAATCAATGTTGCATCTTCGACTGTTCTATGGTCGACATTACACACAATCCGTGCAGTATTCTATAAGTCTTGCGATATAGTAGCAACCAAGAAGATCCGAATTGTACCGTGCATGTCGAGTCCGCGCACGACGAATCCCGCTACGTCGAGTCTTCTTACGTCGCGTTTACTTTACATAGACTTGCTTCAAATCGCGTACAGTTTAAGAAAATTTGTATTGAATAAAATAATTTATGAAACAAAAAGAAAACAAAATGAAAGTATTTATTGAATGTTTACAATATTACGTGAATGTTTATAATTAGACCTTATTGTTTATCATACGATAACATTTTTAGGAATAGTTATTTTTCATACAGTAAGTAAAAAGGCTTCAGTATGAGTTTGTCACATCCTCGACGGCATCTTCGCCCTTGTGCTAGATTATGGTCAAGAGCGAACCCATTGTTAATAAGAGGACGGAATATCTGAACCTGGCGCATGAGGTTACCGACGTGGAGGGTGGCATCCACAGAAACCTTTAGGTACGTAATGTCTACTTTCCCTAAACGTCATACTTCCCGAAACGTCTACTTCCCGAAATGTCTACTTTCCCGAAACGACTATTTTCCCGAAACGTCTACTTTACCGAAACGTCTACTTTCCTGAAACGTCTACTTTCCCGAAACGTCTACTTTCCCAAAACGTCTACTTTCTTAGGTCGCGCGTAGACGATTGTCTGTGAATACGATCTAAAGGATAGGATTCACCTTACTTATGAATCGATTCGAAAGAAGATCGTATTAAAATGAATCGATTCAAAAATCGCTAAATCGTATTCACTTGAATCAATCTTCAAAAAATCTAATCGTTACGTGCATCCCTATCGTGTACATAGCGCGGAGATGCAGCGGCGGTGCGGTGTCGGCGGCGCAGAGGCGGTATTGTGTAGGTACTTACGCGATAATTATTTGCTTTTTTACCGACTTTCAAAAAAGAAGAGGTTCTCAATTCGGTTGTATTTTTTCTTTTTAGGGTTCCGTACCACAAAAGGAAAAAAACGGAACCCTTATAAGATTACTTTGTTGTCCGTCTGTCTGTTCAAATTAATAAAACAATTAAATACAAAATAATCTGTACTTAAGAAATATTTCTCAAAGGTAAGGGCCACAGGGATTCTAACCCAGAACTCTCAGATAGAGGTCACGTTCTTAACTACTCGACTACCACCGATTATTTATTATACTTATAGCTGCTGGTACCTAATGAACGGGGCAAACGGAAGACCAGGTGCCGAGGTATACCCCTTGGCCTACGCTGAGTGTGTCCCTTTAACATGACACCACTACACGTACGGCAGCAATTATGTTATTCTGAGTGTACATATCAATACTAATAATAGTTCTTATTACCTATGAAATTGCCGATTTAATAGTTCATTACCTATGAAATTATTTTAACCAAATATTGTTTGGCAAACAACAATAAAATAGAAAAAAGAAAGATATCTTATTCGACATAAAATTAACAGCATTGTTGAATGAAGTTGAAGAAAACAATATTACACATCTTCAATTTTTTAGAAAATCGTATACTTAAAGCTAAAAACGTGTTACCTATAAGTTTAATAATAAATACCTAGCTATTTTACTGCATACTGCTTGCAGACTGTTTTTTTTGTTTAGTAAGAGATACTCATGATTTTTTTGTTTGTTATAAGTTGCCTTTATAAATACGTGTTGATTAATCTAAATTTAAAAAAAAACTTAGTTAAACATTGAAATTGGATGTTACTTTTTATTTAGTTTAAGATTCTCTGTTTTGATTGTTGTAAGAATAAAATGTCTACTTTTTTTTGCATCAAATCTGGGTCCTTCCACGGTAGACTGGGAGTGAAAGAAAAACTTAGAATGTGCCAGCTGCCTACTCTTCCCAGGCATACTGTAAAAATCAGTAAGTGGGACATACCCTTATGTCACATAAGGGTCTTGCTGTATCATGGGCGAAAGGCTGACCACCTCTCACCATTACACAACGTGTTCCATCTAGTAACCCTCACCATTTGTGTCAAACGTGGCTTTGAGTGGTTTTCTAGAACCACTGATGCTCTGCCTACCCTGTTGGGGATTACAGGCGTGAGCGTATGTGAATCTGGGTAAAAAAATAAAGCCTCTTAGAAAATGTAGGTACTCTTTGAGACCAGAAAATAATCCGTTATAAATACAACTGAACTGAGAACCTCCTCCTTTTTTAAAAGTCGGTTAAAAAGTGGTAATTTTTGTTAAAGTGTAATTGTGCTGGCGGTGGTCATTATGAAAAAGTAGTCATTTTGGTAAAGTTGTCTTTTTAGTAATGTAGACTTTATGTGAATTGTTGGCCGCGATAGTCATTATAAGAAAGTAGTCATTTTGGTAAAGTGTTCTTTTTGTGAAAAACAGTAGTCATTATGAAAAAGTGGTCATTTCGGCAAAGTGGTATTTTTAGTAAAGTAGACATTACGTACCTAAAGGCACAGAAATAGACCCGATAGTCATATCAGAGAATGGTTTGGTCCCAAAGAGCCTCACCTTATATCTTCGGAGGCTCGGTATTACTGGGAAGTCAGTGATGAAAAAGATGCAGAAGGGGAAAGCAGTCCTGCTCGATAATGCCAGGATAGTTCGCCGGTTTCTTTCATAATCCACCTAGAACCCTGGCCAATTGTTGCTGGCCTAGCCGGAGTTTTTTTTCTGCCACTCCCTCCTTCAGAGAAAGTAAGACAGTGTTAGTTTTAAGATAAAATTTTCGGTTGGTGTCACCTTACTAAATATAATTGTATAACGGGCCTCTACGTGTGGCTTTGGCCCTACGCACGCCTTTCAAAGGTCCGGGACATAATTGCCACTGATTCCAAGGAATATAGACAAACATAATAATAAAACAACATACATACGCTCACGCCCATAATCCCTAACGGGGTAGGCAGAGCATCAGTGGTTCTAGGACCACTAGATACCACGTTTGACACAAATTGTAAGGGTTATCAGATGGAATAAGTCGCATTATGGTGAGAGGTGGTCAGCCTTTCGCCCATTGTTCAGCAAAACCCTCGCATCCCTCTTACAGACTTTTATTGTATACCTGGGAGGTAGCTGGCACATTCTAAGTTATTCTTTCACTCCCTGTCCAGCGTGGAAGTTGATTTTCAGTAAATAAATCTGAAGTCAAATTTTATTATATATATATCGGTAGTAACTAATATGGTCCAGTTTTATATAAACAATTATTGTAAAAGCTGTGTAATAAAACAATATGAATATAATGTGTTTACTCAATACTTGTTCAATGATTTATCAGCCTAATCATAATCGATAGTCATGTTTAGTATGAACCATGGATCTAGTATAGTTTACACAGGACCTATAACTATGTGACATTTGGATTTAGGAAAATTAGCATAGAATGGGCAAGATCTTAACATAATAAAGTACATTTTCCATTGTGCCTAAACTTGATGTGTATGTGAGTGCGCCTTCCAAAAGGACCTTATTGTCATAAAGTAATTTCTTTACAATGAACATTAGAAGTTTCTTCGTCAATTATTATAGTAATTTCTTGATAATAAATTTTCTTCGAATATTTTCAGAACACTGTATTATTTTCATATTCCTGTTAAACATTCATCCTCGAAATGTTTTGAACATATGCAAAGTTCCTCCGTGGCAAATCTGTATAAAAGAGAAGTAAGCTATATTTATGTATTCTATCTAGTTATGAATAAAAGTGAACACTCAAATATCGCTTGTTACCCACCGTCCACCTCGTCCGACCACCTGGGTGTACAGTGTAGTTTATTTATCTATAAACTCTGGTCTAAAGTGTTGACTTGAAAAGACAACTAAGTCAAGCAGGAAAATCAAGCCAAATTGATCTTAGTTTATTGTAATTATAACGTAACAATAATTTTTTTAAGAAAGGGGGATGTTTTGTCGACTATTTCTAATCATTTAGAGTAGAATGAACATTTTTTTTTTGAATGAAACAGTTTGTAACAAACGTAATTGTACATTTACGGATTATCTCCTTTTTTTATTCCGATATTTACAATTCACGCTGGTCCTCATTGCAACATAATAGTGAACATCTAAAACTATATGGAAAATATACACTTTAACTTTAAAATTTGAACAAAATTTTATTTTAGCTACACGTCTTCAGGTTTGTTTACATATCATGACATAATCTGCGTCAAAATCATCAAAAGAGACCCCAAACTTCTACTTCTATGAATCATAAAGAATATTATTGTCATTTATAGAGGACTGCCAGTCCATATATACAAAAAAGGCAAAGGTGATTGACTGATGTATCAACGCCCAGGCCAAACCCTTAAGGCTAGAAAATTGTAAATTGTAGATTCAGAAAAAAATGAAGTGTCGTTGCCTAGAATGGTTTACCTGCCTCCTAGTAATCCATCCCAGGCAACGACACTTCATTTTTTTCCTTTAGGTACGTAACGTAATGTCTACTTTACTAAAAATACCACTTTCCCGAAATGACCACTTTTTCATAATGACTACTGTTTTTCACAAAAAGAACACTTTACCAAAATGACTACTTTCTTATAATGACTGTCGCGGCCTACAATTCACATAAAGTCTACATTACTAAAAAGACAACTTTACCAAAATGACTACTTTTTCGTAATGACCACCGCCCGCACAATTTCACTTTAACAAAAATTGACACTTTTTAACCGACTTTTAAAAAAGGAGGAGGTTCTCAGTTCAGTTATAGAACGAATGCGTATGTATGTATTTAAATCCTTTAATGTTTGTTTGTATGTATTTCATGTAATCTTGACTTGTTTTAAGTGGCATCCTGAATGTCCTATAAAATAAAGATTTTTTCTATTCTATTCTATTCTGTTGTATTTATAACGGAATTATTTTCTGGGCTCAAAGAGTACCTACATTTTCTAAGAGGCTTTATTTTTTTTACCCAGATTTACATAAGTTCACGCCTGTAATTCCCAACAGGGTAGGCAGAGCATCAGTGGTTCTAGAAAACCACTCAAAGCCACGTTTGACACAAATGGTGAGGGTTACTAGATGGAACACGTTGTGTAATGGTGAGAGGTGGTCAGCCTTTCGCCCATGATACAGCAAGACCCTCATGTCCCACTTACTGATTTTTACAGTATGCCTGGGAAGAGTAGGCAGCTGGCGCATTCTAACACCCATATTCTAAGAAGTTAACTCGAAACTTCCTCGACTCAACTTCAGCCAAGGAAATCCTCGAAACGACCTCGAATTTGGTATTATTAGTTGTCACCTCAAGATTCCTTGAACGTGGCATTAAGCTACTCGACGATTGATGGCATCAGCTAGCGTATATTTTTATTCGATATTAACCTTTAACGATATATTATCATAAAGATAATCCACGAAATCTTCACAGTCATTCATTTTTCATATGAAAAAGTAGCATCACAACAAGTTCAAGCATCGAATAAAGCGTTAAAGAAATCTTAAGGTAGGTCGCGAGGTACCTTAACTTTGACAATTGATTACTCAAATCATCCTCGACTCCACTGAGGAAAATTGTAAAGTCGAGGACGGAAGTGTCAAATAAAAACGTCAAAATCCTTGACAGAGGTTGAGTGGAGGTGGAGGAAATCTCGAGTTAACTTCTAAGAATATGGGTGTAACTTTTTCTTTCACTCCTAGTCCACCGTGGAAGGACCCAGATTTGATGCAAAAAAAAATACAGGGTTAATGGGAACTCGACGTATTCCTGGCAGGACGTGATAGGGCAGCCAAAATGCAACAAATTTAACCCACCTTATGTATGGCCGAAAGTTAATAGTTTTCGAGATTTCGTTAATTTAAGATTTTTTACGAAAATACCCAGATTTCGTCATTTTAACCAAAATTTTAAAATATTTGCTTGTTGGATAGAATTCTGTCTTGATGCCAATACTGGTACTGGCTCACTGTCTACCTGCCAACCCGCAACGGACAAGCGTGGTGGGTTAAATGTCCAAACCTCTCCAAAAGTAACATGGACTCTCCCAAAAACGACAGGCCCCAAGTGCCCGGCGTCTCCGGCGGTGGCTCTGTCGATGACGGTAGGCAGAGTGACCCCGGAGCATGGGGTGCGAAGAATCTCCGGGTGGCGTGCCCTCCCCGTCAAACGACTTCAGCTTCAACCAAAGCGGACACCGAACTCCACATAATGACATATAACGTTAAAACTTTAAGTACCGAAGAACGCCTGCTGGAACTGGAAAATGCCTTAAAAACAATACAGTGGGATATCGTGGGCCTTGCTGAAGTTCGTAGAGAAGGCGAAAACACCTTGGAGCGGGAAGATAATGTCTTCTATTATTACGGAATATCTGGCGGACTCTATGGAGTAGGATTTCTTGTACATAAACGGTGGAAAGCCAACATACAAGAGTTTGTTTCCTATTCTGAGAGGATAGCCCTACTTAAATTCCGTATTTCAGAAAAAGAGACACTTACCATCGCTCAGGTGTATGCGCCTACAACAGATCACTCTGACGACGAAGTCGAAGAGTTCTACGACATACTGAACAGGGCCCTCGATGAACACCATGGGACATGGAATGTGGTCATAGGCGACTTCAATGCCAAGGTCGGCTCAAGGCAAGACTCGGATGACATTCGCGTGATCGGACCTCATGGTTTAGGCGACAGGAACGACCGCGGATCCAGACTTCTCCAGTTTGCCTTCGGACAGCAACTTAGCTTAGGAAACAGTTTCTTTTATAAAAAATCTCACAGAAGGTGGACGTGGATTTCACCTACTGGCAGAACTAAAAACGAAATAGATTTTATTTTAGCTTCCGACATATCAACAATCAAAAATGTAGAGGTGATCAACAATATTCATTTTAGCTCAGACCATCGACCAGTTCGCAGCAGGTTATTCTTTGATCGTAAAATCCACCGAGAAAAAACATTCAAAAGTAAAATAAAATACATTAGGAAAGACACTCTTATTGCCAACAAAGATCTTTTCATGGTAGAGTTGCGAAATTCATTCGATCTTCTCAAACCCGACCAAGATCCCGAAACAGAGAATGATGTTCAGAGTCAATATGAATATATACAGAAAAGCATAAAGACAGCGAGTGCGAAGATTAAACAGACCCAGAATAAATTAAGGAAGCTATCCAACAATACTTTAAAATTATTACAAGATAGAGAAAAATTTAGGGATAGTGTTACTAGTGTCGAATTCAGAACAATAGATAAAACCGTAAAACGCAGCATAAGGAACGATGTTCGGAAGTTTAATAAGACGCTGATACAAACAGCTCTAGAACGTAATCGATGCCTAAGAACAGCCAAGCAGGGAATAGATAAAGGACGGTCGTGGATTACCTGCCTAAAAGACAGTGAAGGGGTAAAACAGGGAAACCGAGACAAAATTATAAATATTAGTACTGACTTTTACAAAAAATTATATTCAGATTCTCCCGGCGAAGTGAATGGCGCTCAACTTGCAAAATACCAGTACAATGATACCATCCCCCTAATATCACACTCAGAAGTACATCAAGCTCTGCGCAAGATGAAATACGGTAAAAGTCCGGGCGAAGACGGTATCACATCAGAATCTCTCAAAATAGGTGAACCAACGCTTCTACCGTATTTAACCAATTTATTCAATTCTATTTTAACTACAGGACAATTGCCGATAAACTTTTGCCATTCAAATATCATTTTATTACATAAAAAAGGAGACAAAAGCGATATTAATAACTATAGACCCATCAGTTTGGTTTCACACGTTTATAAAACCTTTATTAAAGTCATAGAGAACCGCATTGCAGGAAGACTGGACCGCCATCAACCACCCGAACAGGCAGGATTCCGACCGGGCCTCTCCACTACAGACCACCTGCAATCCTTAAATCAACTTTTAGAAAAACACGTCGAATTCAACTTGCCCTTATGTCTAGCCTTCGTTGACTACTCCAAGGCGTTCGACAGCGTAAAACACGAGTTCCTGTTTGACGCCTTACACAGCCAAGAAATAGACCCCGTTTACATTAACCTCCTAAAACTCATATATAAAAATAGTACAGCCGCAATAAAACTAGATTCTACAGGTCCATCATTCAAAATTAAAAGAGGCGTCAAACAAGGAGACCCGCTGTCCCCAAAATTATTTACCTGCGCCCTGGAGGAAATCTTCAAGAAGATAGAGCCCACATGGGATGGTAAAGGCGTAGACATTGGTGGAAGAAGGCTAACGAACCTCCGTTTTGCTGACGATATCGTCTTATTTTCGTCCTCAGCAACTGAACTAGGGGCAATGCTGCAAGATCTCAGCACAGCAAGCCGCGAAGCTGGACTAATGATGAACATGTCAAAGACCAAGCTTATGACTAATAGCTCGAAGAGGGTGGTGACGGTAGACGGCGGGAGAATGGAATATGTCCACGAGTATATTTATCTCGGCCAAATAGTCTCTTTCCAGGCACGACAAGACAAAGAAGTTGCTCGACGCACCGAAAATGCCTGGAAGAGCTATTGGTCGATGAAAGAGCATATGAAAGGTGACTTACCTATGTCTCTAAAACGTAGACTCGTGGACGTATGCATTCTCCCAGTACTCACCTACGGAGCTCAGACTTGGTCTTTGACGGAAGCTCAAAGGTCCAGACTCGCGGTTTGCCAGAGAGCCATGGAGCGCAGCATGTTGGGTCTAAAACGGATCGACAGGGTCCGAAACACCGTGCTGCGCTCTAAAACCCAAATTGCTGATGTGACACATAATGCGGCTAAGCTAAAGTTTGATTGGGCGGGCCACGTCTGCCGCATGCCGGATGAATTGTGGGCAAAGACCACCACACAGTGGAAGCCACCGACCGATAGAAGACTACGCGGCAGACCGAGACGACGATGGCGAGACGAGCTGGACGCCTTTTGTAAGGCATGGCCGCAGGAAGCACAAGATAGGGAGTCATGGAGGGAACGGAGAGAGGCCTTTGCCCAGCAGTGGGACACATAACGGCTACATAAGATAAGGATAGAATTACATTTAACTTTTTGTCAAAGTTGATAGTTTAATAAAGCTAGGAAAGTCATTACTACACAATACCGCTTCCGCGCCGCCGACACCACACCGCCGCTGCATCTCCGCGCTATGTACACGATAGAAATGCACGTAACGATTAGATTTTTGAAGATCGATTCAAGTGAATACGATCTAGCGATTTTTGAATCGATTCATTTTAATACGATCTTCTTTCGAGTCGATTCATAAGGTGAATCGTATCCTTTAGATCGTATTCACAAACAATCGTCTACGCGCGACCTAAGAATGTAGACGTTTCGGGAAAGTAGACGTTTAGGGAAAGTAGACGTTTAGGGAAAGTAGACGTTTCGGGAAAGTAGACATTTCGGGAAGTAGACGTTTCGGGAAGTATGACGTTTATTGAAAGTAGACGTTTAGGGAAAGTAGACATTACGTACCTAAAGGATTTTTTTCTGAATCTGAGGTGTCGTCCTATGGTCTCATGCGGTGTGATAGGCTCTGTAAAATTTTTGTTTGATTATTTTATGTAAAATGGGTAAATATTTCGTTAATTACATAAATTTTTATATATTCTGGTTGTATTAGATTTTTTTTTATACTCCTTAGTAAAACATTAATTTTACGAGCAATGCCATTGAAACACCCTAATTTATTCTTATAGTTATGTACACAAAGTTAAATTGCGTTAATTTTATTTTACAGATTTTGTTTTAGTCTACAAAAACTTAAATGTTAAGGGTATTTCTATAATATTGGTCACGACTGTACATTACCGGCTATGTTTCTTTTCAGACGTTTCAAAAATCAGTCATTTCACATTTCAGGCATTTTGGGATTTGGTCTTTTTGAAAATCAGTCAATTCAGTAATAAGGCCTATTGGTTTTTGTTCTTTATGCACCGGACGCGGGCCGACATTGATCGGCACATCGATCGGCTCTGCAGTATTTGTTCAATTTTTTTCGTCGATTTGCCGCTCAGCTTTCCCTAAAACTGTCAAATTTCTTCGATCGATTTTAAATTTTATCTCCAAACAATAGAGTTTAAGTACTATCCATTGGGGAAATTTGACAGTTTGTGGTAACCTGATGTGCTGTTAACTGTACATCAATTCTTGGGACTAGCGAGCAAACCGGATTCCGCAACCGTTCTCCGACGACCGATTCACCATTGGACTGTTCGTCGACAGGACGATTCATTTATTTCCACTTCACCAGCAGGATCTTTTACTAACAGGACTTTACCTTTAAAGACAGGCCTTCAAAGCTACTGAATTCTTCACCGACACGACGATACACCTATAACTCTTTTAACCACAGAGCTTTCCATCTACGGAGAATTCGCCGCCAATATTTACTAAGAGATTAAGGCTGGCTGTTTGCCGTAGAAAATTCAAAAATACCTATGCTTTTCTTTCATCTCTACTATCCCTAATTATTCCTACTAATATTATAAATGCGAAAGTAACTCTGTATATCTGTCTGTTACGCTTTCACGTCTAAACTACTGAACCGATTTTTATTAAATTTGGTACAAAGATAGATTAGACCTTAAGATTTGCACACAACAAAAAAATTAATAATGGAAAATTTAATGTTGAATATACTCGATATTGATTCTTATATTTTGTTAATGTATTTGTAATCGTATTGAACAAATATACCGCCGAGCCGATGTGCCGATCAATATCGGCCTGATAATAGCTAACCTAAAGTTTTTACGATAAGTTTTTTTTCAACATATTTGCTCGTAAAGTGGGTCTTATTTAATTGTTTTAAGGTTCATAATGATATGTATTACCCAGCCCGTGAGTAATAAAAATAAAGCACGAGTACGTAATGGTTTTTTTTTTTTAATTTCAGCGAAGAGATCAGATCAAAAATCAAAAAAAAAAACAAAAATAATTTATTTGTGTCTCACATATTCTTCGTATAAATAGGCAGGGGTCTCCTTTTAGGCATGAGAATGCCTGTGCCAGGGGGCCCCGCTCTTCTCTTAGATACAATTCTTATGCTAGAACAATTTAGGCATGCAAAGTGTATGTGTATGTGTGTGTGTGTACGGGTGCATGTGTGTGGGTGTGTGTGATTGTGTGTGTGATTGTGTGTGTGTGTAGTTATATATAAATAAATATTTCATTATAACATATATGTTTAAATATCATATGGTGAGATTTTAACCACTTGGTTACACTGGTCTTGCATTCGTAGGGTTCGTAATAGATCTTATTTTATATTTAAAATTAAGTGTTAATATTAAACTATTTGTAAACAAAAATATAATTCCACTAAATCATTTAACAGGAAATTATAATTTGTTTATGCTAAAACGTGAAAATTTATAGTTAAGTATTTTTTTATCATTTGGCTGTATGGCATACTTGTCAACGTGAATCTCATTTTGCGAGCGAAAAAAGAAAAAAATAATCGCGCTACTTTTCAGAATTTTCAGATGTTTTCACTTGGTTTTCACAAATGACATTTGTATTCATCAGATTGTTATTATTGTCAGAAATACAACACAAAAAATGTCTTCTTTAGTGCAGAACAGAAAACCTACATGGGTACACCGCCAGAAATACTTTCAGAGGCGCAACATGCAGGTGATAGCTTATTGCCGTCAATATCAAAGGAAAGTTTTTATTTCTTCCTTTCCTCGCAAATGTGTTGAAAAACGTCGAATGACACGCGTGCGCATTGGATATTACATTCTCGGCTCCGTTGAGCCCTCGCCACTTAGCACACTTGTAGCATAATGTACTATTTTCTCTTAAACTACTAAATATTTGAATGAAGTGATAAGGGTTTTGAAAGGTACTAATATAATGCTGCTAAAATATATTTTTATCTGAGCTGCAAGCCTCAAAAGAAAAAAGGGTCCCGCTAGCAAAACGAAACAGTTGTAGGTGTATTACTCATAAACTAATAACTTTAAAACAAAAAACCGAATATAATTGGAAGGTACTAATACTTCGCTATAAGAAGACGTACATTACATCTCTGGAAACCTTCAAACAGCGGAGGGTTCCGCTGGAAAATAATTTAAAATTTCTGATAAACCTTTGAGGTACTAATATTTTAATTAAACGATTTAGGAGGTACTAAATACTAGGCAAGTAAAACTATGGCTGTCGATCGAATCAGACGAACGGTCCCGCTGGGTATACGGGCATAGCAGCTGCCCGGAGTTTGATTTCGGCCAGGGATTCTCAATTAAGACATGTAGAACGCCTACATTCGCTCACCCAGCCCTACGACTAACATCTTTAGGTAAATCTCTTTCAACCTCTCGGGTAGTTAATCACTCCAATGATATTATATGTTACTTATCGAATCACTCCATGAAACTGAACAACTTTCCCCCAATAATAGGTCAAAATACGAAAAAAAAAATTTGAGTTCCCATACAAACTTCATCAACATATACTGGGTGAAAAAGAACCTCCTAGCTATATATTCAAAATCCTGAACCAGTATAACTCAAAGATCACATTTATAAAAATTAAAAAAATATATTTTTTCAATGGGAATAGTTCATTTTTTGCCTAAACGTAGACATTACTCCTACACCAGGCACGCGAAGGGTGCGGGTAGCGCTCGGGGGGTGCGCCCGAGTGGTATCTGCGTTTAGGAAAAAAAAATCCCCCCCCCCAAAAAATTAAAATAAAAAAGTGTTCAGTAAGTGATACTGGTTCAGGATTTTCAAGAAAGCTAGGAGGTTCTTTTTCAACCTGTTTAATTAAAGCGCATTTTGTATGGGAGATCAAACATTTTTTTTTCGTATTTTGACCTATGTTCTTTGGGAAAGTTGTTCAGTTTCATGGACTGATTTAGCACCCGAGAGGTTGAAAGAGTTTTACCTAAAGCCCTGTATACAAGAAAAAAATCAGGCCGATATTCCGATAGGTATGTCCACGTTTTGACCAATTTACGTCAGCGTAAGACTACGTAACGTAAGAACCCCTTGTCTCTGTGTGCGCCACAAATGTACACCGACCTGTTAACGATTCGGAGAAAAACTAGGGGTGTGAATAAAACGCCTTATTTACACAAGTTTTGTTTCTATGAATTGAAAGTTTAAAAAACTTCATTAATTATCGTATTTGCTTGGCATATTTGTTAGCTTCATTTTATTGTTTATCTCTGTTTAAAACAACATGAAAGAAGCATATCAAATTTACTCAATCAAAAGCATTAAAATTAAATTGCAAACATCCGGTTTCCAAGTACCTTTTGGAGTAACGAAACGCAATTTGCGTTCGTCATTCAAATGTTGCCATACAAACTTGGTTTCCACTTAACTGTGTAGTTTTGAATAGAACATTGACTGTATAATGAAGAAAATAACAATTTGACATCAGAAGCAGTAAAATGCTGCTAACAAATAATTACATCTTGATATAAAATTTTCCATCGAACAACAATATTGAATAATGATTCCATGAATAGTAGTTTAAATTACGCATCTATAATTATTGCTATATGATAAAAATTACGGCATAGAAGATTCTTACAACTTACTGCATTTTTCTTGTAAAAAAACAAAAAAAAATTTAAGACATAATCCAGCCTTTTTATGGAGTTTTGCAATTATAAATTAGGCACCCTGACCTCGTGGTGGTTTTTCCGCTAGGTTGGCAACACTTGCCCCTTCCTTCCTTTTGCGCCGCTCCTCCAGACAGAATTGCGAGAGAACGTGATCGATCGAATTTCAAAAAGGCACACTCCTACCCCTGTGCTCCCGTAATCACGAAACAACCGCATATCTCCTGATTAAATAATCGGGAGTTCGTGTTTCGTGATATTAACCATTCCGCGTGTGTGAAGTAGATCCCCAGTGCCGCGAGGCAAATTGCCCTGTGAAGAAGCACACGTAATCGAACAAAATGTCGAATCTAGCCGATCCGGTCGCGTTCGCGAAGGATTTCCTCGCCGGTGGTATCTCGGCCGCCGTTTCCAAAACGGCGGTGGCGCCTATTGAAAGAGTAAAGCTGCTGCTGCAGGTTCAACATGTGAGCAAGCAGATCGCCGAAGACCAGCGCTACAAAGGTATCATCGACGCCTTCGTCCGCATTCCCAAGGAGCAGGGTCTTCTATCCTACTGGCGCGGTAACCTCGCCAACGTCATCAGGTATTTCCCCACGCAGGCGCTCAACTTCGCCTTCAAGGACAAGTACAAGCAGGTGTTCCTTGGAGGCGTGGACAAGAACACACAGTTCTGGCGTTATTTCGCCGGTAACTTGGCCTCTGGCGGTGCCGCCGGTGCCACTTCCCTATGCTTCGTGTACCCTCTCGACTTCGCCCGTACGCGTCTCGCCGCCGACGTCGGAAAGGGCGAGGGCCAACGTGAATTCTCAGGTCTCGCTAACTGCCTGAGCAAGATCTTCAAGAGCGACGGCCTCGTCGGCCTGTACAGAGGTTTCGGAGTGTCGGTGCAGGGTATCATTATCTACCGAGCTTCATACTTCGGATTCTACGACACAGCACGTGGCATGTTGCCTGACCCTAAGAACACTCCCCTGGTCATCAGCTGGGCCATCGCACAGAGCGTCACCACCGTGGCCGGTATCATCTCATATCCCTTCGACACAGTCCGTAGGCGCATGATGATGCAGTCTGGACGTGCTAAGGCCGACATTCTATACAAGAACACCATCCACTGCTGGGCAACCATCGCCAAGACTGAGGGAGGTGGTGCCTTCTTCAAGGGAGCTTTCTCCAACGTCCTCAGAGGCACTGGTGGCGCCTTCGTACTTGTCTTATATGATGAAATCAAGAAGGTCCTATAAATTTTGTAAATTAAGAATGTTACCGTAACTAAAATAATGTTTGTGATCGAATCACCACAAAATAGCCGCTCCCCCTGAAAATCATGTATTATTAGAAGCGAAAAACAAACCTAGTAACTTATTTTTAGTTAAATAAAGTGTTATACATTGATTCCAATATGTATTTTCATTAAAAATGGTGTTACATAATGACTCCACCTAAGTGTCAAAGTTTAACTAAAACAGTGGTACCGCAAAGATTTCAGTAAAAACAAGTTCAGTGAGTGTTCTAAATCCAAATTTTAAAATCAAACTTCAATTTACGGCATTTTAGTGATCATACAAGCGGCCAGTGATAGGTTATGTAATGACCTCTTTTCAACTAACTCATTGAGGCCAAGGTTAAAGTAGGGAAAAACTACTATAATTGAATAAAAGACATAGAAATCTTTGGTGTTATCTACTGTGTGTAATTAAGTGATAATTACAGTGAGAGTCTTGTAAGACTTACTTCAGGGCAATGTAAAATCAATACTTAACCTTTATTTGGGAGTGGATGAGACCTTGTACCTATTTTGTAGTGTATTTTCAAGATTATTTATTTATGTAATGCTCATGTTGAACATGCTGTGAATTGTTTAAAAAAAATCTTGGAAAATCATGTGATTATGAAAGCTGTTATATAACATTACAGTTGTATATGTGCGATTGTATGGTGTGTAGGTCATTTAATTTCAATTTATTTCACTGTAGTGTACATCCATCAACACTCGAGCTGTAGGCAAGCTTTTCAAATGTTATTTTCTAGGAGAATGGATGAAAAACTTGTGAACATCTGCTCGATATGAGTTTTTTGTGAAGAAAAATTCATGCGAAACGAGTGATAATATAGAAAATGTTAAAAATAATTTGTTGTTTTAATTTTTTTTGGTCTATATTTTTACATAATTTCTTGTTACGGTCTATCCTTCCTACTTTTAAATGAGTTTGTTCATACATTGCCACGGAGTCGCCTGACTGTGGGAATTGATAATAGAACTTTTTTCAAATTCTAGAATTGAAAACTTGCTCAACATAGTTCGTTTTTCATAGCCAACATAACAAACAAGAAAGAAATTCATTGTCGGTTCTTAATGAAAAACAAAAGATAAAAGAAGGGAGTTCCATTTTCAAAACTCAAAATCCACAAATGCAGTAACTACGAAGTAGCCGACGCGTGACGTAGGCATTGCGCTAAAGACGTCACGCACGCACTCCGAACAACTTACGTAAGTACACACGACAGCACTTCATGATACACATGTTGACCTTGACGTCGCTCTTATCGCGCTTGTGATGATAGTGAAAAGAGAGAGTAAGATCCGTATTACAGAACACGACTCAGTCTCTAATCTATACTTGAGTAGCAGTCGTCTTTGTCATTTTGATAGAGAAAAAGACAATAAATACTATATAGATTAATACGTAATACGGGCCTATATATCGAGATAGATTAGCGAAGATATGCTAGCATAAACATGTGGCATAGTTTTGATTTTTAATATTGGACGTCTATAAATTAGTTTACGATGACATTGACAACTTTCCTCAAGGAACCTGAGGAACATTGAAATTCTCAAATAAAAATGTCGACTTCTCAAACTAAGGCAGTCAGCTGATCGCTGAAGTTGTATAGAGAGGCCCATACAAAAGAGAGGGGTTGTTATAAGTTTGACGCGTACGTCTGTCTGTGGCATCGTAGCTCCTAAACGAATGCACCTATTTCGATGCGTTTTTTTTTGTTTGAAAGCCGATGTGTTCGAAATACTTAGTTCTTAGCTATATGTATTTGATCAAAATTGGTTCAGCCGTTTAAAAGTTATTAGAAGCAATAGAATGTTGAGGGAGATCCAAAATTTTTAATTTTAGATGGATTCTAAAAGTCACCCATATGCACGGCACTCTCTTACTTCGACTAAGTCGTAGGTTTTTTTCTTTTAGATTATATCTGTGGTTTAGGGCAAAGAACTCCATACACTCACCTATAATCCCTTTCGGGGTAGGCAGAACGTCAAGTACAGAGGCCAGCGCATCAGGTAACTCCATTCTCATTGCAACACCGTTCTCATCACAATAGCACAGAGTGCACGCGTGTGGTAACCTGACTTGCGGCCGTCCGTACATATGGGATGTAGGTGGTATCTCAATCAGACTTCTCGTCACACAGCGTCAGTAGGTTAGGAACAGTTAAAATGACACCTCGATAAAAAGTAAGCTATTCTTGTTAGATTGTCTAAAGGATTTTGTTAATTAGGTAATTCATTAACTTAAATATATTTGATCACGCCTACAATCCCTAAAGGGGTTGGCAAAGTACAGTGGTCTTAAAACCACATTCTGAGGGCTATTTTTACCCGACTGCGCGACGCAAATGAGGGTAATGTGTTTATCAGCATATGTATGTATGTTTGTACCTTTGTGGCACTATTTAGATCAAACACGTGGGCCGATTTTGATGAATGATACTGATACGTCGTTGGAATATAAAAAAATTGAAAAATCAAAATGGCCGATTTTGGACGCCATAATGTGAAAAAGAAAAAAAATGAAAATCGACGAACTATGTCAAGTGGGGTATCGTTGAATAGGTATTTAAAAATCATTGTTAGGTTTCTTATATCGTTTTTCAACCAAAATTACCGTTTAGGACCTATGACGATTTAAAGTATGGTTAGTTCCACTTACTGAGTTTTACATTACAGTAGGCAGCTGGCATATTTTAAGTTTTTCTTTAATGAACTTTCCACTAATAAAACAAGAAAATTGGAGAGAGAAAACAAGAAAATAGGAGCACTGTACGAACAATCAACTAATCCCTGATGGCGCTTGCGCTATAAGTGTTTAAAAAACAAACTGACAATTGAAAATTTTGTATAAAATATTTTAATTTCTAATAACTTTTAAATGGCTGAACCAATTTTGATCAAGAACCATCTCAATTACGTCAGAAATCGGTCCATTCGTTTAGGAGCTACGATGCCACAGACAGATACACACGTCAAACTTATAAATAACACCCCTTTTTTGTCGGGGATTAATAAAGCAAAGAGTACAACGGTCTTGACAGCATCCTTACTAATATTATAATGTAAATGTAAGTTTGTTTGTTTGTTACACTTTCACGCCTAAATTACTGAAACGATTTTGATGAAATTTGGTATAGACATAGATTAGACCTTAAGAAATGACATAGGGTACATTTTATCCCACAGCTAGGCACGATATAGCCTGTAATCCACGCGGGCGGAAAGCTAGTTTATCATAATATCACGTTATCATGTCATGTTATATTGTATATCTCTGGTTTAAAGAAATAAAGTTTTTTTTTCATTGAACTTGGCTCTCATTTCACATTTATGTTTTTGATGGGATACTTAAATAATAATATAAGCCACAACTTGTATCGTCTACCGCGATCCAGTGATATCCACCGAGATCGGATGACGCCATTATAAACATGACTACAATAAGCTATGCGTCACTTGATGATAATGTTAGTTTTGTTATGTTGGTAGTGTAGAGTTTGGTACTGGCAAGTTTGACTAACACGTAGTTCTTTTTCTTTCTTTTGTATTATAGCTCTGTGGTCAAAGGGCAAAGAGGAACTTTTGACGATCATTAAAATTTATTATCTTTTATTGTCCGTGTTATTACCAATCTTACTACTAGTAGTAACACCGGTAATAAAATTGCCCTACTTACTACTAAAGTTGAAAGTTGTTAGAACAGCAATAAAAAATTGCCAGTGTTACTACCGTGAAATTAGAATAATTAAATTATCCACACACTCACACCTTTAATGAAGGAGAGCTTTTGTCCGGAGGGCGTGGTGTTCCACCGTTTCCGAGGGAGATTCCCGGTTGCAGACACCCCCGGAAAAACACCCGGGAAGTAGTGTTAGTTAGTTTTATTTTATTTTGTTTTACTTCATATGTATGTTAGTCTGTTATGTATTTATCTATGGGTTTTAGATGCCTAACAATAAATGATTTTATTATTATTTATTATTTAATCCCTTTCGAGGTAGGCAGTCGTCAGTGGTTCGAGAACCACTACTTTACGTCTATTACCTACATTTGACAATCATTTACTTAGCTGCATCTATAGTAGGTATAGGTACTTACTGAAGGAGTGCCAAAATCGTAAAATGCCCCGGTTTTGTAAATACCTGTTACAAAATAATTTAATTTTAAATCAATCAATCGTTTATTTGTTAGAATATATGTCATTTACAATTAGGATGATGTCAAATTGTTACAATGGTTAGGTCACAATATATTCTACCGAAGAATTCGGTGTACAAATTTTACATAATTCTAATCAATTTTGTCAAAGTAAAGTACAGGGACAACGGCACATCATGCTATCCAAAACTGTCAAATTTCTTCAATCGATTTTCAGTTTTATCTCCAAATATTAGAGTTTACTATTTATTGGGGAAATTTGACAGCTTAAAGCTGAGCCTAATAATTTTAGTTCAACGAACAATTCCCAAAACGCAGAACATAATTTGTTTTTGATGTTTATAATTTCAATTCTAAGTTTTTTACATTTTGATATGGAACATATGTATAAAATAAGTAGAATAGAAAGAAAAAATCTTTATTTTATAGGATATTCAGGATGCCACTTAAAACAAGATTACATGAAATACATACAAACATACATTAAACGATTTAAATACATACATACGCATTCGTTCTTTTGACCCTAGTGACTCTACGCCTATTCGTAAGGGACTCTACGCCTATTCGTAAGGGACCATCCATAAATTACGTCACACGTTAAGGGGAGGGGAGGGGGTCGACAAAGTGTGACATTGTGTGACAAGGGGGTGAGAGGGGTCATAAGTTTCGTGACGTCACATTTCAAAATATGTTATGAGTAGGGATGCATCGATACGCCTTTTCGCCGATACGATACCGATACCGATACTCTTATAAAAATATCGGCGATACCGATACCGATACGGTTAATGTGAATTCAAAAATGAAGGTATAGTAAATAAATCACAAATCAGTTCTTTTTTATTATTATAAAAAGTAGACACATAGGTTAATATTAGATAGGTAATTAAAAATTTTAGTAATTAAAATTAACATTGATCAGATTTTTGTTTAAAAAACAAAGTAATCTTAAGTTTTGCGGAGAAAGGCGATTTCTCAAGTCTGTTTGTATAAGACCTGCGCTGGAAAATAGTCTCTCAGATGCGACAGCGCGGGGTTTCCCCGAGCATCGTTCGTGCCTCGTTTGCAACGAAATAGACGAGACAACACGCTGGTTTACACTACATTTTTAAATTAAAAAGTATCGTTGAATCGGTCATAAAAATATCGTCGATACCGATATATCGGCTAACCCGAAGTATCGCCGATATATCGGTATCGGTATCGGTATCGGATGCATCGCTAGTTATGAGTATAAACTATTAACGACAAACTTAACCTCCTCAGTCCCAAGCACTCTTTTTACGTTTTTACTTTGGTTGTGACAATGAGTTTTGAGTTCCAAAAAAAAAATAACAACTCGTATTAAGTCTTTTATTAGAAAATTACAAAAAATGCTAAATATGTAACGTCACGCTAGGGAGGGGGGAGTCTTACAAATGTGACCAGCTGTGACAAGGAGGGGGAGGGGGTCAAAAAGTAATGAAATTCGTGTGACGTAATTTATGGATGGCCCCTAAAGGTGCAGTCTTCCCCAGACTGAAGATGATAGGTTGTCAGCCTTTCTCCCACTATAGTTTCTATAGGGTTTCTATTACCAGACTGGCTATCACTGCTTTTTTGCTTTCTTCAGCATGTTTAGGAAGAGTTGGCAGCTGGCACGTTAAAATATGTCCTAATTTGTTATTAGTGTGTTTACCAAAACACCTGTTTGTCCTAATTTTTTTTCTCAAAATAAGTTTTATCTGCGGCGTCGATGTTAAAGTTAACTCAAGCGGTTAAAAATATCTTTCACCGTTATATAATTTTAAACACGGTTAAGGCGACTACAGCACCCGATAAAGGCAGCGCACATAGGAATAGTGCCATCTCCGTCTCTCAACAGGCCTGGGCCGGCAGTGCGAACAGTGTCGATACACGAAGTTTACGGACTATGAAAGCGTGCGTGCGTAAAAACATGTTCGAAAGTTAGAAAAATGAGATTTATGGAAAGGTAACAGCTTAAATCGAAAAATTCGTTAACTATTTATCGAGAGTGTTCAATCACGAACATTTTGATAGCAAATTCAAGTTCCTGTGTGCATTTCACTATCGTTTTACAGCTTAAAAGATACACAATATTGGGTATTTAGAGGTGACTTTGTGAGCTTTATCTATCGAACCAAAAGTGCTGAAACATATCTAGTTTATGTCCTGAATATTACCGTAGTATTTTTTTCTTCGATTTAATGCAGTGATTTAGGTGCTGTAGTCGCCTTAAGGCGGCGACAATCTCTATCTTTGGACGCCATTGATAATTTTTTTTGAGTCAACACAGCTGATTGTACTAATGATGGATGACTTTAGTACCTACCTACCGATTTTTTTCCACATATTGTAGCAGTAGGTATGTAGCCGTTTTGATTAACTCAGCAGCAAGCACAACGTTTTTTTGTTTTTTTAAACTCAATTTTTTTTGCATAACCTCTGATTTTTATCGCATATATTTTTAAAACAGCTGAACCGATTTTCATCAAATATACTTAGCTAAGAACCATCTCGATCACGTCAGCTTTCAAAGAAAAAAAACAAGTTTTATATTATTTATTTCCAACACTTAAAAACTATCTTCACAGAATATTCCTTAAAATTAAAGTAACAATAAGTACAGCTTAAAGCATACAGTCAATATTCTATTTAATAAATGTCAATAAAAAATTATTTACTTAAATCAATAACAAATTCAAATGTCAAAATCAACAAAACAAAAAATTAGTAAGAAAGAATAAAATAGAAACACTTTATTAAATTGACACAGGAAAAAAACTTAATGCTAAAAACAAATACAAAAAAATAAAGTACCTAACACACTACTTACACACCCGAAATTTATGGCAATAATTAAACGGCTGAACCTTTGATTAATTAAATCAAAAAACAATTTCAGTAACATCAGCTTTCTAACATAAAAACTGCATCAAACTCAGTCCATTCGTTTACAGCAGCTCTAGCACGATAACGACAAACTCGCGCTCGGCTCACGCTGAAACTTCGCTTTGATTGCGCGAGGGTCCCGCGCAAAGGCTTGCTCGCCCTATGGCGTTGTCAATTTTGACATTTTGACATAGGACCGCGATGTTGTCGCGGCGCTGTCACTATCGTACTCGGCCTGCAGAGACACAGTTATAAAACGTATACCTAATTTTTTCTGCGTGACGGGGCATAAGAATCAATACTATAAGTTATTATTTATTGTTATGGTCGGGGCTTAAAATCATGAGCATAATTATTACTTACTTACTTAATTAAAATTTTGGCTACAATCTTAAGTTAATTAAATCCTTGACCACATCTTGCCCCTACATCACCTGATGGGTGACCAAAGTGGCAATTTATCACGAACGTTTCCTTGCTTCGGAGGGCATGTTAAGCTGTCGGTCCCGGCTGTTGTCGATTGACTACAGTCGTTAAAACCAAGTCAGAAGCCATTATGCGGTTTGAAAACTCTGACACCAGGGTTAGCCAAGTTCACCACACACTTGACTATACCTAGACGATAAGAAGAAGAAGAATCAAGAACCCATTCGTTGTAAATAACTCTAAAATAAAAAATATATATATCACCCCGACGTTTGATCGCCTGTACCAGGGTTTCTCAAAGTGGGGTACGCGAACCCCAATGGGTTCGCCATTCGTCGGTAGGGTTCGCGGCTTGATGACTGGCGGGCCAAAATAACTCCTAGAATTGACTCAATCTGCAACAAGAAACAAGTCCACCCATCACATTACTATTAAAAATATATTTCTTTTGACACTGTATTTCTTACTTTTTATTGAAATAAAACCTTATTTTATTATTTTCTATGGGGGGGGGGGGGGGGTGGGGGATTTAATTACTCCAGGGGTTCGCTGTCATCTTGAAACTTTAACAGAGGTTCGTGGAGCCAAAAGTTTGAGAAACCCGGGCCTATACCTACTCTTAAACGGCTGAACAGATTTTGATCAAAAATAGCCATCAACATCTCGGTCAAACAAATTCGTTTAGGAGCTACGATGCCACATATACACAGATACAGACGTCAAACTTATAACACCCATCTTTTTATTCGGCGGTTAAAAAAACGCGGCTCTGAAGAATAATTAATAATACCTTTCTGTCACTAAGCGAGGAAGTACCTACCTCTAGATAACTCGAGTTACGTCAAACAAGGCCAGAGTACACAATACCGACAGAATGTCGCATTAAGATTATATAACAGCGGATTTTTAAAGTTACTGCGGCATCGGCATGGCGCAGTAATTAGAGCTTTGGTGGTCTAACGGCTATAGTGGGTCGGACTCGTAAGCGAGAGGTACAAAGTTCGATCCCCAGTGCCGCCATGTACCAATGACTCTTTTTCTGAGTTATGTACAATAGTTGCACACTAACCGATGCTCTTACGGTGAGGGAAAACATCGTGACGAAACCTGCACATTCAGGAGACTGAATGTGTAACCATGATCCAATCCGGTGAGGTTTCCCTGTTAGCAGGGTCACGGAGGTCAGATGGCAGTCGCTCCACTGTACTGACTTGACCTGTGAAACCCTGGATCATGGTCAAGCGTACCCCGAATGAGAAACGGGACTAAGCGCTAGGAAGAAGAAGCGCAGTAAAATACCTAGGTATGTTTTATTTAGCATTCATATACACATCAACGCGGTCTAGGGATATTGCACGATTTTTCATACAAAAGAGGTCTGTTTGAGAAGCTAAAAAAGCATACTCGAGATACATAGAGGGCTATAATTTTGAGACGAGCAAGTGCTAAACCTGAATTTTCAATACCAATCAATTAATTTTGTTTTTCTTAAAATTTGAGGAAACGTGACGAAAACGAAAAAAAAAATTGCTTAAATTCGACTATTTTCATACAAAAAGCAGGCAAAAAGTGCATTTTCGTTTTCGTTACCGTCACGTTTTCACAAATTTCAAGTATAACTAAATTTATTGACTAGAATAGAAAATTCAGGTTTAGCACTTGCTTGTTTGAAAATTATAGCCCTCCATGTATCTCGAGTATGCTTTTATAGCTTCTCAAACAGACCTCTTTTGTATGAAAAATCGTGCAATATCCCTAGACCGCGTTGATGTGTGTATGTTAGCATTTTCCGTGACTTATTCCCGTCTTCCCACCTTGCACCCTTCGTAGTCCAGTGGCGCTCGCTGATCTCAACCGATCAATGAGGCTTAGAAAAGTCCACAGACAGAGGCAGAGAACCCGATGGGTGACCAAGTGGCAATTTATCACGAGCATTTCTGTGCTTCGGAGGGCACGTTAATTTTCATTATAATTATAATCTGTAACATTTGTTCCGTCGGTCCTGACTGTTTTCGATTGACAAATGACTACAGTCGTAAAACCAAGTCAGAGGCCATTGTGCTCTGACTAGTGTTAGCCACACACTTGACTAGACTATATCTACCTACCTACACGAAAAGAAGAAGACCCTAGGCTGGAAGTTCGGAATTGTATCGCCCAAATTCCCAACCCATCGATAGATAGATAGATAGATAGATAAAATCTTTATTTATACACAGTTAAATGGACAAACTAATAACCATTGTTGTACCTAGAGTCACCAATTACTTTGGAGATAGGACTCTAAAAAAGAGAGTACCTTATTTTCTCAACAGTTTGCCTGAGTTCATAAGATCAGAGACCAAGATAGGCAGATTTAAAAAAGATTTAAAAAAGCATCTGCTCCATTCACTTGAAGCTGAATAGATTTTTAACACATTTGAAATTAAGTTTATACCTACTTACTATATAATTAGAGACTCTTGCCCTCGCAGACAAACTGCTCAAGCAGTTTTGTGGGGCTTTATTTTTAAGAAGCAGTGTAATTTTTTATGTTTAATAATTTAAATAAAAAAAAACAAAACAAAACTAATTACAACTTATAACTAACAAAGGAACACTGTATATAAAAGGGTGCTGACTCAGCGTGTGCTGCCACTGGACAGCGCTGTTCTTCCGTCAGCAGGTTAAATAGTGGGAATTATAATCTGAAATATTTGTTCCCATCTTATCCGACCTGAGATTTGTTTACGGTGGTGTGCAGTAGTGCATAGATACCTAGATGTTTAGCTTCATATTGAAGTTTCTTAGATAAGTATAAGAGGTACTCTACATGAAGAATTGATAAAATGCTAGGTTAGGTTATAGACAAGTCCGTCATTGTGAATAAAAATGGGGCAGTTCACATAGTACCGAGAGATTATAATCTTATTAAGTCAAGTTACATTATTACCGGTTTGAAAATGTTAAGGTGACATACATTATTAATAAAGTTCACCCTTATGCTTCACGTGCGACAATCATGATAATAATTTATTTGATAAGTATAACGTATAGTGATACTGATAACTGATATACCTACTTACCTAATAAGCAGTAACGTGCAGTGGCGTAGCTAGGTAACCAAGGGCCTTGGGGCAAATAAAAAAAATGGGGCCCCACTGCTATCTATAAGGTCCTAATTTATTAGTCACTTACCTTCTAAGGCGTTATTGTATAGGTTGATAGTATTCCAAAAAACAACATAAAAATTAATTATCTGAAAATTAAATTTTGTAAAAAAAAAATCCATTTAAAGATAAAGGAATGGTTCTCTTTCGATTAAAGCCGTCCACTCCCCGCTCGCCCGCTCTACTACTGCCATTATTATTTACGTTTGAATGGATGGGTTTATTCAACATAGTAATGAAAAAATATCATAACAAAATTTTTCAAATTATGCTTTTGTTTTTTGACTCAAATGATATATTTTGACCTACACAATAACGTGTTAAAAGGAAAGTGACTAATAAATTAGGACCTTATATAAATGGTTAGGTTTTATCAAGTAAAAATATTAAATATACAAATACTTTAAAAATGCGACTCTCGGATCATGTGTCACTGGACCGAGGTGCTGACTAAGAAAAATAGTAAAAAGTTGTACTTACTTGTGACGTGTTTAATTTGTAATAATGGATCCTTGTAAGGGTCCATCCATAAACTACGTCACACGAATTTCATGATTTTTTGACCCCTCCCCCCTCCTTGTCACAGCTGGTCACATTTGTAAGACTCCCCCCTCCCTAGCGTGACGTCACATATTTTGCATATTTTCCATTTTTTGTAATTTTTTAATAAAAGCTGTACTTAATAGTGTTGTTTTTTTTTTGGGAACTCAAAACTAATTGTCTCAACCAAAGTAAAAACGTAAAAAGAGTGCTTTTTGAGGGAGTTAAGTTTGTCGTTAATAGTTAACGCGTTTTGATACTCATAACACATTTTGAAACGTGACGTCACGAAATGTATGACCCCTCCCACCCCCTTGTCACACAATGTCACACTTTGTCGACCCCCTCTCCTCCCCTTAACGTGTGACGTAATTAATGGATGGTCCCTAATCTGACATTAATAAATAATAATAAAATAAAGTCGGGTGGCCATATTATTGAAAGTTGGGTTACCTGTCATATTTATTTTTAAATTTGAAAATGGGAGAAATTTTCAAAAGTTCAGTTCGATCGAGATTTTCTGGTAAGGATTCGGGGGCCCCCTGAGCTTGAGGGCCCCGGGCCACTGCCCCGCCTAGCCCCTAGGTAGCTATGCCACTGGTAACGTGTCCTTATCAAATAATAACCATGTGACAAAGAAAGACACAAGGTTATTTTTCTGTCTGGGGATTATGATTTTTAACGATGTTAAAAAAATATATATTTAAACGCAATTGAACCACAGCCGTTTCACAAACTTTTGACAATACTAATTGAATTACAGCGAATAAAAAATTTGTTTCACACCCGACATTTAACTTTTAATCGGCTTACATTTACAAATACGTTACAAATACATTTTGAACAAATAAGGAAGAGCGGTGTCTCTCAACACAGGCTTTGTAAGCCTAAAGAGGAACATCGGCATCCTGTCACATTTAAAAATGTATTTTAAAGAAAATAAACATTTTATTATTTTTTTTTTATTTTTTTTTATACCAGAGCTATGACCATCTCGGTTAAGGCAGCTTTCAAATAAATAAAAACAAGTCGAAATCGGTCCATTCGTTTCTTTAGGAGCTGCGATGCCTCAGACAGATGCACATACACAGATACACAGACACGCAGAAACAAACGTCAAACTTATAACGACCCTCTTTTTTGTCGGGGGTTAAAACAACCTTGTTTTGTTTTTGTTAAAAAAGTTGTGCAGAAACAACCCATATTTAACTTCAATTACCTACTTACCTTTCAATTTACATGTTTGAGAAAAATGGTATTGAGATAAGTATGTTAGGTACTATTTATGTCAATTTTTTTATCGCGATTCATATTTTTTAGCGCGTTTGCTCTGCAGATGTGAGATGTTATTCATGGCAAAGTATCTTTAGTGGAAATGCAGCCTAATAAAGTCAATACGACCGGCCCTGACCTAATGACCTATCTATCAAAGCCTGCCTTATGTAGCCTGTCCTATCCATCGATTTTATCCAAATCGGTTCAATCATTTAGGCGTGAAAACGTAAAACAGACAGGCAGAGTTACTGTCGCATTTATAATATTAGTAGGAATAGGTAGGATTAATTGGGAAAGCAAAGGACGAATCTATACAGCCAAGTCTTATAAATTAAAGTTCTTCATTCAAGTTCAAAGACAAAAAAATGAATCGAAGGAAGTGATTTTAAAAATAGATTTTCTCTGTCAGTACCGCTCAGCGCCGTGTATTTTGTATTGATCAGACCCAGCCTGACGAATAACCTAGTGCGCCTGTGCAAGATCTAGGTCATATCCAGCTGTCTAACGATCAGCTGATCCGCTTTAGTTGGAGGTCAAACCTTAACTTGTACAGTTTTTAGTCTATATCTAGCCTCGAGTAGGATAAGCAAGTAGGTATGGCACAGTAATCTTTTTAATTGTGTTTTTGTATTTGATTAGCATTAAGTTTTTTCTAGATGTGTATTTTTTTTTTCTAGACGACCGGTTTTTGGTCGAGTGGTAGTGGCGCTACCTTCATAAAGAAGACAACAAACACTTTATAAAAAAATAAAATAAAAATAAACGTTACACACTCAAAGACCCACACTAAGGTTTTCCCTTGTGTCGTTGGTCACTAGGAACACACATAAAGACAAACACAAACACCCGTGACCCGAGAACAAACATCTGCTTTTTAACCGACTTCAAAAAAGGAGGAGGTTTCTCAATTCGACCGTATATATTTTTTTTATGTATGTCCGCGGATAACTTCGTCGTTTATGAACCGATTTTGATTATTCTTTTTTTGTTGGAAAGGGTGTATCCCAAGGGTGGTCCCATGGTAAGGAAACCAGGATCTGAAGGTGGAATCCTGAAGAAATTGAGGGAAACTCTAGAAAAAAATTTTTCTAGAGTTTCTCTCAGATCTGACTTTTTGGGATTGAAGTCGGTGATTCTTACGTTTTTGACGTGGAAAATTATCACACAAATATTTGCCCCGACTGGGATTCGAACCCAGGACCCGTCGATCAAGAGGGAGCGCTATTACCACTCGACCAAACCGGCCGTAATAAATTATGGTAGCTCCCTGAACTAAGCTATTAAGTCTATTAATACTGCAGTCATGTGAATATCTTCGTCCTTGGTGCAACTGTACTGATGCCAGATATAGACACGTGTTGGAGTGGATTTCACTGCCGCGTTCCACGGATGGGGCAGTGATCTTGGTATCTACAGCTGGTGTAGACAATAGCTCGTTAGGGTCTCCACTTGCACTGCAGAAGCCTCCCTGATAGATCTGTAGTCCGGGGACATTTATATTACGAAAAAGGTTACTTACCGTTTGTCTTTGTGAAACTAAAGATTTCGCCATTTTACAAGCTTTTATTTGACTTCCCCTGTTAGTTAGTTAGTTAGTATGTGTGGGACAAATCTTGCAACTGAATTTAAGACCAGTTCTCCTCAACCGATTGAGCTGAAATTTGGTATACTTATGTAAGTACGATGACAATGCAATGTTATGGTACCATTGAGCTGGTCTGAAGATGGAGTCTGGAGGTGTACTAAAACGAAATAAATAATTGTACGCAAGGGTCATGCTGATAAATACGTATACGTAACATCAATGTTTATTCAGCAATCTTGCATAAAACTATATTATATTCTTTATACATAAAATAATTTCAAAAGCTTCTAGAGCAAACAGAAAAAAAGAGGAATAAATTTCATGCGCGCTCTTGTATATTTTTATACTAGATTGCTGAATAAACATTGATACGTATACCCTCAAATAACATTTATCAGCATGACCCTTGCACATATTTCGTTTTAGTACAACTGCATTTTAGAATAAAAACTGGATTTTAAAAAAGTTTTTTTTTAAATTATAATTATATACTAAAAGTGAGGTCTCAATGATCGTAACCCGCCGTAACCATATGTAGCGATAAGTTAAAAAAATTCCATATTATGCAAGTTATTTACATTTTTATGTTACCGTTTCAAATTGCTATATTATATCTGTTAATAGGCCTTCTGAACAAACCATATACCTATTAAGATGATTTCTGTGGCCGGTTTAGATTTTATAGACTCATTTGGTCCATGAAGAAGAAATGAATCTTAAAATCTAAACCGGCCACAGAAATAATCTTAAAATAGGTACATGGTTTGTTCAGAGGGCCTTTTAACAGGTATATAAAGAAACGGTAACTCAAAAACGTAAAAAAAATCACTAAATATGGTTCCAGCGGGTTATGGTCATTAAGACCTCACTTTTCTATACTAATATTATAAAGAGGAAAGATTTGATTGTTTGTTTGTTTGTTTGTTTGTTTGCATTGAATAGGCTCCGAAACTACTGGACCGATTTGAAAAATTCTTTCACCATTAGAAAGCTACATTATCCCCGATGGACATAGGCTATATTATATTTTCAAAAAAATTAGGGATCCTTACTGAAACTCAAATAATGTAACCCAAGGTGTAAAAAAAATACCTAAAATATTCTTTACATTGCGTGCGCTGCGTAAACTATTGGTGATAGAATAAAATAATGTACTACGACTTTGCAGAACACATAAATATTTACAAAAAGTGTAGCGACAGCATATGTCTAACTATTGTAGTTATGCCACAATATGTGTTTTTTTATTTTAAAAATTTAATTGAAATGCCGCCCGCTATAAAATGCTCTTTATTTGTATCTTGGTATTAATCCTTATCAAAATAAATTACTTCATATTCAAGACTGCTTCAATATCTTTATACAACTTTTTGAATTATGCAATTTGGACATTCCATTCAAAAGATATCACGAGTTTAAAAATGTAAGTACGAGTTAAAAAAAAAAAGTTTCGTGGTCGCCGCTCATCCTGCTCAGCTAGCTAGCTAGGCAGCACCATAAGCGATGTAGGCATCACTGGGGTACGGGCCGCACGGGCGGGGAGTCAATGTTAAGAAATGATAAAAATAACTTCAGAAAGTTTAATAATAAGTATGTTATCAAATCAATCAATATCTACAGTTGTGTATGCTGTATGACAGCAATGCAGACTGCTTTTCCAGTCTCGGTGGACATTCCCTCTACTGGTAATTTAGGTCCGTATTACCTAAATTACCAAGCTTTATCTATACTTAAGTATTGATTGTCTCTTTCTTTCACTATCAAAATGACAAAGACGACTGCTGCTTAAGTATAGATCAGTCTGAGTCGCGTTCTATAATACGGACCTTAGATGCACATTGCATAAGTGCTCAGAGCATTTCAAGCAATTAGAATACCCTCTTCGTATATGATAAATACTTCAATGAGGCTACCTATATGCTATTTTAGGTTTCAAACATTTATTTATTCATAACTTAATTGAAAGACTTAAATTTAATATCTTAGGTAATAAGCATAGCCAAATACAGATTACTCTGGATTAGCAAATATTGGTCTGTTTAAAGGTGTTTTTATCTATGTAACGAACATGATTATTCTATTCAGCTTACGTCTTTAGTAGGTAAGTAATTCAAATCAAAAAGTTGTATTTTTACAGCACCGTTGTATTTTATGTATACATTTCTGCAGCTTTCTATGTCAAGTGTATAAGATCTCAACTTTTATTAGTTTAGTTAGGAATCATCAAAATGGCGATGAACTTTACAGCACTAAGAAAGGATTTTTCTAAATTCAACCCCTAAGGGGGTGAAATGGGGGTTCAAAGTTTGTACAGAGAAATCAATTTTTTTGCACATTTTGACTCAAAACTTCGTCAAGATATACCTCGAAGCAAATAAACGGACACGTGTTTCGCTATTTTTCAAAAATCATCCCCTAAAGGGTCAAGAATGAAACGGGTGACTAAAAGAGTTCTTTGCTCGAGCGAAGCCGCGGGGAAAAGCTAGTAGTATATAAAATGGCGAAATCTATAATAATTTCACAAAGACAAACGATAACCTTTTTGTAATATAAATGTCCCTGGGCTACAGATCTATAATACAAAGTAAATATGAAATAGATACAGAAATAAAATGTTTAATAAACTTTTTAAGAAAAAAACTTAAAAACCGATTTTCTTAAAAAGTTTTAATGAAGTAACTGCCTTGACTAAGGTGATAGATATAAAACTAAAATGTTCTCAGTACTTTCGCTTCACGTGTAATTTACACATTTTTGCTTTGGGTTTTTGACTGATGATTAGGCTCAAATACCTACAGCTCATTTGACAGTTGAACCATTTCAATACTTATTTTCGCGCTCTAACTTTATTACAATTGTCACTTTTTACCGACTTCAAAAAAAGAGGAGGTATTATGTTCGGCTGTATGTATTTTTTAAATGTATGTTCACTGATTTCTCTATCAATGATGGACCGATTTTCAAAATTCTTTTTTTGTTCGAAAGAGTATACTTCAGAGGTGGTGCCATATAAATTTGATCGAAAATGATTCAGCGCTTTTAAAAAAATCAACAAAAACTAAAAAATACTAAAAACCATCATCATCATCTAAATAAATGAGTGACATCTACGAACCTTTGAGTATTCTCAACGCTGCGAACCGTCGTTGTTGTGATTGAAGTCGGTGACTCATACGTTTTTATAACGTGGAAAATTATACAATACAATACAACATACTTAAATTGCACAATTTGAAAAGAAATACAATGATGAGACAATTACAAGTAACTTTACAAAAGGTACAATATAGGCGACCTTATCGCTTACAGCTTATCGCTTATAGTAAACTATGAGTCAATTATTAGCTGAATGTCGTCCCAATATCCAACAAAATTTTGTTGCATTTGGATTTCACATCCACGAAAAATATTCGAAAATGATTGTATGAAAAAATCAGTTAAGTATTTAATTTTTTTTTCGGAAAACAGCAATTTCATAGGTAGGTCCTAATACTTACCGCTTACCCAGTGGCGTAGCTAGGTAACCAAAGGCCCTGGGGCAAAAAATTAACTAGGACCCCGACTAAACTATTTAAAATCGTTTGTTCCGTATTCGTCGTGTTTCGAATTCGACGTACCTACTCCAGATTTGTCGTAACTCCAGATTCCCCTTTATTTTTTCGAATAAGTTGCCATTATTAAAGTCGCGTTCCTAGAATCTGGTTTATTTATATTCCGAATGTGGGAGTTTTCACTAGTTCAATTTATCTATAGTTTGTAAGCTCTCTGAGCTTGGGGACCCCGAGGCACTGCCCCGTCTAGCCCTCCTTAGCTACACCACTGCGCTTACCATCATCCTATGGTCAGTAGTTAAATGTATGTACTTTGGCCACTGGCATTCATCTTAATAGCCGCAAAGCAATTGGTTGCATTGCAATAATAGCCGTCCTTTGCCAATACTGCCAGCAGTTCCGGGTTCGAATCCCTGTTTATATTTATTTATTTGAGAAAGTTTTTGACATGGCATTTCCTTACCGTTTCACAGATCTTTCAAACTCGAACTGAACTCAAATTAATATGCTTTTCGTGCGCAATTTAAAAAAATAGGTAGGTAAGTACTGCAGTCTTTTCGAGAAAAGAATGTACCTTGAAGAAACTCGAGGATTATTTTATTTTATTTATTTGGTTGGTACAAGTACAGTTACAACTATTGGTAAAGATAAATTAATTTTTAACTAAATGCCTTACCATTTTACAGGCCAGCACCACATGCACAGTTTAAATTAAGCGACACAATCAAACATAAAATCTAAGGTCCGTTTAAGAATGCGACTCAGACTCTGGTCTATACTTGAGTAGCAGTCATCTTTGTCATTTTGATAGTTAGAGAAAGAGAAAATCAATACTTAAGTATAGATCAAGATTTGAGTCTACTTCTGTAATACGGGCTTAAGAACAGTACTGATAAGTTTACGTTATGTTTGTTGGGCGTTTTTCGCAGTTAAGAACAGCCTCTCGATTAGGCCATTGTGATGTTTCGGGCTGGCTATTCGTCCCCAAAAGTACGAAAGACTTAACGTTCTTGCATTGATCAGTCTTTTCGGATTGATTTACGGATTTTTCATTAATTATCGTTCGACGGTCAAGAAAAACATAGTGATGAGAAAATTCATTTTCGAAAGGCGAGCTGTCCACCAACTCGCATTGAGCCAGCGTGGTGGTTTATGGCCTAAATCCCCTTCGTGTTTCAAAGGAGGCCTGTGCCCCTTGGTGGGGACGTATATGGGCTGATAAAACAATAAAAAAAAAACATTGTCAATACCTGCCTTAGCATTGTAAAGTTTCTTACTCTTATACTAGCAGCTGTCCATCGTTACATAAGAAAGGGCAGAGCCGCGGCCGTCTCACGGCCCCCAATTGGATTCCCGCCAAAATTGAACACCGGACGTAAGTAGCTCAAGGTCATCTCTCAGGTCAAATTCAAAAATTAAAATAAAACCGTTATGTAAGTAAGAATACTAAAAAATCGACTTTTGTTTGACTGATTACGAAATTGTTGGCATGGTTATTTTGGAATGTATGTGATTTCAGATTTTTAGAGTTCTTTTTTTAAAGGTTTCGCTCTGGGGCAAGATGCGGTCGCGGATTTAGCAAGCGCATCAAAAGAAGCCTATTCACTCGAACTCTAAAGATATTTGGGCTTTAAGGCGACTACAGCACCCGATAAGGGCAGCACACATAGGAATAGTGCCATCTCCGTCTCTCAACAGGCCTGGGCCGGCAGTGCGAACAGTGTCGATACACGAAGTTTACGGACTATGAAAGCGTGCGTGCGTAAAAACATGTTCGAAAGTTAGGAAAAATGAGATTTATGGAAAGGCAACAGCTTAAATCGAAAAATGCGTTAACTACTTATCGAGAGTGTTCAATCACGAACATTTTGATAGCAAATTCAAGTTCCTGTGCGCATTTTATTATCGTTTTTACAGCTTAAGATACACAATATTGGTATTTAGAGGTAACTGTGAACTTTTTCTATCGAACCAAAAGTGCTGAATCATGTTTTCAGCAAACTACTTATCTAGTTTATGTCCTGAATATTACCGTAGTATTTTTTTTCTTCGATTTATTGCAGTGCGTCATGCTTATCTACGCATCATAAAATCGTAATTTATAGGTGCTGTAGTCGCCTTAAGAACTCGGATTTAAAGACGCAGGCAGAGAATTGTACTCCTAGGCGGTGCGCAATATAAAAGATGAAAAAGCGTTTAGTCAGTAAGTACGTATCCGAGGGAACTCGACGATGTAAGGGTAGTACTCCGCAGTGCGTCTCGAAGTCCGGTAGAAGAAAGAAACAGGCGGAATGAGCTCATGCAGCTCCAGCAACTCGAGTACGATGGTGCACCGCGGTCCTATGTCAAAATGTCAACATTGACAAGGCCAGAGAGCGAGCAAGTCTTTGGGCGGGGTCCTCGCGCAATCAAAGTGAAGTTTCAGCGTCAGCCGAGTGGCGCGCCGCGCGAGTTTGTCGTCATACTCGTCATCGTGCTCGAGCTGCTGAGCACACTCCCTGAAGTACATCTTATTAAAAACACATAGGCAAGCTACTTTGCGTCTATGAGCTAGGCTTTGGAGCCTATTCTTTACTAGCTTTTTATCACCAATGAGCCTCATATAGGTATAACCATAGGTTGTTTAGTTCCAGTTCTCAGGCGACTACAGCACCTAAATTACGATTTTATGATGCGTAGATAAGCATGACGCACTGCATTAAATCGAAGAAAAAAAATACTACGGTAATATTCAGAACATAAACTAGATAAGTAGTTTGCTGAAAACATGATTCAGCACTTTTGGTTCGATAGAAAAAGCTCACAAAGTCACCTCTAAATGCCAATATTGTGTATCTTTTAAGCTGTAAAACGATAGTAAAATGCACACAGGAACTTGAATTTGCTATCAAAATGTTCGTGATAGCTGTTACCTTTCCATAAATCTCTTTTTCTAACTTTCGAACATGTTTTTACGCACGCACGCTTTCATAGTCCGTAAACTTCGTGTATCGACACTGTTCGCACTGCCGGCCCAGGCCTGTTGAGAGACGGAGATGGCACTATTCCTATGTTTGCTGCCTTTATCGGGTGCTGTAATCGCCTTAATGGCCGACCCTATAACCCTATAACTGAAGCTAGGTTAAACTAAAAAAACCTACAGCTCCCCGAAATTTCTCCGCTTGACTTGAAGTCACGATAGCTCAGTTGTTTAGAGCACCAGGAGATCTGATCCTGGGGTCGTGGGTTCAAGTCCCATTCGCGCCTAATTTTACTTTCCCTAAACTTATTACCTACTAGCATCCCGGGAATTCGGGAAAATTATGTAGCCTATGTTACTCAGGGATAATGTAGCATCCTAATGGTGAAAGAATTTTTGTAATCGGTCCAGTAAGTAGTTTTTAAGTTTATTCTTTACATACAAAAATACAAATCTTTCCTCTTTATAATATTAGTATTAGACTAAAGAAGGTTGAGTTTGAACTTAGTAAAAAGCGGTATTGTTTCGAACTCGCATAAACTTTATTTAAATAAATATCTACAATACTTTTTACAATACACTTTTAAACGTGTGACAACTGAAAACGTGTTTCAATACACATAATCTGGAATGATATTCAAATACATTGATTTATTATTAAATTACGTTGATTTCGGGTAAGAAATTATACTTTCAATTGTCGAGTGAAAAACAAAGATGACTAGCGTGAATATGATGAAAATGGCGCTCAGTTGGCGTTTGCGCGCCAAGAAATATTTTATTAATTGTCGCCTATATAGAAAAAGGTCGTCCAAGTAACCTGCGAGTTGAAAAACATTTGCGTCGCCATCTTTGTTTTTGGTTTTGAGATTAAAAACGAAAAATACGTTTTTTTTAAACTTTAGACTTAGTTACTACATTCGCTTTAGTTTATATTTTATTCATAACATTTTGATAAGTAAACCGCACTTTTTTTGACATAGAATGCATAGATTCGGCAGTAGCATAGGTTAAGGTTAACACTTAATTAAAAAACGCGACGCATTTCTATAGGTCGTTTCTCTTCTTAATTCGGCATGGGGTTTCCCTGCAACAAAAAAAAATTACATTAAATTTCGTGTTATGATGTCGCAGATATGACCATTGACCAGAGATGAGGGTAAGAAAGAGCTAGGCCAAGCTAGGCCAAGGAAACTCAAGTTTTGATCTATTCTTAACTATTGATTGTCTCTTTCTCTCACTATCAAAATGACAAAGACGACTACTACTTAGGTATAGATCAGAGTCTGAGTCGCGTCTGATACGGACTCTAGAGTGGAGACTCGAACTGGCGTAGAAGCGTGGGCAGACAACCGATGAGATGGGCTGACGTTTTTCCCAAGATTGCAGGGAACTTGATGCGAAAGACTCAAGATCGAAGTGGAGTTCTATGGAAGAGACCTACACTCAGCATTAGGTGGTCATAGGTAGAAGAAGAAGACAAGAAGATGTTGTCATCCTGTTAGGGACAATCCATAAATTATGTCTCACGTTAAGGGGAGGGTTGGGGGTCGACAAAGTGTGACATTGTGTGACAAGGGGGCGGGAGGGGTCATAAGTTTCGTGACGTCACATTTCAAAATGTGGTATGAGTGTCAAAACGTGTTAACTATTAACCTCTCAGTCCCAAGCACTCTTTTTACGTTTTCACTTTGTTTGAGACAATGAGTTTTCAGTTTCCAAAACAAAACAACTCTACTAAGTACTGCTTTTATTAGAAAAAATCCTAAAATGGAAAATATGTGACGTCACGCTAGGGAGGGGGGAGTCTTACAAATGTGACCAGTTGTGACAAGGAGGGGGAGGGGGTCAAAAAATCATTAAATTCGTGTGACTAATTTATGGATGGTCCCTTATAATAAAAAATAATAAAAAAAAGTGTGTATTAATGATATTCTAAGTATGATCGAATTCAGTGAGTATGGATTTTGTGGTGAATTAATGAAAATGTATTATCTATGAGTGAAGTATGTATGATTATGATGACAATTTAATTAGTAACAACTTCTTCTTATCGTGGTAGGTATAGTCAGGTAATTTATGGATGGCCCCTTATTCCTCGTCATCAGGTACATAGGGTTCTCAAGATTTTCAATGTACTCGGTTAAGTGCGGCAGCTTTAATGCACCAGGCCAGTTCATACATAAAAAATAATATGTCAGTAATCACGCCAATAATCCTTATCGGGGTAGGCAGAGCATCAGTGTGATTTTAAACCCACTTGATGCCACGTTTGACATAAATTCAGAGGGTTATTAGATAAAATATGATGAACCTAAGTATATTTTAATTAACAAGGGGTCCGCTCTTCAGGGTTCGAAAGGATAATTATCACTGATAATTATCATGATAATAACATATGGATAAATATCGATTGATATTAACAAGCAACAAAGCCAATGGAAATACAATCATCATCGGATGAAGATATTCCTTTGGCTTCTTTGGTCTAAGTTAATTTATTTACGACTAGCTTTCTGCCCGGGACTTCGCTCTTTCCGAAAATTGTGTAACCTATGTGTTATTCTGATGCATAAGCTATATTATTGTTAAGTTTAATTAAAATCCATTCAGTAGTTTTTGTGTCAAAGAGCAACAAATATCCATACAGCCACCCTCACTTTAATAATGTTTTGTTACAATTTGTTATGAACCAATATAACAAATTAATTTCTTACACTGGTGATAATTATCCGATAATTATCAGATAATTATCCGATAATTATCAGATATTTATCAAGAAGCGTAATTATCTTGATAATTTCGAACCCTGCCGCTCTTGACCACAATTTAAGGGCGAAGATGCGGGCAAGCTCACCCAGAAGTGGGGAGTGGTGGTCAGCCTTTCGCCCAGAATAGCAAAACCTTTTGGCTTTTACTGTATACCTGGGAAGAGTTGGGAGCTGGCACATTCTAAGTTTTCCTTTTACTCCCAGTTTAGCGTGAAAGTATAAATTGTTAAGTTTTATTTTGAAAAGGAACTGAATTTGCAACACGTTTGTGAGATATCGTTACATGATAATCGTAAAATAGAGAATTCCGTTGATAAAACTCATTAAATGATAAGTTGATAGCAAACATACGTCGTTTTGAATGGATATTTAAACAGTATTTTTGTAATACTTAGTCATTTTATTTCTGGGTTTTTAACATGGTTAAGTTAAAAAGTTCCCGTACCCGAGGGGTAGAAACGGGCCCAATTACTAAGACTCCGCTGTCCGTCCGTCTGTCACCAGGCTGTATCTCATGAACCGTGATAGTTAGACAGTTTAAATTTGCACAGATGATGTATTTCTGTTGCCGCTATAACAACAAATACAAAAAAAAAACAGAATAAAATAAATATTTAAGGGGGCTCCCATACAAAAAGCGTGATTTTTTTGCTCTATTTTATAGATTATGGTCACCAGGCTGTATCTGATGAACCGTGATAGATAGACTGTTGAAATTTTCACAGATGATGTATTTCTGTTGCCGCTATAATAAAAAATACTAAAAAACAGAAAAAAAAATTTAAGAGGGGCTCCCATACAACAAACGTGATTTTTTGCTCGGTTTTATAGATAACTAGCATTCCGCTCGGGACTTCGTTCCCGTGGGAATTCGGGAACATCATGTACCCTATGTCCATCCCGGATAATGTAGAATTTTAATGGTGAAAGAATTTTTCAAATCGGTCCAGTAGTTTCGGAGCCTATTCAATGCAAACAAACAATCAAATCTTTCCTCTTTATAATATGTATAGAAAATAGATAGATAGATATAGATGGCACTGAACTCTTCGTGCGCGAGTCCGACTCGCACTTGGCCGGTTTTTTACTAAATCATCCCTTTTGGGAAAAGCAAACGAATACAGTTTTGAACTTCGGCCCACAAATGGCCTTTTTCGGTTAGAAAGAACTCGAGTAGAACAATCAGTACTTATTCAATGAAGTTATCTAACGCTTGACTTTGGTCTTTTGCCTTGTGGCGCGTTCCGACGCGACGCGAGTATTCGTATTCAGATAAATATAGCAACTCCCGCGCACTTATAGAACTAGTACCAAGGTTAGCAGTCGACCGCCATCCGTCAACTACTTCGTAAATGTAATGGGTTTTCTAAATAGGCAATAAGTAAAATTTGTAAAAGATCATTAAGTTTTGAGCTTTTGTTTTCTAACCGACTTCAAAATAAGAGGTTCTATGTTCGACTATTTGTTTTTTTTTGTATGTTTGCTACGCGATAACTGCGGCACTGACAGACGATTTTCGAAATATTTTTTTTGTTCGAAAGAGAACTGATTGAAGTGGCTTATAACTTTTAAAAGGCTGAACCAATTTTGATCAAATAAAGTAAGGAACCATCTCGAATACGTCAGCTTTTAAAACGGGTGTTCAAGATTTGTATCGCGCGCGCCGTAAACAAACACAGGACAAAAAAAAACGCATCGAAATCGGTCTATCCGTTTAGGAGCTACGATGCTACAGGCATAAAAGACGGACAGACAGACAGACAAGAGTTACTTTTGCATTTATAATATAATACGGCCGGTTTGGTCAAGTGGTAGTGACGCTGCCTCTTGATCGGCGGGTCCTGGGTTCGATTCCCAGTCGGGGCAAATATTTGTGTAAAAAGCAGATGTTTGTTCTCGGGTCATGGGTGTTTGTGTCTGTCTTTGTGTGTTCCAAGGGACCCACGACACAAGGGAAACCTTAATGTGGGCCTTTGAGTGTGAAGCGTTAATATCATTTATAATATCATATTATAGTAAGGATGGGTTAACTCTTGACCTCAATCTTGACCATAAAGTCAAAGATGAGGTCAACGATGGATCGAGTTAACCCAGAAAATCCCTATCCCTACTAATATTATAAATGCGAAAGTAACTCTGTCTGTCTGTCTGTCTGTCTGTTACCTTTTCATGCCTAAACCGCTGAACCGATTTTGATGAATTTTGGTACAGAGATAGATTAGAGCCTGGGAAAGGACATAGGCTACATTTTATCCCACAGTTGGGCACGATATAACCTGTAGTCCACGCGGGCGGAGCCGCGGGCGGAAAGCTAGTGCCTATATAAAGGCACTGGCACTGGTTAAATTTAAAAGACGTGTTGTATAAAGTACCGCATGTTAATTCCTATACATTATTTGAGTAGGTATTAATTTTATCAAATGGTTAACTTCGAAGTTCAATAGCTCATTAGGTCATATATATTTATCTGTACGAATTCATGACGCCTACCTATTATGCGATTACAGAGTCTTTTTTTAATTTGATTATGAGATGGGTTAACTCTTGACCTCAATCTGGACCAAGGAGAGGTCGATGAGGTCGACGATGGAGCGAGTTAGCCCAGGCCTATTAAGGCACTGGTACTCCTACGCACCGACGGAACCAGCTGTTTGGCGTCGGACTACGGTAGGAGGGTGGTCGCGAACCAGACGGCCCTTCACAAAACCTACCACACCGCATGAGACCATAGGATGACACCTCAGATTCAGTAAAAATGGAAGTGTCGTTGCCTGGGATGGATTAATAGGAGGCAAGACTCATTTGTGTTTCCTTAGTCGCCTCTTACTACACCCACGGAAAGAAATGGGGTGGTGTTATTCTTAACCGATCACCATACAGTTTACGACTAATTAGTTGAACACTCTGCTAATTGAAAAATTGACGTTCTAACGGTGAGAGAAAACACTGTGAGGAAACCTGCATATTCATGCGAATTAAATTAAAATGAGAAACTTGACATAACGCTAGGAAGAAGAAATCATGCAGCATAAACATCCCTACTAATATTATAAATGCGAAAGTAACTGTCTGTCTGTCACGCTTTCACGGCTAAACTACTGAACCGATTTTGATGAAATTTGGTACAGAGATAGATTAGACCTTGGGAAAGGACATAGGCTACATTTTATCCCACAGCTGGGCACGATATAACCTGTAGTCCACGCGGGCGGAGCCGCGGGCGGAAAGTTAGATTAATAAAATAAATATGTTATTCACAAATAATTTTAGGGAAAGAAAAATTATCGGCGCGAATGTGACTTGAACCCACGACCCCGAGATAAGATCTGGTGCTCTAACCAATGAGCGGCGAAATTTCTCATTCCCTTACTGAGTAATATAATATATTCTTTATTGCACAAACATAGTTATTAAAATCAATTGGAAAAAAAAAGTGTACAGAGGCGAGCTTATCTCTAAAAGAGATCTCTTCCAGCCAACCTAACTAGTGAGAAATAGTATAAGTAGAAGAGGTAGAGAGATTTGCGCACAGAGTTTACAGAAAAAATAATAATAATACTAAATAAACACAACAACAATAAAACGATACTTATTACAATAAAATAAATACATAAATATAAAATACATCTACACTAATATTATAAAGAGGAAAGATTTGTACCTATTTTTGTATGTTTGTAATGAATAGGCTCAAAAAGTACTGGGCCGATTTAAAAAATTCTTTCACCATTAGGATGCTACATTATCCCTAAGTAACATAGGCTACATAATTTTTCCGAATTCTCACGGGAACGAAGTCCCGAGCGGGATGCTATATATTATATAATACAACTAGCTTCCCGCGCGGGACTTCGTTCCCGTGGGAATTCGGGAAAAGCATGTACCCTATGTCCATCCCGGATAATGTAGGATTCTAATGGTGAAAGAATTTTTCAAATCGGTCCAGTAGTTTCTGAGCCTATTCGATGCAAACAAACAAACAAACAAACAAACAAACAAACAATCAAATCTTTCCTCTTTATAATATGTATAGATATAGATTATTAAATGCTCATTAGAGTCTCGAAAGAAAGTGTTCTTTCAATATTTTTTAAAAAGAGTGAATAGAAGGGCTTTCTTGAATAGGTCTCGGCAGTCAGTAAGCACCAGGAGATCTGATCATAGGGTCATGGGTTCAAGTCCAAGTCAAATTATTTGTGAATTTCCCTCACGTTTTAAAAATACTAGAATATGTTTATTATTAGAAGTGTGATCCTAAATACTGGTTTTCGTGTTTTACACTGTTATCATTGTTTTGTTATTGTAAAATTGAGTGTATTAAAATAAATAATTAAATTTAAAAGCGGAAAATATTAAAAACCATGAAAAAAAACAACCTGAGGAAAATTCCACTGGAAAATTATTCAGAATTATGGTCTGAGCTTAAAGTTCAAATTGCTATCCTGTCCTTTACACCCTGTTGTACATAAAATTTTGAAAACAAAATGGCTAGAAACAGGACAGTGCATTTCGAGACACACAGCTGATAAAAATGATTATGAAACGGAAGCCAATGGTTACGTCATCACGTTTTGATAAGTCAGATTCACGTGAGAGACCTCAGTAATGTGTTACGATAATATTAGAACGATTCTGCGTAAATAACACAGTTATGCAGAGAAACGAGAATTTCTTGACTGGTAGCGCCATCTAGCCGTTCCCCGGAGAAACAATATATACTTAATGACAAATAATTTTATGTGTCAAGTATTTCTTCCACGCTGGACTGGGAGTGAAAGAAAAACTTAGAATGTACCAGCTGCCAACTCTTCCCAGGCATTAAATTTTAATGTCAGTAATAAAGACGCGTGGGTTTTGCTGTAACATGGACGAAAGGCTGATGACGACCTCCCACCACTATGCAGGGTTTAGGTATCTCTCTTTCAACCTCTCGGGTGGTTAATAAGTCCATGAAACTGAACAACTTCCCCAAGGAACATAGGTCAAAATACGAAAAAAAATGCGCTTTATGCTGATGAAGTTTGTATGGGAACTCGTCGAGTGGTAGTGACGCTGCCTCTTGATCGACGGGTCCTGGGTTCTGTTCCCAGTCGGGGCAAATATTTGTGTAAAAAGCAGATGTTTGTTTTTGGGTCATTGGGTGTTGTGACTGTCTTTATGTATGTTCCGAGGGACCCACGACACAAGGGATGACCTTAGTGTTGGCCTTTTGAGTGTGTAGCATTTATTTATTTAAAAATTTGAAGTTTATTGTATAATATACCATTCCAAGTCAAAGGTCGATTAAAGTCTCTTCCCGGAATCTTTTCTTTTATTTTTTATCTTAAGATGGGTTAACTCTTGACCTCAATCTTGAGCAAGGTCATAGATGAGGTCGACGATGGAGCGAGTTAACCCAGAAAATGCCATTAAGGCATTTCTGGGTTAACTCGCTGGTTGGACGCACTGACGCAACACAGCAAGCTGTTTGGCGCCGGACTTCGGTAGGAGGGTGGTCGCGAACCAGACGGTCCTTCACAGAGCCTACCACACTGCATGAGACCATCGGACGACACCTCATAGTTGCCTTGGGTGGATTAACAGGAGGCAGGTCTCATTTTTGTTTCCTTAGTCGCCTCTTACGACACCCACGGAAAGAAATGTGATGGTGTTTTTCTCAACCGATCACCACACGGCAAAACTGGTTTATCCTAGGTTTGACTAGGTTAGATTAGCCTGAGTATTGACTAGTCAAACCTAGGAGCGCCGGAGCTGCGAGGTTTGACTATAACATATAAACAGATAAGACCAGATATAAATAGTGAACAAAGGACTAGGTACCTGCATACTTTACTTATTTAGATAGAGTAGGAATGACGTATAAGGTGCCAAGATCGTACACGTGTGATAAATCTGTGTGTAGCGATCTAGATAGATTACCTATCGATATATAAACATCACTAGCACTACATAAGAATATCACTTTCTGTTACATACTATTTACTTTTTAGTTTGTTACTCAAAGCGATCTCAACCGATCAGTAAGGTCAAACAATGTACAAAGAGGCAGGGAACCCGATGGGTGACCAAAGCGGCAATTTATCACGAGCGTTTCCGTGCTTATCGGTCCCGGCTGTTGCCGATTTACTACAGTCGTTAAAACCAAGTCAGAGGCCATTGTGCGGTTTGAAAACTCTGACACCAGGGTTAGCCAAGTTCGCCACACACCTGACTATACCTACACGATAAGAAGAAGTTGTTACTAATTAAATTGTCATCATAATCATACATACTTCACTCATAGATAATACATTTTCATTAATTCACCACAAAATCCATACTCACTGAATTCGATCATACTTAGAATATAATTAATACACACTTTTTTTTTGTTGTTTCTTATAAGGGACCATCCATAAATTAGTCACACGAATTTCATGATTTTTTGACCCCGCCCCCCTCCTTGTTACAGCTGGTCACATTTGTAAGAATCCCCCTGCCTAGCGTGACGTCACATATTTTGTATATTTTCCATTTTTTGTAATTTTTAATAAGGGATCGTTCAACAATTACGTGATCATTTTTGGCCGTTTTTTGACCTCAATCTTGACCATAAAGGTCAAAGATGAGGTCGACGATGGAGCGAGTTAACCCAGAAAATGCCTATAAAGGCACGCACTGGTACTCCCACGCACCGATGGAACACAGCAAGCTGTTTGGCGTCGGACTTCGGTAGAAGGGTGGTCGCGAACCAGACGGCCCTTTACAGAGCCTACCACACCGCATGAGACCATTGGACGACACCTCAGATTCAGAAAAAAAAATGAAGTGTCGTTACCTGGGATGGAATACTACGAGGCAAGGTCTCATTTGTGTTTCCTTAGTCGCCTCTCACGACACCCACGGAAAGATATGGGGTGGTGTTATTCTCAACCGATCACCCGGCAATACACGGCACTTCATTTATTCACCACACAAGTAACGTTTTCTACACACTCAGTAATATTTTATTTGTAAGTTTTATTTATTTAAGTTAGTTTTGTTAGTTTGTTGTCGTATGTATACTCCACCCAGTTAATAAACCGGTTGCAGCTGAAAACCAGCGTCATGGCTCAGGCTGTGGCATCATGCTGAGCTGCATCCGTTTCGGCAATTTGTAATATAGTTTCTTAAGAATTACTAATTGTATGATTTGCCGAATGAATATTTTTCAATTCTATT